>JAYKAV010002782.1:599835-943895 GCA_035582835.1 Phoebastria nigripes
ATGAGACTCAGAGATGAAACTCCGGACTGTGAAGTCTGGTATCTGAAGCACTTGTTTCTGAATACATGTGTAATGATTAGAGACTGACAACACCTCCGTAAAAAAAAAAAAAAAAACAAAAAAAAAAAAAAAAAAACAAAAAAAAAAAAAAAAAAAAAAAAAAAAAACAAAAAAAAACCACACAAAAACAAAAAAAAAAAGAAAAAAAGAAAAAACACCCCCACAACTATTTGCAGTTCAGCTCCATGAAAGCTGCCATAATTCTTTAAAATCCACAACAATCTTCAGTGAAAAAAGATGACATTTCAAACAACCTTAAAATAAATCAATACGACTTCAACACGTATACAAGTGATCTTTGCATGAGAGATCCAAACCTGATTTTGTCGCTACTGAGAAGTGTCCATTTAGTCTGCTATTTCAGTATCTTTTAATATATGCAAATCGATTATATTCCCCCCCCCCCCCCATGGAAACCTGAAACTTGATGAGGCAAGAAAGGCTTTGATTTTTCCTTAAATCACCATTAGCTCATCTCTGCTTTTTCCACACCCACAAAAAAGCTGTCTAATTCTGAATTTAAATTTCATTTTTTATATAGGGAAACAAAGTGAAATCACAGTTTGTTATTTAAAGCAGAAAATCAGTCAAATAATGCCATTAGCAAAATCAAGTATTAAGACAAGTTTTGATTAAAACTTTTCTCATCTTTCCTAGATAAAAAGCTTCAAAACAAACTGCAGAACAGCAGACACTGTTAACTTTTTGATCATCTGTTAAGACATTCAAAACATCATACTCTATCTTAGAAAACTATTTAAGAACTTCGTAGCAATAAAAGCGCTTACTCAAAGGAAAAGATACGAAAGGAATTCTCTAGAGAATTAAATTTGATGTCAAATCTAATTTTGCTTTAATTTAACAGCATTAAAAGCAACTATCCCAAATCAGCAATGCTCGTTTAAAAAGGAAGTTTCAAAAAGGGGTTTGAATATGTTAATCATGTCAAGAATTATTCTGACAAGACAAAATATCAGTATAAACACCTCATTTAGACTGTTAGGAAATTAATTATTAAATTACAACACTGCTCTGTCTGACTAAACAAAAATCAAGAAGATGGATTCATGGCTTTTCCATCTCCTTCCCACACCCTCCCTGAGCAATGACACAGTTTGAAGGGAAGAGGAAGTTGGATAATTATTGTATACAATGGTCAAAGTAGACTGATTTAGAAGAGGAACTCCTGCCAACCCTAACAAAGCAGGATGAGAGGAAACTTGGAGATGCACCTTACGCAAGCCATCGAAAATTCTCCGTTTTTTCCTCCTTCCAACCTTACTTGTACTTTAACGATACTTACTATACCTACAAACACATGTGAACATTCAGTTTTAAAAAAAAAAAAAAAAAAAAAAAAAAAAAAAAAAAAAAAAAAAAAAAAAAAAAAAAAAAAAAAGCCAGATGTTCGATACCTACTCTCAGCAGTAGGAAAGTCTGTCTTACTTTACTTACATTTATTAGTACAACAAGACGAAGAAGGGAAATACTTAATGCAGTTTAAATCTAAGTTTTCATCCATGTATCTTGATTTGGTAGTGAAGACTAACATACCTTTAAAAATGTATGATGTACTCCTTGCACATTATAGTAATTATTAACATTTAAAATTAGAATAGCTCCAAGAAAAAACAAATTTACATAGCTTCAAAGATGACCTAAAATTAATAACTTCAACTGGAATAAAAACACACCCTTAACTCAGACAAAATGAACAAGACAGTCGGTATTTTTGCCTTATATCCCCTACGTGTTTAGAAGTCACAGCTATCAAAGAAACAGGACTGCGAATTTACTATTTGAGTTCATTTGTCACCAGAACATTAATTAAGCTGATGAAATAAACTACAGATGTGTATTCATATATATTCAGTGACAATTAATGCATAACACACATCTAAGCACATATAACAAGACACATCTAAGCTTTTTATATATTTTAGGTCTGACTAGTTCTTTTCTGCTGTTCTAACAACTTTCTCCCTTTTCTAATGGCAGGAAGCTGGAAAAGACGCAGTATATCCCTGATTATATACTTTAATCTGCCCAAGAATTTGTCAGCTCTTAAGCAAACAGTAGAACAGCATTTAAGCCACTTTCTTAATTTGGTCAGGAAATCAGAAAAGCGATTTACAGGTGACCTTCAAATGCCTGACAATATGTCCATGTGATTTCTGAAGCAAACTTCCTCGTTACTGTTTTCTAGATAAAACCTCATCTTCTTGCTTAGAATTCCATTCTTGTTAACACCTCTGATGTGCATTAATCTGGAAGCCTGACCTTTAGCCTCCTGGTGAAAGTGTATAGTCAATATTCAGTGTACCAATTCCTATTCAGATATGGCTCAAGAGCTAAGTAAAGCATGAGCCACTAAATTCCTTTCTGGAAGATAGCGATCTGCAGAATACAACCACCATGATAGTATGGCTGATAATTTAAAAGTTTACAAACTTTTTTCATGCTGAAAAGGTAGTTCACAACTTCTTAAAATGAAAAAGGGCAGGGAGGGGGAGGAAGCACTTGAAAAGGATTTTACCACCTTACATAATTTTTAAAAGGTTTAGTAAAAGTCATAAGAGGTTTTACAGATGCGGTTTTAAGATTAAAAAAGCCATCTTTTAAGACCTAAATCCTTACACTTTTAGACAAGTAAACTGAAACATGCTAAAATTATAAATTAGAGGAGTGTATTAAAGTCATATTAATTATTTTCATATAAAATTATATATAACTTTTAATTTATACTTTTAATCACACCAGTTTTTCCTCTGATATATTTGTTTTCACATGTGATTCCTAATCATATCCTATATCCATGAATCAGGCATGTAAGCATGACATTGCTGACATTACTGAATTACTTCAGTCTTCTACAACATCTGATCTAGTATGTATGTTATTAACTGTTCTAACCAAGGAATCAAATTTAATCCTCTGTGAGCACCATCTGTAGCATCGTCAGTTCCCTCAGAGTTCCTGTAACAACATGTTGTGAGGATGTATTTATACTTTCAGAGAGCATATCAGAATTATACAACTGAAACCTAAATTAAAAAGATGTAACATTTTACTTACAATAAAGGAAGCTTAGCATCAGGGCACTCTTTTTTTAAATAAACAATCTGTTAAGATTCTAGCATTTGAGTATTAAATTTATCAGCCTATGCAATGTTTATACTTTCAGAAATACAAAGGCACTGAGTGCATAGATTCATTTTATTTAATCAGTAACACCATAATGAAACACTTCCTTTTAGCACCATTCAACATATCAATAATTTTAAGGATATACAAATACCAATTTCTTTAAATAGTCCTATTAGCTTATGTGAAGATTTAGTAGTGCAGATTGCTGGCTAGTTAAGGACTATCCTACTTCCAGAAGCTTACATGAACTGCTCTGCAGTTAGCACTCACATCCAACTCCAGATTGCACAACTGGCAGTTTTGCTCCTACTAATATGCTGCTAAATATTTTTCTCATGATGAATTTCACCAAGTGATAAACCGGGCTGACAAATCTAATGATGGTGTCACAGTTCACCTTGGCTTATTTGATGCAAAGAAGATCTAAAGAGCCCTTTTTTAAAAAAAAAAAAAAAAAAAAGTTTTCAGAATGTAAAAAAATGAGATAGTCATACATCTTTGGAAAGAACATATCATCATTATGCTATTGTTCAAACTTAACACAGATATTGATATTTACAGTTATCAGAACGTTAGAATAACCGTAGAATAAACTGTAGTTGCACATATCTTAGTTGATACCATTGTGATAAATGTATTTTTGGGCCCATAAAAATAGTAGCAAATGGTGTAGTTTTCCAGTATGTATTCCATAGCTGTTAAAGTGGTCATTAAAATAGAAGACAGTTCTTACACAATGAGCATACACTGAACACTCATCCTCTGTGCAGAGAGTCATGCACTGGAATCACACAGAGCAGCAAAAGAGGAAACTCAGTTCAATTAAACAATTCCAAAACTTAGACTAAGTCATATAATGTTAGAGAGGATTAGCTCAAGCTGATTCTGTTTAGAAAAAAGAATTCATACTACAAACACATGGCTCTTCCCATCAAAGAGTTAGATACAATTTGCATACAAGTTTAAAGTAGTGGTCTTCCACGTCTAGACAAATCTTGAGAAGTCACATGCAAAAGAAAACCGTAAGGTTCCTTAATATTCTACATTTGCCTGAACAACACACATTGCCAAATACTACTTGTACAGCTTCAAATACCGTCAGTTGCTCCCCAACAGCATGAGCATATTCAGGATGCAAGGAAGAGCCAAGGCAATAATTTCACACATGCTGTAAAGCAGAATAAGCCAAAGACTAATGCTAAAAGGATTCCTAACTGTTCGTGCCCCGCCATTCGTTCCCATCCCTGTACTGTCCCCTTCCTTGTACCAACATAAGCACATTTGTGCAATCATGCTGCAGGAAGGATCAGGAAACTGATTCTGCCTGAATTGGTTCTCTATACACCTGCACAAACACCTGCCACAGCAAAGAGCACGGGGGGGGGAGGAGGAGGAGGGGGAGGAGGAGGGGGAGGAAACCCATGCAGAAGCAGGCAGAACTGCGCTTTACAGCCAGTGCTGCTGCTAAACTCTGGTCCTGACGTGCTCTATGTTACAACTGAATCTAGCCAGCAATACAGTAGGTGAGCAATAAACTGAAAAATGGAATTAATGCAGTGGAACAACATCTACACTACTTGAGCGGAAAACTCCAGCTCCATTTTTTAGATTCCTGCTTTCTCTACTAGGAGGCACAGGACAAGGCCATGTCCTAGACTACTTGTTGCAATTAACAACTATCAAGTGGAAAAATTACATACATATTTACCCACAACAAGTTGACATCATGGCTGGACTTTAAACACAACACTGAACTCTACTTGAAGCAACGTGTGTTTTTTCAAGTAGATTTTGTGACCTATAAAACCTAAAACAGACATTTGTAACACTGTAGCAGGAGCTGGAGTAATAGCAAACACCAATAATAAAACACTCCACAAGATTTGACAAAACAGTTTCTAACACCACTGCCAGCAAGCTCAGAATTTGTCCTTTCTCCAAGGCTCTCCCCACGAGCCTAGAGAAGTCACAAGCTCCAGATGTAGCCTACTTTGGCTGCAGTCAGTCCACATCATAAACGGTAGGTCTTCAGAAACACCTCATCTCTACAAACTTACACCAGCAAGCTCAAGGTGTCTGCTAAGCACATGTCTGTCCCAAATATTGCTATAATTTATGTAGTCCCTTCATTCAAGCTCCAATTTTTTGACCAGTTTCATAAAACCTAGGAGCCAGAACATGCATTAAGAATTCAATACACAGGAGTATAAAAAAAGCAACATAATAGGATCTGTGCCAAAGCTGACAAACTAAGACACTTGGCTACATAAAGCCAAGTGAGTTTGTGTTTGGGTTTTTTTGTTTTGTCTAGGGGATTTTTTTAATTTTTATTATTGGCAGCACAAGACGACAGTTTTCTGAAGAGAAGAAACAGCCAGGAAGATACTTATGGAAAGCTCAAAGGAAAGAACAAGAAAGTATAAAGATCTTTTACAATTTAGCACTGTGACAATTGAGGTTACAACCAGCTGCAAAAGAATATTGGTATAAGATATCTTTAAAAGTAACCAATGACATTAAGAGATATATAATCTACTCAAGTCCTCGCTTAAGTCCCAATGTATGTTCCTGACATACATCGGGAAAAATCAAGATGAAATGAAGGACAGCAAACTTTTTCCAGACGATGACTACTTTTACTTACGAGACTCATTACAGATACTTTATGACATATATACAATATAGTTCATTTAAACATAAAATTTCAGTGTATATTTTAGAGTCTTATATAAGACTTAACACTTTAAACACTAAAACTGATTTGTATCTATCAGATTTGAAAAGGYTAAAGCATGAAAAATAATATCCTAGATTTTTTTTAAACTCTGCTGGACTCATACTGCAAATAGAACTGGGTATCTCATGCACAGAATTACCAATGCTTCTGTTGCTATTCGCTCCCTGCAACAGACAGAAGTAGGAAAACAGGCACAGAGCCAAATTCCAACAGACATAAGTGTTTCCGCTACATTACCTTTTTTTAATATATCAAATATCAACACATACAGGGAGTCCATCATTTTAAATATAAAAAAGGAAGTAACTTCCAAAAGTTAAAAAAGCCACCTGCCCGTCATTAAGCATAAGCAAAAGTAAACCTGAACCATGAAAGATTAATTCTACTTCAACACATTCAATTAGATCCCATTTTCAAAAACCCCAGGAAGTTAATTTCACGAGACCTTCTGCTTCCCACAGAAACAGAAATATGTTACAAGTAGAACATACAGAAAAAAACACTTTTGCTAAATTAGGATTGTTTTCAAATATGTTGGGGTTTCTGTCTTGTTTTGTTAGGTGTCCTGTTGATGATTTATGGCCTCCATAGACAATAAAACACATCTGAAGTTCTTCATTCACATCTCAAAGAAAAGCATGTTTTCTAATACTATTCTACTTTGTAATTTCACTTTGGTTTAATCAAATACAAGGAACATACGTTCTACAGGCTTTATCTCCAAGGTCTATTCTCATGCCCTAAATGCAATACCTGACAAAGCTGACATCCAAAAACCAACTATTCCACGTCAGTCACATCTATCAACCAGCATAAATGTTTTAATCTTTTCTATATTAACACAGTGATTTGTAGGTTATAAATCTTCGCTTTAAATCTGTTTTTGTCTGTAACCATTTTAAAGCAATTTTTATACCAAGTCATCTGCTGGGGGCACAGGGGCAATGTTTTTCTATTCTGCATTTCTGAGGAATACCAAGCACATCACCATATTGTTGACAGCAGAAAATGGGTAACATAATTATGCCTTACTCTCCATAACATAGAGCTACATTCTCTATTTACTCTATTAAAACACAAAGGAAACAGATTCCTACTTTCATTATGTTTCATTTCTTTAGTAATATTTAACACATATAAGTTAACACATGGAAAAGTTAACATGAAAACAGATAAACATAAAAACACCCGTCTGACATTTAAAATGTCTGCTGAAGTTCTCTTCATGCAAGTGAAGTTTCACTACCAATGCCAAACCAAAGCCAGGTGATATTGCCTCTAAAATCGTAAAACAAACAAGTATTTTTAAACTTCCTCAGTTAACATTATAAAAAAATTAATCACAGGTTTTCAAACTAGGAGGATACGCTCAGAAAAATTCCACTCCTGTTCAGAAATTCTCTCTGGAAACAACATGAACCAAAAGTCTTAGACACATGCTTGAGACAGATCAAAGAATGGCAATATTTGTATATGTGACAAAGATGGGGCTATTAGAAGAAGAGAACTGAACCCAACTTTGAAAACCATGGTTTTAATATGTTACTTCAAAGTGGCAGCATCACAAATTGAAAGCTTAGTACGCTCACTGTATTGTAAGCAGACAGCTATCTTGCAGAATTATTTTCTCACTTCCTTTACCTATGGTAACATTATAAACAGCCTACACCAGACAGACACTACTGACCCACTACCCTACTAGCTTAGCAATTATCAATTAAGTTCTCAATTTTTCCTTCCTTTCTTCTCTTTAAAATTTAATTTCGGTATCTAAAATCTTAAGGTTTATTTAAAGGAGGAAGTGTCAAGGCATTAAAGAAAAAAGTCTTCCATCTAGGCATATCAGAAATTCAATTCGAAAACTTTCTTTTACAAGTCTACAAATTTACTTCTCTGAGCTACTAATTCACTATCTCATGCAAGGTAATACCCACTCTCAAGAAACAGTCTGAAACTGTTAAATGTCTTGAGTGATAAACTCTCCATCTTTTTCTCACTGGAGTAATAAGAAATTATTCTATTTTCTGCTCACATGCCTTCTTAAACTCAGATGAATGAAAGAACCTTTCTATATGTGATTTCACCTGGTTTCTCTCCAAAGCCTACTGGTTATTATTCGTATGTGATGGTCTAACACACGAATAACCTCCAGGCAGAAAAATTCTTTCAAAAATGCACATTTTGAAGTACTTAGACTGAAGCAAAACATTAAATATCTTCTATACAGAAACAGATTATAGTTTTGCAACAAGCCAACTGACAATCTACGATATTCAAGTAATTTTTTTTTTTAAGTAAAACATTGCATTATTTGACCATATGTATACACACGAACACACACATACTTGCAGCATGCAACCTTTTTTTTTTTGTTTTGGAGGCTCATTTTGAATCCATTAATACTACATGTTCTTACAATTTTTGCCTTCCAAATCTTGTGCTCAATGAACTTGTTCAATTTTATTAAGATTAAAAGAAAACAAAGTTTCAATCCTACATAATTTTAAGAAGATCACTGATTTTCAGAAAGCTGGGCTTGTTTAGTCTTGTGAAGAGGAGGCTAAGGTGATCTAATAGTAGCCTGCCACTAACTACTTGACAGCAGATGGCAAACCCTCCTCAGCAGGGACAGACCATGTAACACATGGCAACAGTCAAATTATGCACTGGGAGGGTCAGGTTAGACATCAGGAAATCCTTTTTTGCTAGAAGGGCATTGCAGCACTATGACGGGCTTCTCAGAGAATGTGATCTTCACCCTTAGAGGCTTTCAGGAGCTGGCCAGATAACCTGTTCTTGCGATGGTGACATTCTTGCTCAAAGCACAAGTTTGACATCCAGTGGTCCCTTTCAATCAGCATCTCTATCATCTCTTTTGAAAGGCAGATTCTAGAATAACAACTGCCCCTGATACTAAGGGCTCCAATTCATAAATACAAATAAAAATGTAATACCAGTAGTCATACTTAGTTATAAAATGTTAATTGTAACCTCGCCATACGTTCCTAGGATGCTCCCAGGAAGCATGCTGTTGTGAAGAAGTTGCTGACACACCACATTTACAACCCAAAGTATTAAGTAAATATCTAATGATAACAAACAGAAGAAAGAACAAGGCAAGCATGAAGAAACCCTTGGAAAATCCTGATCAAATCCCAAATGGGATCTCACAGCATTGACATCTGTGCACAGGTTTTACTGCCTTTCAATGTGCATATGTATTCCTCATGTCAATAGTAAGGAGTATTTGTATTCATGCATACAAATGAACTTCTCTTTAGGAATGCCTTTGCAAAATCTGTATGTTTCTACCATCACATCAATTCAAACCAATACATTGTATATAATGAAGAGATATGAATTTCAGCAGAACTTAAGGCATGCTGAAAGACAATAAAGAGAAGGGGGTGTCAAGAATTGGTATGCCTGTAGAAGCCCAGAGCTTGAAAACAGGGTGATAACCATTCATAAGAAAGAATTCATCACAACTAGAATAGGCATGTTCGTTCAAGAATGAGTTTTTTTAAAAGCTACAATATGTTGTATAACATTGCTTTGCATCTTGTAGTTCCATAAGAAATACTTTTTATATTAGGAGACATTTTGTACGCACAACCTTATGAAGGCATTTTGTACGCACAATCTTATGAAGGCAAAAAAGCTAAAATTCTACTTCACATGGCCGTGTCTAGCCCCAAATAAATGACAACCCATACTTTTAAGTGAGATATCTACTGCAAAAGTCTACAGCTTTGTGCCACAGCTAAAGCAAAGAAACTTTCTGACACTGTTAGTTTTCCAAAGCTCCAAAAAGATTCAGTGTTGTTTTGGTAAGATGCCTCACCTTTCCTTTCAGCAATTTAAAAATTGAGACATTTGAGATTCTCTAGGGATGAATACCTAAAAAAAAAAAAAGGTTTAATGGCTTTATTGACATTTACACAAGTTTAACGCTAAAGATTTTGAGAAGGGTTAACAATTTTCATATGCAGAAGGAGAAGGGAAGAAGAGAAAAGACAGGGTTGTTTCAAAATGCTTTCACTGTTTTCATAAGCAGAAAAAGTAACTTATGAAAAAGTGTTACGTAAGTTACTGCACTACAACTGCAATCTTGATCAAAAATAAGATTCAAGATGCTATTAGCTAGGTTGCAGTCAACAGCAGGGGGAAGGGAAAGAGAAGAGTGTGGAAATGGTAGAAAAGGAGATAAGATAGTAAACCATCAGTTTTATTGATCTGCTTAGAGCAGCATAACAAAAACACCTCACAAAAACATTCAATATATTCACAAAAAATAACTATTTGTAACCTTAGACTTTACCCATATTTTGATTGGAAAGCTGTAGAAATGGTTGCATATATGAAATGCGCTAATACAGAGAAGCAACCAAAATCAGATAAATTGAAGTGAAATTAAGGAGATATGCAGAATTAATGCAACCAACACCCTGAAAAGGCACCCAAATCTATTCAAATAGAGTTTAGTTCTTAAACTGAAAGAAGTTCTACCTTAACAGGAAAAATACTGAGCTCAGAGCTCATTTGTGTGTAACTACCCACAGCAGCACCTTACAGAAGGTGCAAACCCTGAAGCAAATTCAGGGCTTAAAAAGAACACTCTAACAAGAATTCATTCCAACCTTTCCTGAACAGCATCAGCTGTTCCATGTAACTGCACACTGAACTTGAGCATTATTTATTGAAAGGTGGGCTTTAAAGCAATTAACTAAAACCTTTTCTCCAACACTTGCCAGGAATAGCTTACCTAGTAAGCAGAGTAAAGCTATTAACATTTTTAAGTAACAGTACTTAATCAGTCTCAAGCAGCAAACTGACATGTAAAAATCAACGTATCAAACATTAAGTTTACTAAATTTACTGGTGTAAACAATTGCAAGTTTCACTGGGCTTTTTTTTTTTTTTAAATCTACAAATTTTGAGAATACAGAGGTCAGTAAGTAATGTAAATTACTGCAGTAAAATTTAATCTCTGCACTGTATAAAAGATTCTTTGTTCTTTTTTTTTTAAAAAGTGTAATTATTTCAACCACGTTTTAATAAACAAACTTAAACACTGGAGTTTTTTAAATTCCCTTGTTTCATACGAGATCACATGGCTATTGATTTACTGATCCCTTACAAAGGATTATCAGTTGTAGTAAAACCTGATTAATAGAATCTTTTAGCTTGGCATTTAAAATAAATATTACACCACTATTTTAAAGCCATAGACAAGATTGTAAGGCTACGAGACTGACGCAAAAATTAAGTATCTACTATTCCAAGTACAGAATGACAAAAACAAACCAAAAAACAACCCCAATTTTGATAACAGGAAAGTTAAGAGCCAAGTACAATCTTTCGAATGATGACACAATTCTGCAAATACCTGCAGAGACGACAAAAAAAAAAAAAAACAACTACATTACTAAAAATGCAATCCTATGTTGCTACCAAAGCACTGCCTTGAAAAGAATCATTCCTTTCACCATCATTTAAGTGTGCCTTTCCATGAGAGGTCAAACGATCAGAAGAAATTCCACAAACACAAACCAGTGAGGTGACAAATGAAATACCCAGCTCCAGAATATGCGTTTTCACACACTTTTACTCTAAAAGTATTCCATTTATTCTAAAAACAAGTAACAAGTAATTCCTGCCCACTGTCTATAAGATGCAACATCATATATACACTTTTTTTTTTTTTTTTTTTAAAAAAAAAAAAAAAAACCTCCTTAAATGAACACAAGCACACCCTTTTCTTACCTGAAAGGGCTTTCTACCCGCAGGCCAATTTGAAACGACTCCAGAAGAGAAACACTAAGAGGGTGAGTGCTGTCATAAAAGGAGATAATCTTTTACATGCTTAAACACCCACTTGCACTTTTCAAATTAGATCAGCTTTTGTCAGAATTGTATACTTCTATGTATGCACAAAAAAAGGGTACACCCATGAGGGCAAATAAGTGTGTACATAATTGCTAAATAAAAGATATCCAAAGTAACAAAAAGCAAGCGACTAGATAAAATTAAAATGAAGACAAGCAGGATTTTAGCTGCAGCTTTTCACAGGGACATCTTGATACAAATGGCCTCTGAAGACTTACCTTTTTTTCTCACAATACTTTTATTTTTAATCCCATAGGTATTGCTACATAATAAACTACATTAATATATGCCAAGTTCATATACCCGTAACTAAGCACAGGCCCATTGACCTACTTAAGAAAAACACCTACAGTAACCCAGTCAAACCTGCAAGGGAGGAAGAATTTGAGAATGGTTTTCAACCTTGTCCAAATTAAGCCAAATGGCAATTTAAAAACAACAAACCTGGGCAACATTTTCATGTTACATTTTCCTTCAAAAAAATGCCAGAGTCCAGAATTTGTTCAGTCACCCCTAGCATCTAGATCCAAACCTTACAGTGCCACCCCAGCTCTGCCCACACACTGTACGCTAGTTTGATTAATCAGTTTCTGTAGTCTAGAGAATTATCCACCCACATGAAGATGTGGCTGATAGAAGCCACACCTCAGAGAGGTTTCAAACAGAAACAAGGAAATCAGGCCAAACATTCAGCCATGTCTGTTGCATCATGTCTTCCTGTCACCTCGGTGATTGCAAACTGACTCAAAAACGTATCTCTTCTCATTAGCATCTTCCCTTCTCTGATCAAAGCTCCACTGCCCAGCCACCTCAAGGTCCCTTGCATGAGCATGAGACAGAAGAACAAACTGCAGCACAAGTGCAGCGCAAGCTGAAGCTGCAGCCTCTGTGGTATGTCATTAATCAGGAAGACAATAGGAAGCTGATTTCATAAGTCAGTCTTGAGATTTTCTGTATGGGTGCAAATACTTAACTCGGCTTGCACACGCCTCAGGCAGGACTTGCAAAGTGAACATAATCACTTTTAGCACATCACTGAGCTGTGTATGGCTAGCACCACCAGCCTGTGGTTTTGCATGCTCAATTCACAGCCAGGAATTGATTTGAACAAGCTACAGAAATATTTAGTAACTCCACTCAACTTGTGATCTAGCACAAAAGCAAGTTTACAAGATGCTACATATACTGCCAGATAGCTACGGCTACCGACAAGTATTACAGTGTAAATCAAGGTGATGGGGGAAGCACACAATGCTTATTCCTACTATACACAAGTTTAATATTTAAAAATGAGTAGAAAGACGACTATAACTTGTTACTTTCTGCTTTCAATGCTGTCAGTTCCTACAATAAATTAAGTTGCTGCTTTTCCCATTTGTGACACTTCTCCCTCCACCTCATCACACACACATAGCTATTCCCTACTTTACTCGTATTGTTCTTCTTCCATTTCCAGGTTTTCTCTCAATGTCTTCCATGTTTCATTTCCAGTCACAAGGTTTTCATTCCAGTTTCTCATCAATCTCCTTATCTGTGAAAGGGGTGTTATCAAACTATTGTCAGATGTCAGTTTTGATGTTCTGATATCAAATCCATCTTCTTACTGCATCTTCCTAACCTTTTTTTAAACCATAAATATCATTTATGTCACATGTAGTGACCTATCAGTTCTCTTACTTGATTACAAAGACCACTGCTTCCCTCTTCCTTCTAAAAATTCAATTCTTCACTTTCTAAAACTACTTTTTTTTTTTTTTTCTTTCTTCTGTAAAAGCAATGTCAACAATGTATTTCTTTTTACCCTTCCCACCCCCGGCAATGTTACAGTGGTTCATTCTGGTTAGTTTCTCATTTTATCAGCAACAGAATGGCAGATATGCATAACTAGACATTGTTGATCAGTTAGGGTTTTTTCCACTGAACCAGCCAAAGCAATTTTTGCACACATACACACTGCTCCAAACAATGTTAGGAACTGATTTTTTGTTTTGTTTTGTTTTAATTTCTGGAAACTATTTCTTCAAATAGGACATGGCAGAGAAGAGAACGAAGGAAATGTCATCACAGGGACAAAGACAAGTTTCTAGATGTACAAATATGATTGCCACTCATTGTAAAGGAAGATCATCTTAAATCGGGATAAGCATGCCA
The DNA here is from genome assembly GCA_035582835.1 of Phoebastria nigripes. Classification (NCBI taxonomy): domain Eukaryota; kingdom Metazoa; phylum Chordata; class Aves; order Procellariiformes; family Diomedeidae; genus Phoebastria; species Phoebastria nigripes. The sequence continues at coordinate 613,820 of JAYKAV010002782.1, forward strand.
ACACTGTTGATACAGGAACATCCTTACGCCATCAGAGACACTGATGAACACAAGGGCAGAAATGCCAGAGTGATACTTAAAGCTGTCTTGCTGTGGTAGTTATCTGTTTAAGTGTTGTACATGAACTAAAAAGCCCTGCCTTTCAAGCTCTTCTGAGCGTGGGCAGTTAGGACTGCCCAGTGCTGTGCAGATTCCTAGATAAAGTTCACACTAGCTCAGAGATCTCAGCAAAGCATTTCCTCAAACCACAAGACTTGGTCCATTGTACACTTACTTTTCACTCCGAAACGGTGGCTGTGTTCTTTCATTCCAAATTAACATTTCTGGTGAAAGATGCTAGGGGCATTCTTGTTAAAGACAACAAGTACATCAAAGTCTCACCACTTGTTTATCCCACCTAGAACTTTCCTCCAGTAAACGAAATCACAGTATAACAAAGAAAAACCTGTAAACATTTCGTTTTCCCTATTTGTTCTTGTTTTCCCAAAAAGCAACAACAGAATTTCATTTTTGCATGATGAAAACATGTGTTTATATGTGGTTGGTTTTGGTTTGTTTTTTTTTTTGTTTTTCTTAAAGATACTTTCCCTTCTGTTAGGGAACAGAAGAGAGACAAGAAATGCGATGAAACTAAAGGAAATAACATTCCCATAATTACATATTGAATTGGAGATACTGTAACTCACTAGAATCTAAGCAACATTATCAAAGAAGATTTGTGCATAAATATACACAGTATGTAAATTTACACAATAACAATATGTAAATAAAATGTTGCTTCTTAATAGGAGTTACTCCAAAAAAGGTGGTAGTATTCATCATTTGGTAGATAAAACATTTTATTAGCAGAAATCAAGAAAATTTTGCCTTGTTCATTTCAGTTTGGATCCACAGGAATGCTTGGCCACACAGAGCCAATAGTTCCTGATAGAATGTCCTCCATTTGTTTGCTGTTTAACATAAAAGGTTTACCAAATAAGGAAAAACTACACTTCCCCTTAATGTCTTCCTTTTACTCAGCCTACCAGAGTGCCTTGAGTTTTCTCTTCCCTTATCAATACAATAAATATTGCATAAATATGTTCTAGGAGAAAAATAGCTACATTCAGTTCTGTCTGGAAAATGTTGACTTTGTTTCTTGAAGGTAATCTAGTATTTTACCTGAAGTCAAATTCAACAGCCAATAAATTGTACAAAATCCTTTTCATAAGCTGTTGTACTCAATAGAAGAGACAGTACAACATGTAAAAGCAAACAAAAGACAACTTTTCAGAGACAGGATACAAATGCAGCAGAGAACTATTGAACACAATGTATGGAGCAAATCTTTTGTACTCAGAGGCTTTCTCAGTTTATACCCAAAACAAAAACTGAGACTTCCCTTTTCCCCCATCAATGCTGAACAGATACAAGATCAATTGCAGAAATGATACCGAGCATAACAATCTTCTTCCTTCCTACTGAATTTTGTTGTTGACAAAGTAAAGCGTGTTAACAGCAAATGTCATCTACAACAATTTAAAGAGAAATCCAAGCCCGAGCTGTGGAGAGGGAGATGTGGAGGCGAAGGCGCAGAAAAAATGACCATTGCTGATCTGAGCAGTAAGTCACCTGAGGTAATTATACATATTGGAATGTTTTAGCAGAGAATTTCTTACCAGAAAGATTGCTAATTGGTGTTAACTCCATTAAGTTATTTGCTTAATAAGCAGCTATTAAAAATTACTAAACAGAGAAATGCAGAGGTAATTACACCTTCCTTGCTTGACTACTGTATGCTGTTCTGCTCATCTCCAAACAGAACGAGCATAATTCCAATGGAAGAAAGGGGAGATCTTCATATACAAAAGCCATATGATAGAAAACAAAGTAGAGAAAAATAAACCAAATAGTGATTTTTTTTTTCCAAGTGAAAGAAAAAAGAAAAGCTACTAGCTAAAAAAAAAACAAAAAAAAAAAAAAAAAAAAAAAAAAAAAAAAACAAAAACAAAACACGCACACACAAAACAAAAAAACCCCACCAAACTGCCTTTGTGTAATACACAGTTATGACAATGAGTTCTACTGATCATCATGTCCAAGACACCAAACTTTTTTCAAAGTGAGATCTACGTGATGGAACATAAAGCCATGTTTATATTAGGTAAGATAAAAATCAAGCAGTCTGGAACAAGTCTTCACACTTCAAGACATAAGGCAACTAGTAAATGTTTTTTGTTAGGAAGAGTTATACTGAATCACTGTGCTGCAACTATGTGCTAGACTTCTCACAATATCCTTTTGTCAAGCCCCAGGTAGATGGTTATTTCAAGATATTAGATAAGCTACTTCTCCAATTTTGTAAAATGATTATGTTCTTAAACAAGGTTTTAACCAGTCAATTCTGGACCAATGAGGGGGGAGAAGCACACAACAATATGCCTAAAATCATATTTGTGAATAATAGCATCAATTGTTGTCTGAAAGAGCCGTCTCTGGAAAAAACTATAATTCCAATGTTCCTAAAGAGCCTCTGTGGACTTCCACATTACAACACCATGGGTAATATACATGGCTTTTCTCTTAAAGAAGCAGACACCACTGCTTTAGTAAAAGTTGATGCCACAGTAACTGAATCCTCTCCCCTATCAGGAAGTGAAATTTTAGCAAAATGGTTCTGAATAACAGACGACAGTGATACTTGCATTTCTACAGAGCATCTAAGTTTGCTCTTTTATAAAAGCAGTAAAAACATTGCCCAGGATCACTTTGTTCCGAATACAATACTTCAGTGGTCTGTAAAGATCTACAGTCACATCCAAAATTTGATTCCATTAATTCTTTTAAAAAACTACATAACAAGAATATGATACATGCATACAATCCTCCTTGTCTGTTATCCAAGTCTTTGGAAGTAACCAAGTACTTATAAGTAAGGCTAAATTACTTACAGAAAAGTGAAAAAAGCCTTTAGGGTTTCTTGCGGCATAATTTCATTAGTACTAATTTTTGGACAATCAGTTCTCATGCATACACTAACACAAATTCTGCTAAACCAAGTTTTTTAAAAGAGTAAACCAATTATTAAACCCTACCCTAAAAACAAAAAGTGTTTTATCAGTGAATTAGCTAACAACTTCCAGTCACACACCAAAAGTATGCAAGAGAGTATTCCATGAGTGGAATAAAGAATACACACTGTAACCTGCCAGGCACCCTCAGAGTGGAAAATTTCAGAATCACCACATTTCTCATATAAAAATAAACAACATAATTAAAGATGTGTCTTAATTTAGCATTTCTGTTTTGCTTTATACTTGTTTCTTAAGCAGCTATGACAAAATATTGTTTACTTACATGAACAAACACACCAAAAGAATGAGAGACAAGGAATAATCTAAAGCAACACTTCCCAGCTTCCCTAACCTCTTTACTGCTGGGAACTGCGTATGCAACCCTTTAAACACTACACAAAACAAGTCTGTCACCACTGCTATCCTAATGATTTGTATGTCTAAATGCCATTAATGCCAAGGTATTTTTTTCTAGACAGATGAAGCATTTTTACAATGCGTTGTGCAGCACACACAATCTCCGCTACTCTCCCTTGACAGAGCTTTCCCCTGGCCCATCCCTCATTTCACTAGGAACTTTTATTTAGTTTCTCTACCAATGTTCAGCCAGCATCCATCTTCTGTTCACTCATGAGGCCATACTGGCAACCTTTGATTAGTTACTCTTATTTGCCTCTGGTTTTCCTATGTCTTCTCTTCTTTCTACAATCTGATTGGGCAACAGTGACAGCTGGTTGACACATTAAACATTATGCCAAGCAGGTGCATGGACAGAATGGAGGAGTCAATTCTGACACACCTTTTGCTGAAAGCTGACTACGCTACTGTTAATAATGGAATATTTCATATTCATGGAATATTAAGTCATTCGCTAGCATCACTATACACAAGTAAGGCCCCAGTTCAGAGGAGATATTAACGCTATAATACCACATATAAAGTCCTTTTGCATATATTAAGTGTGTTAGACTGAACACAAAAATCATTCCCAACATTAAGTGTTGGGTCAACCGTCAACTCTGAACACAATGATATAGGCGTTCATTAATTGGGCAGAAAACACAAGAAGTCAAAATAAATTCAGACAGTAATAAGGCCTTAACTAATCTAAATGGCTTTGCATCATATTTGTTAATTAAGAACAAACTCCAGATTTGTCAAGTACTCACCCTCATATCATTCACCCCCTATCTGAACTGAACCACCTTATAAACAACATAAAAGCAAAAACTGCACAGAAATCTACTTCTGGATTTTTTTTTCTTTTGAACACATTGCTTAGCAAGTTCCATTGGACATCCAACTGAGGAGATAAATAACAGGTGTGACCAAAAATGAAGGTAATGTTGGACAGGCATCCAAAGCCAGAGTTTTGCCCAAGGGAAAAAGAAAAGAAGAGAAAAGAAAAGAAAAGAAAAGAAAAGAAAAGAAAAGAAAAGAAAAGAAAAGAAAAGAAAAGAAAAGAAAAGAAAAGGAAAAAGACATTAATTAAAAAAATTACATGACAGAATAAGTCATTCTACACTAGACAAATCACTACTTCTAAATATATTATTTAGTTATTAAAAGATTTGCATATAAAGAGTTACCCTGCATATTTCTAGAAGCCTTAATTATGTGAAACACATTCAGCTGTGCTTAGAAGTACAGTACAGAATTTAACCATAAATGTTGATTTATTGCAACTTGCATTAGTCAGATATAACAGGTAAGAGTTCTCTGCAGATTCCAATGTTAGCCCAAAAAGGGAACAGAAACTCAGGAGAATCCTATCAGATATTCTGGACAACTAGTGAAAGACCGTCAAACACAGGACAACTGTTGCCTCCTTAACAAGCTGCAGATTATATGCCACTAAATATTCTTGAAGATYTTGGGTTTTCTCTGTCTCTCTGCTATCTTTCAAAGAGAAGTCTATGCCATCAGAAAAAAAAGACATTGCCCACAACTCTCATCCTTCCTACTACAAAACACCTATGAATAGTAATGAACCACTAAGAGCAACTCCAATGCTTGCAAAGACAGAGTAGGCAGACCAGTATTCTGCTTGTGACTAAACCAATCACAGTTGCATGATACTGAACAATTGTGGGCGAGAATATCACAATTTCTAATTTAGCACAACATTCTGCTATGAAGTACAAAGTGTTACTTGAAGTTCCCAGATGCAATTAATGCAGAGGTGGAATTGTTCTTTCCTTTTTCCATAGCTGTACTTCAGTCTTATCTACAGATCTAAAATATTTCTGTTAAGAGTTTCAGAACCACATTAACTGATGGCAGTCTACTCTTTACTTCTGGTACTCCTTATGAACATAGGCAAATAGGTCTAAAACCAGTGGAGCACCTTATACCCACAAACAAACAAAAAAATCTAGCGAAGCATGGAAATTCCTTCTGGAACCTACACGGCATTTTCAGTTATGTGCTGTTGTACCCAGCATTTTACAAGACCCACACAATTCCTGCATCAGAAGTTTGGCAATAGAAAATGAAGTATTTAGCTTTTCAGTATTCCTTTCCCATTCTTAAACTGGAGCAAAAAATAAGTAGTGAATCGAATGAGGTGAGAAGGCCTGTTAAGGAGGTTGGGGTACACAATCAGAACATACCAAACATGCACAAGATTTGTTGGGGTGGAGGAGGCAAGGCAAGACAAATGCAACAGCATGACTCAACAGATAAGACATTTAAAAGAATCCTACAAAATACATTCTGAAACATTACATCCTAAAACAATTAATGTCCTTACGCTGCAACCCAACCATTCAGACGAAGTCTGTAAAACAGTTCAAAAGCTGAATTGAATTCAAGCATAGATCATCTTCTCTAATAAGTAAGTAATCTACTAAGAAGTCTCAAACTTCCTGAAAGTAATAAATTATGGCTAAAAAGGCTATCAAAGATGGGGAGAAGGAGTTAACACCAACTCCCCTCCCCTGAGTAACATATTAATTATAGCTTCCTAGGTAGTATTACTGATTGGCTGAAACCTAATCCTGCAACATTTTAAAGCTAAGTGACATAGAAAACAAAACTTAGGAGCACTTACGAAGCACTGTGAACATAAATACCAAATTGATATCCAACCTGAGCAGTAATTATTCATTCTGTAGCATTCAAAAAACTTAAATAAATTAAAGAAACATGGCAAAAATATCTGACTCAAAAAGTGTTTAAGTTCAGATATAAACTTAAACAGGTTAGAGGCTCCTTAAACAGAATGAGGCACTGCTCGTAGAACAGATCTCGTATAAAGCCAGGAAAGCAACATTTTTCCCCTGTATCTGAAGTAAGYGTCCTCTTCACACTCAACAGAAATCTAACTGACACAGCAAGTAGAGTTAGTGGTGTGATCCATGAGTCCGAACAGGGCTTTCTACCTCATGGCAAAACAAGTTTACTCTGTTACTGAAGGAGCCCAGATTCCTATCTCAGATGCTGACACCTCAAGAGATGTGAAATGAATCCCATCCTTAAAGCTTCTGATCAAGTAACACCATGGGTAAGCACTTTAATACCTCTGGGCCCTATGAACTCAACAGTGTTAAACAACAAATGAAAACAATGAATAGGTGAAGCAGGAAACTGTGCATAGTAATTGCTACCCAAGTATGCTTTTCTCACCACAACTTGAAGTTTGCATGGTCTGAAACACCAGCTCCCAAATGATGCCACATTCTCAAAGTCCAGTATAACAACAATAGCCTTGGCATGAGCAACAGCCAGGCAGAAAAGCTGTTTCCAGAAGGAAGCAGGCTCACTGCTGGAAATATCCAGCGTGGGCAGCAACAGCTGCTGCTGGGGCTGGCTGCTTCCCTCCACTCTGGGCCTGTACCCCACCAAAAACCATCCCACATGCTTCAACCCCTTCTGGAAGCAGCGTTGAGGCCAACAGCAAAGCTTCCTGCCTGCCCTGCCAAATGCAAATCGTTATTTCCCTATTTCCACTGAAAGGAATGACAACCAGACAAGAGCTGTAGGATGCCTGAAAGTCACCCTTTGGACGATGACACCTTAACAAAAATAAAATATAATTTCTGATAGTAGAATTATTTAACCCATATTCAGATATCTAGGTATACCCAATCATCTTTAAAATCTTTTAGGTTAGGAAAGAAATAATTGAGGCTGCTTTCATTACAACTAAACTTCATATCCATTTCAATCAGTAAACAGAAAATGACTAACATGCAATCAGCAAAATCAAGGGGTTTTGCGTGTTTAACAAACTAACTAACTACAACTTGCACTTTGAAGTAACCTGTGTTTAACAGAAGTTTGAGATAGGCCAAAGAGGAAGCAAGTTTCAAAATACTTCTAAGTGAGAAATCCAAGACCACCAGGTGAGGCTATTTCATACAACAAGTGAACATGTCGGAGCCAAAGGCTCATTATTCACGCAAATGTAACAGGCTACTTATAACTCTTGGACAAGATGCACAGGAAAAGTACAGTATTTACCTCGCCCTAGCACTTCCAACTGCAATACTTTGAGAACTTCATTATTAGTGTTGGCACCTCTACTTGCTACCAGTATGAACGTCACAATTCACCCTCTACCATGTCTCTAACTTACACTTATTTCACATACTAACATTAAGAAAATATCCAGGAAGTATGCTCTCCACTAGGTATCCAACAACCCTGGGGTTAAGTAAAGTACTTAAGAGAAATGCCTTACATGCTTTAGTTCCACACAATACAGAATGCTCTATACTAAAGTTCTGATCTTAAATTCACTACCTAGCCAAACAGATGGAGCTCTTTGAAATATCCAAGCAGTTGTACAAATGGCAGCTTCCGTGGTGATCCCAGGATACATGCTGTTGTTTTCCACAGCAGTTTACAGTTGATGTTTCCAATTCTCATCTGTGTGCAGAAGGTGCCAGAGAACCTCATATCTGTCTGTCTTCTCCAAAATTCTAAATGCAAAACTTGCCAAGGAAAACATAATTATAGCTCTGTCTTGATAGTGAAATACATGTTCCTTCCTGCTTCTAACAAGTCTCTTACTACACTCCCAATAAACAGACCAGAATTAAGCTTGTCCTTTATGATCATTGAAAATACGGCACGGACCTGGAAAAGCAAGCTGAATTTTCACTCCTTCAAACACTATACTTCTCTTAATTTTCATGTGCAAAACGTCCTTGTTGCTAGCAGAGTGTTCCACTTCCACTTTCATTTTTGTTGCGTACACCAAAAAAATTTTGAAAAAGGCAAACTGAACTAGACACATTCATGAAAAATTTCTGCAGTCAGTTTTCAGAGCAGAACCCACAGCAAGACCAGGTAGTTTCACTTTAAGTATTCACAATCATACGAGAAGCAGTGAAACAATCATTTTCATTCCAATAGGCCTTAGAAACCTTTTGGAGAAAAAAAAAATTAAAAAAAGAGACAAGAGGCCACAAAGTCTGAAAAGTTATTTAAAGTTATTTTCCCTCAACATCCTGCAAATAAGAGTGGCCTGGTAGGAGGTACAGAGTGAAAGCCCATTTTCCAAATCAAATTGGGTTGACTGATCTTCAAAATTGTCCACTACTACCTAAAACACTACAGCTGCCTAAAACCTCTACTTTACCCACAGTCAGATCTGAAGGTAAAAGACTATAGGCTGGTTCTTTCATGACAGATAGCAAGGCACTACATCTAGACTTCAAGCAGGTTAACAATATTACAGTATTCTGAAAACTCAGTATCTTCAGTTGGTATGCTTATTCCTCTGCCTTAAGTCTTCTCAAACACTTCATAGATCCAAAAAACACAAATCAGAACAACGAATGACCAGAATTAAAGATGCACTTATTAAAACATTTGTGCTAAAACTTCAAAAAATTCTATTCAAATGAATAATCAACTACTACTTTCATATTTAAAGAACAAATGCAATAATTTGGATAACAAGACAATGGCTGTCTTGTTCTTTGGCTTCTGTATGAATGTTAATCTGCTGCTGACAGCATTTTGGGCATAGAAAACTAAAAGTGGTAAAAAAAAATCAAAAACAAAAAAGTCATTGTAATTTTAACTAACTTCTGGCAGGAAAGAAATTTCAGCCTTAGGATACCATTTAGGAGACTGCAAACCAATACAGATCAACAGAATAAACGCAGTTCAATAAAATCAATTTACAAAGCGAGTCAGTGCCAGCAAAAATYTTGCCAGTCCTGAAGTTGAAAACCCCCACTTAGTAACACCTCCCAAAAAACTTATCGTATAAATTATGATGCAGCTTACTACACCATTATGACATTCTCCTTAAATCATTTTACCCTTATTCTTTCTATGTTAGCAGTCACTTTAAACATTTGCACAAAACCAAAACTGAAATGCTAATGGAAAACAGCAAGTATTTGTCAAACTGTCTTGTCTCAAACAACACAACCGTACCTTGCAGTTTCACAGAAGACTAGCAAAAACATATGAGTTGGCCGCACTAACTCAAAGGTATCCATCTAGTTCAACCTTGCGCAGCACCAGTTAACAGCAGATGGTGCAGTACAAAGGGTGATGGCAAGAACAATTTTTCCCTAAAACAACATATTTTTGGTTTGCAAAACAGCCCACTGCAATGAGTTTCCTAGTTTAATTCTACCTGTTCACACAGGTGTGCTCTCCCCTTTCCCCAGGAAAATGGGTAGCAGGAGGATATATCTATTTTTAAACCTTCTTCTGATTTTCAATGAATGCCCCCAGGTCTCATAGCATGAAAATAACTACCAGTCTTCCTGTAGTTGCCTCCTTTATAATACTCATGATTTCAAAGAGGTCTACCACATCTTCACTATCACCTCCTAAGACCTGAAACCCATCTGGCTGCCACAGTGCTCTTCCATCCCTCCCTCCCTCCACCTCCTTGGCCTTCCTTGCTTCCAGCCCAGGGTTCATCCGACCTTCACTTAGCCAATTTCAGCAAATTATTCCAGCAGAAAATGAACCAACAACTAAACCGAAATAGCTCAGCATGAGGAAGAGGACAGGCTGAAGGCCTAAACCACAGCTGCCAACATATATTGGCTTTAGCTTCCCAAGAACTATGGCCACAGGGCAGGTCTTTTAAAACCAAGAAGTCCTAGTTTCTCTTCGTACACAAAAATGTATATACAAAAGCATTGGCAAGCTTTATTCAAACCTTTCCTAGTTTTACATACTCTTTCAAGTGACAACGATTAGTATACTATTTTCCTTTCTTCATAATTTGTAGTATTTCTTCCTGACCAACAACCAGGCTCTTTCCAAAGAACAATCCACTATTACTCCCAAAAATCTCAAGTAAACAGCTAATCGGAGCTCCAATTATTCAGTTAAATCCAGTCCAAGTATACACTTAACAGTATGAAAGTACTGAATAAAATAAGCTCCTTCCTCCTTTCTCTCCCTGCCCCACTTTTTTGCACTTTGACACTACCATCTCATCACCCTGCCACACAATATCATGAAATACCATCAGATCTCTCTGCAGGCAACAGCAGTTTACGTTGAGTTCCCCTTCATCATCCTGCTACATGTCAAACTTCCACTCACTTCTAAGCTAAATAGTATAATGTTCCATTTGTAACCACCTAGTACAGTGAAGATGCATCCTTTTTCTTCCCATTAAGATAACATTTTACCTGTGATTGTTTATCACTCTTTTGTAAGGAAATAGCAATTTCTGTGGACCTGATCACAGCCAAGGTTGTGTTGTGTACAGAGCCTCCATTTTGTTGAAATAAGGAAGTCTTACCACTCATCAACATCAAGAGAAATTAAAGCCTTGACTACTGTTCATAGGATACTATAAACAGACATGAGGCAACATAAAACTAGTGTCTGAGTGCTTCTGTGACAAAAAAGAAACACATCACAGATGCATAGTTTCTTAGGAAGGATGTTTACTTAATAAAGGAAACAAACCAGTTTTACTTGGATTCCTTTATAACAAAGTTTAAAAGTAGTCAATTGGATGCATTTAGAGCTCAGATAGGTGTTTTGGTTTTTTTCTTTCAAACACCTACAGCTGAATCAGAATGGGACGTTTCTTCATTATCCTGTATTAATAAAATCACATTTCATCAGTTTTGCTTTATAAAAGTAAATAGTTATGCCAGGCAAGCAATTTTAGTTTTGAGACATGAACCCTCTCTTACAATAAATCAACTGGTAAAAACCAAATTAACTCCTGAAACAACGGTTTCATTCCAAAATGTGGATTTTTCTATAAGCTAAGTTACTATCGTATTAGTATTGTATTACTACAATAACTAATCTCTTTAGGAAGCCCTACTAAAATCTTGGCTCTACTGCTAATCTAAGAGTCTCCCTCTACGAATTTTATGGATTGCTGAAGTATTTCCTTACCAATTTTGAATGTCATTTTTCACTTCACACTTGGTAACTTCTGTGTAAAACATTGCTTTTCATGAGTAGCTAAGTCTCCCTTACCCACCTTTCTCAATCACTTACTATTTAATTGGCATGCATGGGCTTCTACTGAAATGGTTAATACTACTTTCCTCCARAGCTGTTATCTTCTCACAGATGCCCTTGTGCAGCTGTGCGCTGACCTGAAAGAAGGACCTGATGCTGCTGAAAAAAAATTAATACCAACTTCCAGCTCAGTCAATTCCCCCAAACTAGCTCGCCTCCAGCCATGATAATGTTAAGGGAGCAGCTGGAACACACAGAATAGGCAGGGAGGGGGAGAGCAACAAGCACAAAGTAGGAGCACACCTTTCTGCAGCAACAGCCTACACCAAGGTCAGTTTAAATCAATAACAAAGCAACATCCTTCAAAGCAGAGCTACAGGTCTCTTATCACTGCCTGCAACACAACCAAAGTAAGACCAATTATCAGGAGTGCAGTTTCATAAGACCAAAACCAAAATATTAATTTACTTACAATGCAGTCTTAGAAAGAAATCCCAGAGAATACATAGTACAGATTCATACATCGAAGTCAATGGAATCAATTTCATTGTCTCTTATCTGTACTTCAGACTGACATATTACTGCGCTGTTTCCAAAGTAACTACAACACCCTCCATGGCTCTGACACAGCAGTGTTTCAGTAGATATATTCAGGGAACATGAACCAGGTAGGAGAGAAGAGATTGATGCAGCCATGTTCCAAAAAAGTACTGGCAAAGTTAAGTCTTTCAAAGAAAAATTAAAAATACACTCTGGGGAAGACAGAGGTCTCTTGATGCATTTCATTTCCAACTAAAAATCGCAAGTAGGAAAGGATATAAATATATTTTTCCTTCCTGCCACATCATGATATAAGTACTGGAGCTAYGTGATATTATATAGTCTAATTTTCATATTTTGCAAAACAGTAAACAATACTTAGCACCAGAAAAGTAATTTAATTTTCACTTCAAAATCATTTTTAATTCTTTAGGCAACGAAAATAACTTAAGCCAACAGTATTTTTCATATAGGCATACAATGTTACAGCAAGAAGTTATCCTGCAACCTTCTATATATAGTAATCTAGGATTAAAACTACAGTAGAAGGAAGTCTCCTACTCAGAATAATTAACTTTCATATTTGTTTCAAAATCATCACAGACCACATGGTTTGAGTGCTTTTGTTTATCAACAGTATAATACTTCTTGCTTGTTGTTCTTCAAATAAAAATACTGGGTAGCTTTTCAAATTGAGGAAAATCTAATCAAGCTTGCCATGCACACAGCATGGGCAGCAAACAGGAGGAGCTGGAAGCCATTGTGCAGCGGGATAGCTACRACTTAGTCGCCATCACAGAAACATGGTGGGATGACTCTCACGACTGGAATGCTGCAATGGATGGCTATAAGCTCTTCAGAAGGGACAGGCGAGGAAGGAGAGGCGGTGGGGTGGCTCTGTATGTCAGGAAGTGTTTTGACTGTCTAGAGCTTGACGACTGTGGTGATGACAAAGTCGAGTGCTTATGGGTAAGGATGAGGGGGAAGGCCAACAAGGCAGATATCCTGCTGGGAGTCTGTTATAGGCCACCCAACCAGGATGAAAAGGCTGATGAAGCATTCTAAAAGTGGCTGGCAGAAGTCTTGCAATTGCTAGCCCTTGTTCTCGTGGGGGACTTCAACTTCCCAGACGTCTGCTGGAAATACAACACGGCAGAGAGGAAACAGTCCGGGAGGTTCCTGGAGTGCGTGGAAGACAACTTCCTGACGCAGCTGGTGAGGGAGCCTACCAGGGGAGGTGCCTCGCTCGACCTGCTGTTTACGAACAGAGAAGGACTGGTGGGAGATGTGGTGGTCGGAGGCCGYCTTGGGCTTAGCGACCATGAAATGGTAGAATTCTCAATTCTTGGTGAAGTTAGGAGGGGGACCAGCAAAACTGCTACCATGGACTTCCAGAGGGCGGACTTCGGCCTGTTCAGGTCACTGGTCGAGAGAGTCCCTTGGGAGTTCAGGTCACTGGTCGAGAGAGTCCCTTGGGAGGCAGACCCCCTTGGCACAGGGGTCCCGGAAGGCTGGACATTCTTCAGGAAGGAAGTCTTAAAGGCACAGGAGCAGGCTGTCCCCATATGCCATAAGAAGAACGGAAGRGGAAGACGACCAGCCTGGCTGAACAGGGAGCTCTTGCTGGGACACAGAAAAAAAAAGGAGAGTTTACCACTTGTGGAAGAAGGGGCAGGCAACTCAAGAAGAGTACAGGGATCTCGTCAGGTCATGCAGAGAGGAAATCAGAAAGGCAAAAGCCCAGCTAGAATGCAATCTGGCCACTGTCGTTAGAGACAACAAAAAATGTTTTTACAAATATATTAATGACAAAAAGAGAGCCAAGGAGAATCTCCATCCTTTATTGGATGCAGGGGGGAACATTGTCACCGAGGATGAGGAAAAGACTGAGGTACTTAATGCCTTCTTTGCCTCAGTCTTCAATAGTCAGACCAGTTATCCCCAGGGTATTCAGCCCCCTGAGCTGGATGACACGGACAGCAAGCAGAATAAACCCCCCATAATCCAAGAGGAAGCAGTGAACGACCTGCTATGCCACYTGGACACTCACAAGTCCATGGGGCTGGATGGGATCCACCCGAGAGTGCTGAGGGAGCTGGCGGAGGAGCTTGCCAAGCCACTCTCCATCATTTATCAGTGGTCCTGGTTAACGGGGGAGGTCCCGGACGACTGGAGGCTTGCCAATGTGACGCCCATCTACAAGAAGGGCCGGAAGGAGGACCTGGGGAACTACAGGCCTGTCAGCCTGACCTCGGTGCCAGGGAACATTGTGGAGCGGTTCAGCTTGAGGGCGCTCACAAGCCATGTGCGGGACAACCAGGGGATCAGGCCCAGCCAGCATGGGTTCATGAARGGCAGGTCCTGCTTGACCAACCTGATCTCCTTCTATGACCAGGTGACCCGCCTAGTGGATGAGGGAAAGGCTGTGGATGTGGTCTACCTGGACTTCAGTAAAGCCTTCGACACTGTCTCCCACAGCATTCTCCTAGAGAAACTCAAGGCTTACACAGGTGTACTCTTCGCTAGGTAAAAAACTGGCTGGACAGCCGGGCCCAGAGAGTTGTGGTGAATGGAGTTAAATGCAGTTGGTGGCCGGTCACGAGCGGTGTCCCCCAGGGCTCAGTTTTGGGGCCGGTCTTGTTCAATATCTTTATCAACGATCTGGATGAGGGGATTGAGTGCTCCCTCAGTAAGTTTGCAGACAACACCAAGCTGGGCGGGAGTGTCGATCTGCTCGAGGGTAGGAAGGCTCTGCAGAGGGACCTGGACAGGCTGGATCGATGGGCTGAGGCCAACTGTATGAGATTCAACAAGGCCAAGTGCCGGGTCCTGCACTTTGGCCACAACAACCCCATGCAACGCTACAGGCTTGGGGAAGAGGGGCTGGAAAGCTGGCTGGCAGAAAAGGACCTGGGGGTGCTGGTTGACAGCCAGCTGAATATGAGCCGGCAGTGTGCCCAGGCGGCCAAGAAGGCCAACGGCATCCTGGCCTGTATCAGAAATAGTGTGGCCAGCAGGAGTAGGGAAGGGATCATGCCCCTGTACTCAGCACTAGTGAGGCTGCACCTCGAATACTGTGTTCAGTTTTGGGCCCTTCACTACAAGAAGGACATTGAGGTGCTGGAGCGTGTCCAGAGGAGGGCAACGAAGCTGGTGAAGGGTCTGGAGAGCAAGTCTTATGAGRAGCGGCTGAGSGAACTGGGACTGTTTAGYCTGGAGAAGAGGAGGCTSAGGGGAGACCTTATYGCGCYCTACAACTACCTGAAAGGAGGTTGGAGTGAGGTGGGTGTTGGTCTCTTCTCTCAAGTAACTAGCAATAGGACGAGAGGAAATGGCCTCAAGTTGYGCCAGGGGAGGTTTAGATTGGACCTTAGGAAAAATTTCTTTACTGAAAGAGTGGTTAAGCATTGGAACAGGCTGCCCAGGGAAGTGGTGGAGTCACCATCCCTGGAAGTATTTAAAAGATGTGTAGATGAGGCGCTTAGGGAGATGGTTTAGTGGGCATGGTGGTGTTGGGTTGACGGTTGGACTCAATGATCTTAGAGGTCTTTTCCAACCTTAATGGTTCTATGATTTTCAGACTATAACTAGAGAGAAACAACATAAGACTTACTGCTTTTATTTGCTTTAGATCTAGGCATACAAACAAAATTCACCTGTTTACTGCATCTAGTGAGGGTAGGAGCGTGGAATGCATTTCAAGTAAAATCCTGTGGTTGGGACAAAAAAAAAATTCAGCAAATTATCAGCGTAACTTTTGTCAATTTCCTAGCAAAGCTCACTGAACATATTTCAACATGTAAACAGAGACTGTAGTGTAAATTAAAAAAAAAAAAAAAAAAAGTCATTCATCAAATGCTACACATTCAGAAAAAAACCAAGAAACGTTCAGGAGTTACTGATGACCAATCTCAATGGGAGCCTAGAGGAGTTATTTACTATTAAGAATAAAGTAACGTTTGTGTGAAAATTTCCTTTCTAAATAACATATTTAACTTGCAGAGAACTCTGAATTTTAACTAAATCAGTTCACAGAGTCACCTGATGGAACTGAGAAAAACTGTTCCTTTATCTGTGTAACATTACTACATGTGCTTAATAATTACATACAGCTAACCCCTTCCTTTATTCTAAACCACAAAGTGAGAAAGAGCATTCATAACACACCTTAATGTATGGGAAGTTTCCCGTTTTAAGGAGAAACTACACAGAGCTTAGAAATCCAAAATGTCTTCACCAAATTTTTATTCAACAAAAACTTGTTTAAATTAATACTCTACCACAAGGTTTGTTTGCTTTTAAACAGAGCTTTAAATAGTTTCAGCTAAACTACTGTTTATTGCTCACCTCAGTTTTAGAAGCTGAGCACATGACAATTTCTTACAAATGAACAATAACCGCAGAAACAAAGTACACAAGAAAAAAATCCGGTATTAAAATTTTTAACTGGAGACAATACCAGAGGGCTGGGCTGCTGACAGTTTTTAAACGCCTCATGAGGCAGAAGAAAAGGTAGGAAACAGAAAGCATTGCCTAGAGGAAAAGGATCAAAGCTATCTTTGCATTCCTATAAATTCTGAGCTACTGCAAAAGTTAGCTTCACACAATCCAAGTAGCCTCAACAACCATTCCAATTTACACAAGTTTCTGTGGTGCTGCTTGTGGTTTGCGATACAAGCCGCAATAGTGATGGGTTCCTTCCCACCTCTGCATCCAGGAATCACTGGAGAAGCAAGATTCACCTGCAGTAGTTAACACTATCTGCATACAGAGGAAATTTTCTCCTGATATACCTAAAAATCTTTGCTAGAGACCACAAGAATGAGATTTAAAAGAAAAGGTCAGTGGTTCTTACCTGTTAATTCAAATTGTGTTGACTCAAATGAGTCAACAGTTCTGTTAAAATGAGTGCTGTTAACTCAAATTCTTAACTGTTCTGACAAGAACATTATCTTCAATTTCCAAGACAGATTTTAGTTAAAACTCTGGAGTACTTTTCATTATACAGATTTAAGGATTCCTCTAACAGGTATCTGAAAAATGCCATGCTTTTGGGATTGGAAGGAAAAGGAGCAAGGTCCAGAAGAGAAAAAAAGGGAAAAAAAAAAAAAAAAAAAAAAAAAAACAAAAGAAAATAGATGCTGACTTTCTTATTCTAGAGGATGACTACATTTGAAAACAAGAAAGTGTCATTACTACATTGACAGCTTTTCCTTCCCAAACAAAGCAGGTATCTTATCTACCAGCATCATCCTTCTTTTCCAAAATCATGAAGGATTTTGACCACAAGCAGAAAAAAAACAAAAAAAAAAACAAAAAACCAAACATGAAAGATATAGTAATAAATTCTCTTCAGTTAAGTTTGAAGTGCTCACAGAAATCAAGTAAACAAATACAAATTTTATAGTACCTAGACAATCATCACATTCTGTTTATGCTAATTCTAAATTTTAACAACACTTTATCATTTTATTCACCCCCTCCCCCTTTCGGATATGCAAAGATAGTTTCCATAGTAACAGGAAAGACTTAGTAGTATCCAAAGGCAGAATAACATGAACTTATGTAACAACTTGAAACTCACCTTGGTTTGTAAAACGTATATGTGCTTATTTTAGGACAACATACACAGTGGTTAGTTATTCTTAACACCTACCATATGTGGTCAAGATAAACATCTCAGGTTCCTGTATTTTAAAAAGCCAGTTTCACAGATAGGATGTAACAGACTAATCCCAATTAAGTCTTCTCATACATCAGGATTTCTGCAGTAAATTAGAGTCAACTCTTATGTAAAATAATACTCTTTTCACTTCTGAGGAGTTTTTGACAATGCATTAAAAATTACCAAAAAAAAAAAAAAAAACCAAACTGTAGTAATTTTCCTAGCTTTCCCACAACATCACAGCTCTTTGCAATATGTTCCTCTCCCCCAATGCTGACTGAGAACATATATTAAATACAAAAAGGACATACAAGTTACAGCACACAAGCTAAAAATCAATTAAAAGGATATCAAATTGCTTACTTCATACAAACTTCAAAACAGGAAACTACATTTTTAGGTGTTTTTCATAGTGATAGTATCATCATGGGAAATCTTATCAACTGCCTCTGTCATTTGGTCCAGTCCTCCTTCGACAAATATATGGCAGCTCAACCTAGTTATGATAGATCAGTATCACTCAGGTTAGTTAGAAGAAAATGAGTCATGCCCAAGTTGAGTAGGAGCAGCTAGCCAGAATCTGGTAGGAGGTCCCTTCAGAAAGCTTATAGCTGAAAGGGCAACACAAAAACCTGCTGATGGAGGGATGATACTGAGTCAAAGAATTTCAGGAAGGGACACTGAGGGGTTTTAGGAAAGGGTCTACTACAGAATACTGTAAGACAAGAAAAAGAAAACACCAGCTAAATAACCTGGCTAATTCCCAACAGTAAGACCAGGAAAATCATCAGAAGAGGTGAAGCTGATGGTCAAGAAAAAGAGCTTACATGACACCAGAAGGTACAGAATGCACTAAGAGAAGCACTGAAGAGTTACAATGAAAACACTGGAAGGCTGTAAGGCAAAAATACTCAGCTATGGGCAAAGGAAGTTACAAGTGCTTGAGATCTTACCTCTGAGTGGGATTCCAATGCCACTCAGCTACATAAAGGCCA
Organism: Phoebastria nigripes; assembly: GCA_035582835.1. NCBI lineage: Eukaryota > Metazoa > Chordata > Aves > Procellariiformes > Diomedeidae > Phoebastria > Phoebastria nigripes. Next base: position 632,488 of record JAYKAV010002782.1, read on the forward strand.
AGATTTTTCCTGGTTGACTGGTTTTTAATCTTTGTTTCAAAAACCTTCACAAATCCAGCCAACTACAGCTGTTTTAGCTGTATCTTGTAGTTATGACAATTCACTAAGTGCTGATTGAGCTATCAAAACCTGGAAACCTTGTTGCACAAGGTTTCTTTGCTGGATTTCTCGTATTGCTAGGTTTCTCCTATTCATTATCACTAAAAATAAAAAATACACTAAGAAATTAAAAACCTAATGAAACTGAGAATAGAGCAGAAACTAATTAGATTTCAGGGACAGATGACTGCATTGAGGTGCTGACAGAAAGTAAATGACAGCTTGTTGACATCCTTTAGTGGAGAAAGGACTCAGAATTTCTGTCCTCAGTTTGCTAGGAAGTGACAGAAGTCTCATAGTTCACAACCATTTAAGACCAGCGCATGCCAAAATAATCATGCAAAGATCATTTTGCTACATGACCAAAATCACTGCACTCTTTGCAATACATGTAGTCTTACACGCAACCACCAACTTCCAAACGGATTATTCAAGCCCAAAAAGGTCACTACCACAGTTTCACAGTCACCTTAGTGATGCAATTCTATGGACAGCTAGGCTCCTGCCATCACAGGAGGCAGGCCACCCTTCTGCACTGCTGACCCCACCTGCACAGTCCCATCCTCTTTCTTCTTTGCACTGGTGCTAGTGCTTAAAGCATGTCAGGAAACAACCTGATAAGAAATCCACGGGTTTTTCTGTTGCCTGCATTTCTTTTCACATTCCTGCAAGTTAAAGCAACAGACAGCACTCATCACAACACTGGGGGCAAAGAGGGTACAAAGTAGAAAGGGAGCAGGAACTCTCTCCGTTCTTGTGGGTTGCAAGTACTGGGATGAGCACGCCTACTCCTATTAGTTCTCTTGTGCTAACAATATTGCTTGCATGGCCAGCTGGGGTCAGCTCCAAAGAAGAAAGCCACCCTTCAACAGCCACCCACATTAGAACGGCTTAAACCAATTGTGAAGTTGCAGCTAAAAATACATCTTTTCTAGAAACCCTCACTTCTCAAATGCCAAAGTCAGATTAATTTGAAGAGCTCCAAGTGTTAAGATGATGGATAAGTTCCAGAATGGAAACTCAATTAAAAGAAAAAAATCTTTGAATGACTTTCAGGAAAAGGTTCCATTATGTTGTCCATTGTTTCTTCAGTAAATACAATGCAGTGCTGTAGTTAAAAATGGTCTAGCTCAGTATTATAAGCCATTGAGAGAAATTTTTTAGCCAAATACAGGTCCAGGTTCTCTGTCTCACCTGAAAGGCAGACAAATTAATCCACGATCATGGATTAAATTTAGACTTTCAAACAAGAGAAGAATCCACAATTATCCCGAATTACAAAGCAACTTAATTAAAAGTCAATGAATAAACTGAATGTGAAAGCCCAGTGTTATCTTCAGGCTCTGAACAGAAGGTTCCTTAAAACTTTCTACCAAATTAAGTAGTGAACAAGCAGAGCCAGAATGAATAGAAAATAGCCTCATGGTGTTCCACCCAGTGGAAACGGTTTTGTTGATCTGATTTTCATAACTGTGACTAAATACCTTCAGCACAGTGTCAGATGTTACATATACAGCTGTCATTTATAAGTTACCATTAAAAAGGCACATACACACAGGGAGACAACAGTAATGATAATCTATATAAACAATTAAGTAAATCCCTAAATATCTGATGAAATATGGCAGGACTAGAATCTTAGGCTCTTTCCTAGTCCTAAGATTCATCATATATCCCTTTTCTGTCAAGTGTCTAGATTATCTTTGCCAGCTTCTTCTCTAACCCAATAAAAACCTCCAATAATGGGAGCTTGTTGAACGATTTACGTAATTTGACTGTTATAGGTAAAAACTTTCCAGCCTATATTTAACCTAAATCTCGCCCACTACAATTTACTTCCTCTTAACCTACGTTTTAACCACAGAGAAAATGGAAAGTTTAAAAAAAAAAAAAAAAATCAATATGCTTCTGTGAACTATTTGTTACATACACACCCCTCTCACAGCCTTTTCCACCCCCCAAAATACAGCAATACTTTAATTTTTTTTTTGCATCAGTCATAGGTTCTGAGCCTCTCAATCTACATTGCTACTTTCCTCTGCACTTTTTGGATTTTTTAATGCTCAAGACTAGACACAAAAGTGCAATCAAAAAGAAAAAAAATAAAAGCCTTCTGTAATTTAAACTGGATCAACATATCCAAGGATAGCACCCACTTTTGCCAGCTGCATAATGTTGCTTATTCAGATCAATTTGTGACTAGAACTCCTGGATTATTTCCTATAGCTGTGCTGCCCATACACCTCTATTTGAGTATCTGATAGCCTCTTCCTAGCGCAGCATTTTATACTTAGCAGCTTTTTATCTTCTGGATTATACTTCTCAAACCTATCAAAATGACCAAATTAAAAGTTTATTCTATTCTTCTCCAGATGAGTGTTGGCAATCCCTCCCAACTCAATGGCACATCTGCAGGTTTTATCTTTTAAGGAAAGAGCGATAGATAATACAACTAAAATCACCCCCGAACATGTCATCTGGTTTTCTCCCAACCTTCAAGAGTTCTTCCAGCTTTGCAAAGAGTAATTTAAAACTATTTGGGGGTTAGTTACCAGACAGGCAGACAACTTATGTGATCAACTGAAACATGGTATTTATCCAGCAGATGAACATGGAACTATGTTAAAAACCTCCTAAAGATTAAAACTGATTCTAAGATGGCTCTTAACCATATGTATTTTCCAGACCAAACTGTCATGTAACACATTAAATCCGCTTATAACACGTTAGATTTCTCAGATAAATGTATTTCTTCACCAGATTCACTGCTGGGGGGAGGGGGCACCAAAACAGCTGACAAGCATCTCAGTACTTTTACAGTCCATAAAATACAAAAAATTTTTTTTTTTTTTCCATACAGAATGACACATCAAAATTAATTAAGCACAAAATGTAGACAGCATCAGCACTATACATAGCAAGAACCGTTTAATACCACCTACAACCAGATTAATTACAGTCTGAAAGAAAAAAAAAAAGCTGTTCCAATACAGCATTTTCACAACACCCTTGGGAGGTATGACTGCTGCTTCGCAGACTGCGGACGTTGCAACTTCCTTAGTTTATACGGCAAGCCAACAGATTGGACAATTTAGATTTCAGAAATGCCGTGTCCTCAAACAAGATCGCTAGATCATGTAGCCTTGCATCTCCATCTCAGAGTTATTTCAGGAATACCGTTGAAGTTTCATTAATTATAATTAAAATTCATGGTTTTAAAGTGTTACGTTGAGAAAAAACCCACGCATGTTTCATCCACTGAAGTTCAGCAATTTTAGCTCAGGATGTCAATACTATTTCAAACAACATCAGAAGTTTTTCTCTGATAAGAAATGCACACTACTTTGATTCAGCAGGGGTATGGTTTTTTTTTCTTCTCTCTTCCACCTTCTGCACTCTCTTTCCAACTATAGAGCTTTTTGAAAAGCACATTATGAGACATGACAACCTTCTAAATGTTTGAGTATTTCCTAACATAGAAATCCCATTTTCCTAAGTGAACTGTCTAAAGACCGTAAAGCTTCCTACTGTTCGTTACAAGGTAGATTCAGAACGTGTATAAGCAATTCAGAACCGTCAAAGCCTGCTGAAATTAGATTATTTCAAATGTTTCAGTGCAACTGCTGTTTTTAACTGCAGGCATTACTATTTGCCGTAAGTACGGTGGTATGAATATATCCACTTTTTTTAAAAGAATTACGTGAAGGCGAAAAAGCTTTCCACACTTTTCTGGAGAACTAAAACCCCTTTGAGGGCACGGGATGGACATCTTTGTCTGCACAGCACCGGGCTCCTGGGCGGCGTTGCAGCCAGCTGGGCTGCCGTACAGCAGGACCCGCAAGTTCGCTGGGGCGGGTCACCTCCCCTCCGCCCCCGGGGCCGCTGAAGCCCCCCGTCCCCGCCGGGAGGGCGTCCAGCACCTCGCCTGGAAGGCTCCCTGCGGGTGCGGGAGCCGAGGCGGACGCACTCGGCGCCTCACGGCCGGGGCCGCGCCGCAGCAGGCAGCTGGCGGCGCCCGAGACACCCACCCGCACGCACGAGCGGCACCGCGGCAGCCGACGCGGAAGCGGCGGCCCCGGATCTCCACAATATCGCTATTCAACAGGATCCGGCAAATATCCTGCGGCAGGCTCCTTCCCGGGGAGGGGAAGCGGGGCCGGCGGCCGGCCAGCCCCCGCCGGGGCAGTACCGCAGTGCCGCCGCCGCCGCCGCAGCCGGACCCCCTGCAGACCGGCCCGGCGCCCTCTGCAGAGCCGGCATCGTGGCTAGCCCCGCGGCGGAGGGAGGCGGCTCGGAGGCGCCCAGAAGCACCGCGGACTCCGCCGGGCGGGGCAGGGCCCCGGTGTCCGTCCCCCCCCGCCGGCAGGATGCTCCCCCCGCCCCGCCGGCGGCACGCGCGGGAGCCGTTACCTGTCACAACCGCCGCCGTCTCCGCCGCAGAGGCGGCGGCGCCTCCCCGTCCTCCCCGCCGGCCACCGCCAACGTCYGCAGCCTCCAGCTCGCATCCCCCGCCGGCGGCGGCGGCCGGCAGGAGCAGCCCCAGAAGAAGCAGGCAGGTCGGCACCGGGGTCGCCGCCGCCCGCCCGCCGGGCGCTCGGAGCCCGCTCATCGGTACCGCCGCCGCAGCGAAGCGAAGGGAGGGAGGGAAGGAAGGAAGGAAGGAAGGAAGGAAGGGACTGGAGCTCCGCAGCTGCGACGCTGCCCGCTCCGGCGGCACGAACCCGCCTCAGCGCCGGCCCCACGCTGCCTCCCGCCGCTTCCGGCGGCCACCGCCGCCGAGCCGCCCGGGCGACACGTCACCGCGCGGTGACGTCACCGGGGAGGGGGCGGGAGGCGGTGCGCGGCGGGGAGCGCGGCCCCGGGGGGGCCGAACCCGCAGGCTGCGGGGAGGCCCGCTGATGGCCGCGGGGAGCGGTGGCTTGCGCCGAGGAGCGCGGAAAGAAACGGGTGGTCACGTCTTCTCCGTCGGATGGCAGAAGACTTGCAGGCCGCCTGGGGCGATGAAGCGCTCCCGCGGCGGTACCTCCTCCTGGCGTGCGGGGCAGGGCTCGGCCGGCTCCCTGCCAGCCCTGCCCAGAAACCGTGCGGAGGTTTAGTTCTCCCTTGGCAGCAACGGCCGGGCAGCGGAGGTGTGCCGCTGGCCCGAGGGGCGGCGGGGCCCTCGCCCCTGCCGCTGAACGCCCTCAGATTACGACCGGCTTCTGCGCCGGGTTCAGGAAAGGCAAAGCGTCTAAAACAAGGCGGTTTAGCTACAGGGGAAAGAAATGAGACCTGGGAGTTTGTTAAATTTGTCCTTATCACACCAACACCGCAACAAATGCGGTCACCTGAGGAGAGCTTTCTAAAGGGAAAGARTGCATGAAAGAAGTTTCAGTTCGGCATGTACAGCCCTTTCAAAACAAAAAAAATGGATGGTGTTTTAAATCTGATCCCATACAACTGAAATCAGGAAAACTAAGCCCTCGCAAAGATTAAACCCTGGTTTAATTGAGTTTAGGACCTTGGCAAAACAATCCAAAAACAAAAAAACTTTTGCTTAAGACGTTTTCAATCAAGCCACTGAATGGGAATAAAATCTGTATCGTGCTTTGTCCTGTCCAAATCTGTGGGATTTCCAACCAGTCTGTTTTGACTCATTTAACACAGCTTTAAAGACCAAATCCAATCTAATATCTCAGATACACAATACAAGAGAAAACAATGCAGCATGGATGGTAAAAGCCATATAAACGTTACATTCACTATTAGCTATTGCAATCACCTAAGAAATAACAGAAGAAGTGTTTTGAAAGGGTCTTCAGAAAAGCCTTTGCCTGCTTTGTAAAGCCTACAGGAGATAGGAGCATAAAATGGAGTGCTACAAGCTGCTTTCACAGGTCAGCAGAATCCAGAAAGCTAACTGTGAAATTATTATAGCACTATTAAATGCAGCAGGAAATAATTTCTCTAGCAACATAGTTAACGTGCATACTCCATCCCAGCTGAAACATATTTTTATGCAAAAAAAAMCCCACAAAACTTTAAAGTAGTCATATAGCATATGAAGATTTGGAAAATGTGTCTAAACGTGATGAATTCTGTTTGAATTGTGAAGTCCCTGCGTAGCCTTATCATGTCTGTTGGCTGAATACACCAGCCTTTAAAGACCAACAGTATCTGACCAGATCTTGTGCAAAGAGAACAATGAAATGCCTGCATCTTACAAAAGCTTGTTCAGTGTTGTTTAACTTTAGGGAGGGGAGCTGGGGCAGAGTAAATTCTCCAGATGGAAACAAAGAAACCAGCTGTTAATTTAATTAATTAGTTCATTTTAAAATACAAAGAGAGAGGTATTCATAAAGGGTACATGAAAGTTTCCTGGACGAGTGTGAACTGTTCTGACCAAGAGCCACTGGAGTCAAAGGATATGGACTGCATGAGTCCTATAGAGAAATGCCATACATCAGAATAGCTGTGAGATGGGGACACTTAACAGAGAGCACTTCAGTGAAAATGCTGTGGGCCTGAAGTAGAAAATGATCCTTGTTAAAAATCCTCCTGCAAAGTCGGTTCATTTTCACCTCTTGCTTTCAACTGCAAGTCCCCAAATCAGGAAGCATGGAATGGATTGTTTTCAAGCAATGCTTGTGTTCTGGAGTTGGGGGAGGTTACTGCTGGTCAGGGCACTTCAGCTGAAGATCTCACGGTGAGAAGCGTATTAAATGGAAACACCTCTTGATGCACTGCCACTTCACGTCACGCAGACTCAGCTGCATAAGCTCAGAATCAAGGAAGGTACCAACCCTGGGCTGCAGCCTAACCCATTAATCCACAGAAACCTAAATGACTAGTGGTTTCAATGAGGACCCAAAAACTGCTGAGTGCCCTGCGAGGCTTGATCACAGAATCACAGAATAATTTATGACCTCTAGAGGTCATCTGGTCTAACCCCCCCTCCTCAGCCCTGAGGGACACCACTCATAACCACATGCCAGTTTCATTTTGTACTGTTGACCACTGCGTTTTGAGTAGAGTCATTCAGACTCTTTTCCACCCACCTATCCGGTCCACACCTCCCCTACTGCACTACAAAGATGCTATGGATACTGTGGCAAAAACCTTGCTAAAATCAATGTGTGCTGCTCTTATCACCTCATCCATACAGCCAGTCATCTCGTCATTGAAGGCAATCATGTTGCTACAACGGTGCTGTTTTTTCTGAATCAACTCCTTGTCCTTCATCATCCTGGAAATGGCTTATAGAAAGATTTGCTTCATGATCTGCTCTGAGAGAGAGGCTGGGTAAGGATGACTGTCCTGTAGTTTCCTGCACCTTGCTTTGATGATAGGTGTGACATTTGCTTTTTTCCAGTAACTGGAAATCCCATCTGATTGCCACAGCCTTTCAAAGGTGATAGGAATCAGCACAATGTCATTAGCCAGCTTCCTCAGCACCTTCACAAGCACCTCCTGTCCAGCCCTAAGGACCTGGAAACATCTAGTTTGCTAAAATGGCCCTAATTCAACCTTCCTCTACGGTTGGTAGTAGTCTCCTCTTCCAAACTTTGCCACGAGGCATAGACATCTGTGAGGCCTGAGGGCTGACCTTGCTAGTAAAGAACAAGGGAAAGAAGGCTTTGAGTATCTCAGCCTTTTCTCAGTCCTTCATCACTAGGTCACCTACCCCATTCAGCAGTAGACCCTGTGGTTCTTAGGGTTTGTATGCTTGTAATGAAAACAATTTAGATGATTGTTTTCTCTACCTCTGGGTGTACACAGCTGTAATAGAAAGGCTGGGACTGGTGTGAATGGAGAATGAACAGTGATATCTGGGCATGGGGGCACCAGATGGAGCACACAGCAGCAAAAGGGCTCTCAGCATGGCCTGTGCTAATGGCGCCCAGATTAGCAGGTCATCAAGACCCCAGCACATCTGCAGTTTCACAAGACACCCAGATCTGGAGAAAAAGAGCAATGAAGAAATCCTGATGACTCACAGAGGTGGGACAGGATGGAGACACTGATCACTATCAGCTGCTTAAGGCTACAAAGAGGCATATCCAAAACCTGTGCATGGTTGCTAGCCTAAGAAGAACCCAGGAGACATGAGGAGGACTTCACAGCTGGTGTCACTTTGCAATGGATGCTGGACCTAATGTCTGGACATGGGCATCGCAGTGCTGCATGGGCAGCCTGATCACCACTGCCTTGGTGACCCACTGCTGTACGGACTTGCTGGACACACACATCCTGGTGCTCCTGAGCGTGATGACACCCTGAGGGTGTGAGCGAGAGTTAAAGGTGTTTCATTTCAATTTCTGTTTTAAATAAAACCACCTTCCCCTCAGAAGGTCTGGCACTGGTGTGTGCTACTTGTTGATAGAGTGTTGCAACAGTATTTTCCCACAAGTGTATATGTTTATCTTTTTGCAGAGAGCAAACTGGTCTCAAGGCCTAGAGTTCAGCCACTTATGTTGCTTTCAGTCACAAGCCCTGCTCAGCATTAATGGACTTGTACAGTCTTGGTCAAATTTTCTGAGTATACTTTGCTGTATGGATAACCTGAGATGCTTTTTTGAGCCCTGTCCTCCATCCCTCCATTGATCTTCGGAGCAGAAAGCAATTTTTTTTTTTTTTTATAGTGTATATTTTACTGCTTTGAGTTGCCATTTCTGTCAGCAATTTTATCATCTACCCAGCCTTGTTGTGCCCATTGATTTATCTGAACAGAAAAAGGGAGAGGAAATCATCTTCAGAGCCCACAGTTCTTTCCAATACATACATACATTTGGCCTGTTCTAAAAACCCCTGGAAGCAGGTTTAAACAGTAAAATAAAGGAAAAAATAAATATTTTTACTGCTATTTGGTGCTATTTACGGTCTCTCCAAACTACAAGCTGAGAATGCTCTGGATAGGTGTGAGAACTCAAGAGGAAAAATATTAACCAAGTAAAGAAACAGGCTGACAATAACAGATGAGAAAGAAACCTGGTGGGCAAAACAGAAACAAAGCACAAGCTGAAAAAAATGCTGGGAGGTCACATTACAGAAAAGACGACTTAGAAATAATAAGCAAAAGCTCAGGTAGAAATTAATACAATCAGATTTATTTATTAAAAAACAATGCAAATACAAACTGACAGTAAGTTAATATAAATTCAAATAAGCGATGACCACCAGATTATTGGTAAATTGTCCAAAAAGCACTTGATTCTACAAATGCTGTGAAAAGAAACAATCATTTTGAACAGGCTTGAGAGTAAAATTCAAATGTCTTCTCTTGATTAGGGAAGTTACTCATATCTGCACCCAGATTATAAAAAAAAAGTACTAATTGCAACCTTCCAGTTCTCTGATTTCACGTGCTGATAAAATATCAAATGAAGGTGGAATTTTACAAGCTTTATATTTGCCAGGATGAGAGGATCAGTTTAGGAAGCCCTGCTCAGTTGTTTCTGAGTTACTGAAGTTCATGTTTTGAGGAGGGAAAGTCATTAGCTCAAGAGGAAACTATACTAAGTATTTTAAGTGGTCTTGTATTCCCAGCTCTTAATGGACTAAGAAACTATGGGCCATAGATGTTATCTCAGTCCAATAATGAAATTGGAACTGAGAGAATGGGAAGTGAATTAAACATTTTCCATATCTGATGAGAGTATTAGCCCTTATGATCTTCTTATCGATGGCCAAGAGTCTAGGTATCTCCCAAATGAGCAAATTGCCTGGTAATAGGCTAAAATGCTGCTAAAATGACAAAATCTCTTTCAATCAGCGAGAAGGAGCAGTCATTAACTGCAAACTAGAGCTGTAGATCTGCAAAGAACTTTTTAATTATGCCTCCTAATTATTGTCACTAGTATTGCAGAAGATTTTTTTTCTATAGCACTTAAAGAGTAAAGTATAAATATAAAAAAAGTCTTGAAAAATACAGAATGTTCAGTAAATGTTCATTGCAGCTGAGTCTCCTATTTGCATGGAAGCTTTGCTTATGCTTTTTTCAATTTGTTGAGTGCTTTATGGGAACGAAGATGCCACTCCAGCTGGAAGACGTTGGCTAGGCAGACTGTGGTTGGATTTTGTTTATTTCAAAAATAAAGAAAGACTCAATCTGTTTACACAAGATCTGGAGGCACATCCGGAGATATCAAATCTGAAGGAAAACAATGGCAGAATGAGTGAATAAAATATTTCAGGCAGCACTTTGATTTCTGGAATCTGTAGTAGGAGCCAAACAGCTTGCCAGGACACAATCTTACTGGTGATGGAGGAGCAGGAATCTTGCTATCTGACTGAATATCATTTGGCATGTCAGTCAGATTACAACAAAGTGATGGGTTGTTATATGTTTTGACAGCTAAAGGTCATTCCAGAGTAACACAAAAGCACTTGTGGAAATTAATACATTACAGATTAAGGTGATCAGAAGTATGTTAAAAACTGCCAAGGGACAATCTTGGAGATCATGATGTGACTGAGTCCCTCTCCTCATCTGATCTACTTAGAGCATAGCTCACTATAACTTTTTTTGCCAAAATTGATTGCCAGACTGTAGAAGTCCAGACATCTTATTAAATTTTAAGAAGGCTTTGGTTGTGGAAATTTTGCATCCCCAGTAAAGTCATAATCAGTTCATTTGTAGTTCAAACTGTCTTTAAATGATCAATGTAACCATTCCTGATGTTTCATGAACAGCAGTATTACACAACTAACCCATACACTAAAAATAATTTGCTTGCCATCTTTCTTTTTCAGTTTTCAAGCAATGTAAGAATTCAACCCATTTCAACACACAAATGATAGCTATAGAGATGACTCACTGAAAAAGGCTATCTCAGAGGGAAGGGAGTACAGATAATTTCATTGCCATATGAAAAAAAAAATCCCAGTATATACGTAATCTTTCTTTCACCTTCTCTGAATCTCAGTAAATCTCTGAATCTCAGTGAATCTCTAAATCCACCCTTACCTAGAGCAGAGACAGTCAGTGCTTTGTGTCTGCTTATTCCCTCCCKTCCTGCTAGACAGGAAACAAGGGAAAAAATTACAGTCAGGAGGTGATGAGAGTCACTACTGCACATGACTAGCTTTTATCTTATAACAAGCATGCTGACCAACTGTGTGAAAAAATAATAGAATAAAAGTCACAATTAAAAAAAATCATTTGGACATAATAATTTAGCACATACTCGTGATCGTAGCAAGTATTGAAGACTGCCTCCTGGGGCATGTTTAGGTATGTTTTCACTGGCAGAAAGAAGTTCCCACTCACTTGCAACAGGAACTGCTCAGGATGGAGTCTGCCTATTCAAGCTGGTAGAGCTGTGCTGGGGGATCAGTTGCAATCTCTTCAGTGGCTGGAAAGTAACTGTTGCATTAAAAATAATGGAAGTAGTAACTTTCAGAATATTTTTTTCCTGCCTAAATAAGGAGCTAAAGCCCTGTTAGCTCATAATGTATAGAGCTGCTCTTTACCTGAATGAGCATGGTCAGAAAAATGCTGTCRGATTAATTATTTATAATGGAAATCATTTGCCCCTTTAAGTAAATATTTGGGATAAGAACAAAGAATATTTATGACCTTATGAAGAAGCAAGAAGGAAGTGACCAGAGCTTTTACTTCAAGTGTCGTTCTGGTAGTTTTAGCAGCTGTTGATTGAAAAGTGGAACAAGCAATCACTCAATCAGAGGCCAGAGCTTGAATGAGTAGGAAATTATATTCTCATGATCTGTGACTAGCAGACAGTAATAAAAAGCCTAGTGAACGTGTGTATCGTGTGTAAATACAGTTCTATTGTCAGGTGTTCTGTGGTAGATTGAAATGGCTGCTCTGAGGTCAGAGCAAGCAGGCTGTTTCCTGGAATTTCTGCAGGCAAGTCGCACATCCTGTAAACAGGAGCTCTCTAGATCGGTCACAACTCTACGGCACGTACTGCCAGGTATCGTGAGCAACGCGGCACCTAATAAATAGAGACAGCTAGTCTCAAATCACCCAGAAAGTTGAAGGAGATATGGAAACTACTGCTGAGAAAATCAAGTAACATGCATTTTGTCTTTGTCTCAGTTTTTTTATGTTTTGGTTTGGGTAATAGGGAAAAAAGCACTGGAGACCATATTCTCAGTTACAAGGTCATTGGAAACAGACCGTCTTCCTACTTTCAAACACAACCTTGGGCATTTGGCATTATGACTCACTACAAACAGCTGTATTTCTCAGAAAAAAAAAAAAGGTGAGAGCAAAATTTCATCTGTTGCTTACATCTTCAGAAACACTACGTACAGTTCATTTTTGTTCCTGCTTGCTTTGCAGGTTGTGATACTTGGAGGGTTTTGTGCAATGCGCTAAACTTCCCTGAGCACTGGAGTTGAATGAGCTTCATGACCTTCCTTGGATCTGGACTTTTTTATTCCTTTATCTACCTTCAAGATGAAATTGGGAGAGTTTTGGTTAGGGGTGGGAAAAAAAGTTCTGCATTCAGTGAAGTTTGTCACCTTTCTCTGATATGACCTGTTAAGGATTTACTTATCTACTATTTAATGAGTTTTAGCAGTTCTTTTTAAACTGTTCATGGTCGTTAATAGGAAACACAGGGAAGGGATCAGCTGAAAGTTAGACATCTAAATCAGAGACAGTCAACTCCTGATCCCTTTAGAGTCAATAGAGAGTAATGGGAACTTCCAGAAGTTTGTTCATTTCATACTAAAATAAGCATCTAAGATCAGACAACTTTTCCTTTTAAACACTTGTTTCTCTCCACTGACAGTAAGAGGAGCCTTGCAAAACTATTTTAGCCATTTCACTGCTAGATTTCTAAAATAAGTTGAACTAGATCCTGTTCTACATGTCTTGCCATTGAAAAAAAGAGTTGAGAAGGGAGTGGAGAGGAGAGGAGAGCAGAGGCAAATCAGCTTCCAGAAAAAAGAAACTGAATGATCGTTTGTCTCTTATCCATTAGGGAATGAGCTGCAGAAAGTGGTCCTGATGCTTTTCCATATGCCTTGTTTCACGTCCTTGGGACATAGGAATCTGGATAACTTTTAGGCCTTACTGAAATGATATACCTAGAAAACAACCATAAAGGTAAATACTTACAGCATGAAAGAGTTGGAACACACATCCAGTAGCAATGGGTAAACCTTTCCTAATGATTTGCTATTTGCCGTCATATTTACGCTTAAGTTAGTTCAGAAAGTATCTTCAGAACCAATCTTGAAGGACTAAGGAGAGACTCAGAGAAGCATTTGGCTCCCAGTGGGAACAGCTGTGCGAACACCAGCGATGTTCCCCTTCACCTGGAACTAGGATTTGTGATCCTTCAAAACTGAAAGTTTCAATATCACTCCAGGACTGRTACCTTCTACACAATCTTGATATTTTTGTAATCTGAAAAAAGAAAGACAACCTCAAGAAGCAGTTAGCTACAAGACCAAAAAATTAGGTTGCTAATGTCTCCTGAATTATAAAGGCTTGAGGTAGATGTGGCACCTGTCCAGAGTTACTGGAGAGAGATTGCAGCAAACCTATGCAGTGGGTGCAGAACTATGGCAGTGGGTGTTGTTCCTTAAAGCAGGGCAGTTGCCTTGTCCTGGGAGTTTTAAGCTGGAAAGAAGAGCACAATGCGTGGTGTACTTCTTAAATTCTAACAACTCCTCCTTTTAAATCTAACAGATGGCCTGTAAACTCACACTGAAATAAGGGGGCTAGTGAAAATTTAAAAATAAGTATTATGAAGGAAATAAAAAGCTAAAATATCCAGCACTAATCCTCACTAAAATCTTAATACAGCACTGAGTCWTGAAAGAATGTCTCCGTCCCATAATAACCCTGCCTTTGAATGGCCTGGTCCCACCAAAAGCAGAGCGTACAGAGTTGACCTGTTTGCATTGAAACAATTTCCTGAGCAGTATCAGTAATCATCTCTCTGTTTAAATTTCTGAACTGAATTCAGGAAAGAGAAATTTATCCTGCACTTGCCATTTAATAATCTCACCATGGTGTTTTCAAAAAAGGGGCAAAATTTTAGTCTAGAGAAAACCGAAAATCTGCCTTACATTTGCACTGAGAACATACTCACTTCAGTTGGGTTGTGTCCAGTTTTCTGAGAGATCTAAAGTAAATTCTGCAAAAACAGAACAGAAAAGGCCAGTTCAACTGCAAATATTCTTCATTAAACTGTTTGGAACTTGTGAACAAAAAATATGTATCTATGAAGGCCTATTTCTTCTATAACATTTTACATTGCATATGTCTTTGTGCTGGTGAAAAAAAGGTGATCTTTTCCTTTATAAAAGTACAACAGACCGAACTGAGATTTTATAAAAATGTTCAGAATTGCTTAGCTATAAGAATACTAGCCTTGAGTTGAAAACACAGCTAGAACAACCGTAAGAATTACAGTTCCTGCTTCTGAACTAGGAAAATACAAATACGTATTTACATAAATTCCTTTATTCAATGGGAAGAAAAAATCACATCTGAATAGGTAAAGATAGACCTTACATGTCAGAGCGCACCTTACTCTTTATAAAAAAAAAAAAAAAAACAGAGTTTACTTAAAAAACATCAAGATTTTGCTCAACCTCTGGGAGAAAATGTTACAATTTGCAGAGACCAGGAAAGATCTGACAAACTAGAAAAAAGTGTAAAGCCTCTAACATTGCAAATTTCTATTGTACATACTGTACATATCATATAAGATGATCTTTTTTTATTCTTTGCCCAGATTTCACCATTCTCTGGAAATGATACTTGTATTTTGTTCTATCCTTATGTTCTAGAATACTGCATAAAGATCTAGTCTACGCAAAACAGATTTATTTGTACAAATTAACTAACTTTGTACATCTTGACCCCTCCCTCAACCAAAGCCTAGTGGTAGGGGTGAGTTTTATGAGTGGCATAGAGTAATGGGGATATATTCCATTACCTGCTTGACAGTTAGTACATACAGCGCCATGTGTGACTTCATTCAAAGCCAAGGTGCTCAATATGGTTTCAGACAGGTTTTTTTCCAATTTTGAGTGAACACATAGGCCACCATCCAGCCCGAGACACTTTGTGCTCATTATGGTGTCTGTAACTTCACTGCTTCTCTCTCATTCTCTCCTTCTAACTGAAAACCTGATAGGTATGCAGTGCACCCTTTCTCCACAGGGTTTCTCCAGTGTTTGCATTCAGAACTGTGACACAGGATGCTCATGAAAACATCCTGGGCATCAGTCCCTGCTGCTTCGGGAGGACTGCACTGACAGCAAGGTGTCTGATGGGTTTGACTTTCTAAGATTTCAAACCTCTATTTTGGTCTTTATTAACCTAGGTTGTTGCAAAGCCCAAACATCTACTACTACCATCTTTTAATCTTGTGTTTTCAGGTCTGAATATTGATTATCTGCCTAAATAAATAATACATGCTGTAAACCGACTCTCTACTATAATACTTACCCTTTATACATATCACCACCTAATGCGGGAATGGACTGTTACCGAATCTTTAGAGCTTTTCCAGGATTTCTTCATAACAGATTAGAAACAATATCTTAGGGAAAGACGAGAGTCCTAATCAGAAAGGTTTATATTTTCTTTAAGCTGTAAACTGTAATTCACAAAGACAGGAAAACCAGATTACACAAAACTATGTAAGGGTGATGAATATTGCAAAAAGAGAAGAGACGAGAAGATAAAGCTCTGGAACAGAAACATCTAGTCGTAAAAGTTTGAATTTCAAAATTTACACGAACATATCAAAAAGACATTTTCTCTTTCATATGATTAACAAAACTTACTCAAGCTTTTAAATTCAAAATAGTGAATTCAGAAACACCTTTTTACCTTTTAATTGACATACATGTTTTAATTGCTAAATAAAGATGCAATCTAAAGTCAGTAGAAGAAAGTGTACTTTATTAAATATAAAAACAGCAAATGATCCTTTTCTGTGTTGCAGAGATCACAGTATACAGAATTTGAGCACTTTTTCCCACAAGCTCTTTCTTTCAAGAATCGCTCTCCACATAGTGGAAGTGTGTTTTGTGAGAGTGAGGCAGAGGTGGGAGACAGGTTCTCCTGCCTGGATGTTAATGGTGAGGGGTATTAATACTGATAACACTACTTTCCCACGTCTATCAGTTAACTGTAGTGTCTTCAGAAACTGGTTATGGTTAGAATATCTCAAATGTATCACAAACTAAAATTAAATATCTAAATATGTCTTTATGTCGGAAACTATGCAGCAACCTTCTTCACCACTAACGTGAATGCCGAAAGCAACCCGAACTTCCTTCACAAGCTGTAACAACGCCAGTTTTCCACAGTCAGAACTTGATGTTAACATTAACGAACCAAGACTGGGCTTCAAAGCAATGCTTATGTTTTTGTAACCCAGAAGCACTTAAAAAAAAAAAAAAAGGGAGAAAAGGGAAAATGTTGTAACACTAGACACACTATCAAAGAAATTTAGATCATAAATAATTCTGAACAGATAGAAAATTACATATTATTGCTTTTTACAACATATATTTGTGCTGATTGACTATTTTTAATTGGACTCATTAACAGCATAACTATCCTAAATAGAGCTTTTCAGAAAAAAAAATCACAGAATGTACCATTTATGGAACACAGAACTGTTGAATAAAATGAACTATCAGATACCTACTAAAACATATGATGTGGCTATAACGTAATATTTTGTCTTTGACTATCAAATTCCAGTTTGTCTCTTAGCAACATGGTACAGATTTTTTTTGTGTAAAACAAAGCACAGAAATCGGTCACATGCTTTGCCTTGCGCAAATTGTGAGCTGTAACTCCTTTGTTAGATATTCCATTTATTTTGGTCATAATCCCAAAAGAAACAATTTGTTCAAACTGTTCAGCCAAACACAATGTCATTTGGCAAAGCACCATGGTCCTCCATAAAGCCAATTCTCTAGAGATAACTGCTTGCACAGATCAGTAGTCCAACATCTAGAACAACACACTGATTTTGAAATATGGGCAAATACAGGCCCCGCTACATCCTCCTTCACAGACCCTGAAGTTCACCTTCGGCAGCCAGTGATGTCTGACAATACACAGAATCAGGTGAACCTCCTGGGGCTTAAATGCAGACTCACTCAGAAAACATGGTTTGCCAAAAAGCAGTGTTACTGCCCCGTGATTACTTTAAGGCTGATCCCCAGTCAGTATTTAGCACAGTTAGACTGCATTACAATTGTTTATGTGTTTCAGTCTTACAAATCCTGCTGAACCCAAGACGAACATCCTATTCTAACCATATATTCGTTCTGTCCCCATTAACATCTGCACTGTTTGTCATCCGCAGAGACACAAGTATCCTGAGATGCTTCTCAAAAGCGTAGTTGGTCTGTATGACCATCATTTGGTAGGTAGACTATTAATTGCCTAATTAAAAAAATACTAAGATGAGACATTTTAACACTGTTTTAAAGCAGAGCACAACTGTTCCACTGCTGGATCAAAATGATCTTCCCTGCATTAACAGTTTTGTTAAGGTATTGAAAAAGCTGAGCACGAAGTATGCAGGAAAAAAATTCTTTCAGTGATTTCAATTAGCAGCACAGCTTATTCTGGATTCTAGAAATTTCGGATTATTCCATGGTTATTTACTACAATAAATGGTTCTTGCAGAACTGCTCACAGACGTGCAGTCCCTCATAACAAGTGTGGCCTTGTGCTAAAAGCCTGAAGCCTCCAGAAGGGTTTTTTTGCCCCCGCTCATACTGGGTCCTAAAGCTGCGAAAAAAACCCAACCAACCCCACCACAGTTCTCCTTCAGCACTTCTTCTGAAACCCAGTGTTGTTAATATGGCTATCTGGAGGGGGAATTATTCATGGGGATGGTTCTCCTGCTGGTGCTGCCCAGGAGGACAGGAAGGCTGGCTAATACCCACTCTGCCGGCCATTCCCCAGAGGACCCCGCCTTGGCCCTGGCCCTGGCCCTGGCCCTGGCCCTGGCCCTAGTCCTAGTCCTGGCCCTGGCCCTGGTCCCAGCCCTGCTGCCTTCCCCTGCCCAGTAACTGCACATGAAGCGAGTTTCTGGGGGCCGGAGGAAGCCAGCTGTAGCTGGCCGTAAAAAACACAAGCTCTGTTGATCTCAAATACGTGCTTCAGCTAATTGCCTTTCCTGTGTGGGCTTTGGGGATGGAAGCAGCCGGTGCAGCAGCATCTGCCAGCAGCCAGGCATGGGCAGGAACAGCCTTGAGGAAAGGAGGGAAGAGGAAGAGCCCAGCAGCTCCCACCACGCCTGCTGCATCCTCCCTCCCTCCCTCCCTGCCTCCCCCGTTTCCTCACATAAAATGCTGGACAGAATATATCGTACCGATTTGTTAAAATATGTAGAAAGGCTCTTCCCCTTCCTCACTGAAGATACAGCCCCACAGTTTTGCAGTATATTTCAGTATCTTTTAAATAATCTCTTATTTCGTGTTGATAAGCAGCTCACTAAACTGCTTTCCCCTAACCGATCCTTATGCAGCAATTCTGTTTAATGAAATCCCCTCAGTCTTGTTGGAAGAATTTTATAAAATTCATTAGATGACAGTAAAAGAGGCATATGCTTGGGCACTTTTTTTTTGCCGATTTCTGGTAACAAGTAGAAATGTGTCTTAAACTGGTGTCTCTTCCCAGCCTTTTCCCTTTACTGGGATATCTAACTGTTTTACAGTCTCCATACTCTCTCCATTTCTCAGAATAAAATTTGTTACTATGACAAAAAAATTCCACTAAAAAGTAGAAACTGTTCTAGTTATTCAATTGTTCCATTACCCAGCCATCAAGATTTACATTTCAATAGATTTTTGGAAGTATTGAACAAAGATAACTTGGGTACATTTTTAGACAAGCTTATTTACTTTTGCATTTTTTAAACAGTCTATTTGACATTACAAGAAACCTTTGACAGAACATAGCCAGAATCCTAAGGTAAGCAGCAAAAAATTGATCTTTATCTATAAATATGGAGACAATTGGTTCTTGTTCTGAAACATCTGTTTATATTGATTTCAGACAGGGAGGAACAGACCAAGAAAAAAAATTTAGCTAAATTGAGCCACTGAAGGTTCAGCTGAGCCTGTTTAAATCAATGTAATTATCAATTTAGATATGATTCTACTATCAAAATCTGGCCATTACTTGAAACAGCAAAAATGAAAAAGGAGTTTTAGGAAGTGGTAAGTCAAATGATAGACTACCGACATCACAGAATCATAGAATAGTTTGGGTTGGAAGGGACCTTTAAAGGTCATCTAGTCCAACCCCCTTGCCACGGGCAGGGACATCTTCAACTAGATCAGGTTGCTCAGAGCCCCGTCCAACCTGACCTTGAATGTTTCCAGGGATGGGGCATCTACCATCTCTCTGGGCAACCTGTTCCAGTGTTTCACCACCCTCAGTGTAAAAAATTTCTTCCTTATATCTAGTCTAAATCTACCCTCTTTTAGTTTAAAGCCATTCCCCCTTGTCCTGTTGCAACAGGCCCTGCTAAAAAGTTTGTCCGCTTCTTTCTTATAAGCCCCCTTTTAAGTACTGAAAGGCTGCAACAAGGTCTCCCCAAAGCCTTCTTTTCTCCAGGCTGAACAACCCCAACTCTCTCAGCCTTTCTTCATAGGAGAGGCRTTCCATCCCCCTTGATCATTTTCATGGCCCTCGTCTGGACCCGCTCCAACAGGTCCATGTCTGTCTTGTGCTGAGGGCTCCAGAGCTGGAGGCAGTACTCCAGGTGGGGTCTCACCAGAGCAGAGTAGAGGGGCAGAATCACCTCCCTCGACCTGCTGGCCACGCTTCTTATGATGCAGCCCAGGATACGGTTGGCCTTCTGGGCTACGAACGCACATTGCTGGCTCACGTCCAGCTTTTCATCCACCAGTACCCCCAAGTCCTTCTCGGCAGGGCTGCTCTCAATCCCTTCATCCCCCAGCCTGTATTGATACCAGGGGTTTCCCGAACCCAGGTGCAGGACCTTGCACTTGGCCTTGTTGAACCTCATGAGGTTCACATGAGCCCACTTCTCAAGCTTGTCCAGGTCCCTCTGGATGGCATCCCATCCCTCAGGCGTGTTGACCGCACCACTCAGCGTGGTGTCATCTGCAAACTTGCTGAGGGTGCACTCGATCCCACTGTACCGGTCCCAACACGGACCCCTGCGGGACACCACTCGTCACCAATTTCCATCTGGACATTGAGCCATTGACCACTACCCTCTGGATGCGACCATCCAACCAATTCCTCACCCACCGGACAGCCCACCCATCAAATCCATGCCTCTCCAGTTTAGAGAGAAGGATGTTGTGGGGGACCGTATCAAAGGCCTTACTGAGGTTCAGACAGACGACATCTGTAGCCCTTCCCATGTCCACTGATGTAGTCACTCCATCATAGAAGGCCACGAGGTTGGTCAGGCAGGACTTGCCCTTGGTGAAGCCATGCTGGCTGTCTCGAATCACCTCCCTGTCCTCCATGTGCCTTAGCATAGCTTCCAAGAGGATTTGTCCCATGATCTTGCCAGGCACAGAGGTGAGACTGACTGGTCTGTAGTTCCCTGGGTCTTCCTTTTTTCCCCTCTTTAAAAACGGGGGTTATGTTTCCCCTTTTCCAGTCAGTGGGAACTTCACCAGACTGCCACGACTTCTCAAATACGATGGATAGTGGCTTACCATGATGGATAATGGCTTAGCAACATCAACAGGTTTGAACTGGTCTCTAAAGTTAAAGAATTAAAACTTAAATAATTGATACTACCTATGTATACAAGAGAAGTATGTAGCTGTAAGATAGAAACCAGTCATTATAATACTTAAAAAAAAAATATTTGAAATGAGTGTTATTTAAGCAAGGGAGATTAAAAATACAAGTATCAGCCAGAATCTGAAACACAGTATTTTGTTGGAACTAAAATGAGAAACGGAGGGGAACATGAAAACAATAGATCTTCAGTAAAAACAATTTTTTAAAATAGATTTAAAACAGATATAAAAATCTAACAGTATAGTTGAAGTCTAAGAAGAGTATCTGGTTCATTTTTAATCTCATCTTAATCTCATTTTTAAAGCAATTATACTCATTATTCCTGTATACATGTCTCTCCGTGTGTGTGTGCATCTTTCCGTGTCTCACAAAAGTCAACTTAAACATCTGACAAAAGGCAGCAAAGGTCTTCAAGAGATTTGCTGCTACAGCTGGTCCATACGATACCTGGCTCAAGAGCTGCATGCAGTCCGGGAAGCCTTTGGCCAACCCTGAAGTAAGGCACAGCATCTCCTCAGGCTCACGGAGCAGCCAGCCTGGGCAGTCAGCACGAGTGGTCTAGCTGAAGATGCRTGTTGGTCCACATTAGCCGCAGAGCATAAGGTCCCCTGTCCAGCCATCAGGAGAAACGAGGGTGGAGGTCAGGAAGAGGAGTTTAAGTACGCCAGTGGGGAAGGTAGTGGGGACATAAGGGAGATGCAAGGTTGTTAGGATGAATAACGAGATACCAAGTCAGAGGAAAACAGACCGTATTCTGTTAGTCACAGAACTGCTTGTTTAAACAAGAACCCAACAGTCTCTATCTCTGCCTACTTAGAACATTTTCAAAACTATTGAAAATGGAAAAAAAAAAGAGAAAAAAAAATCACTCAAAAGACCCAATATGGAAGGGGTTTGGATACTGTGCAGATTCTGCACAACGTACTTGCACAGAGCAATGGGAATTAGAGGGTCAGCAGGCCCTTGCTATTTACTAAATACTTTTAATTCCCTAAAAAGCCATGGTAACCTTGTAATGACCTTACTGAGCCACAATTCTTGTGACTGCTTTGTAACATTGTGATTTCTAAATTGCTACCCAATCTTACGGATTTTAAAAACTGCAAAATGGTGCATTTTTAGAGGTAGATGTGCATTATGTGTTGTTCTGAAGATGAAATAAGGTCTTGTGGTTAATACACAAACTGAGCATCCTGAAGTATAAACAGGCATTCAGGAGAGGAGGGACTGCTCACATCTTTTAGGAATTTAGTCTGTAATCTTTAGCAAATCACTTTATCTTTCTATGCCTCCATTCCCCATATATAAAACAGGATAATACTTGCTGTAAAGATAAAAGCTGTCACATGTCCTCTTTTTAAAAACTAAATGTCATAGAAAAGCCTCTAGTTAAAGTTAAAACCATTTCTTGCAAATATTAAGGAAAAGATCAATTTTCTTTGTTATCCAGAACAAAATTTCCCCAAATATTCAATACATCATATCTGTTAAGCAGTTTGGTTCTTTATATAAGAAGTGATCATACTGAGTCCACAACTTTACCTTTGTTGAAATTAGCCTTATAAATTTACTAGCAGTCTATAAACTTCAGTAAGTTTCTTACTGCATTATCCTGACAGAGACAACAAGAATCACAGACATAAAGCTCATAACCCTATCTGAGACTACAGCTTAGATCACTTTTCAGGCAACTTTTGAGCAAACTATGAAGGATTCACGTTTCACTGTCATACATTTAGTATGCATGACAAATGATGACAACTACATGTATGTAAATTAGGCGAAGATAAAAGTCCTATGGCAAACGCAGTGGCTATATTACCCAATATGTTCTTTTGAGTTTGATCCTTTTTCAGGTGTTAAGATATGCTTAATCAAATCAGATTATTGATTCCAACTTTGGTATTAAACAAATCAGTGGAAAAAGCTGGAAGACCTCACAAAAAGGTATGATCACTAACAGACGATGAGCCAGCCTGACAGTGTAGTGACAATCTGTCACACATCGATAAAAGTTTGGATTCTGAACTGAAGCCTGAGCTCTTGAATCAGAGAGGCTGGAAAACTGGCAAAGGCATAGCACYGCTCTCCCAAAGCGGGTGTGGGGCACAGCGAAAGGACTCTTGGCATCATTCTCAGGGGAATAGTTTGGCTCATGTAAAGACTGGCTCCAACAAGATCTGAAGGAAGCTATGCTCAGGCCTTCTCTGCTGGGGAACGTATTTTACAACACGGGGCCTTTGATGGGACTCTGGGTAGGAGTTTAGAAGATGCCTGAGATAGCTGTATACCTAACTGAAGATGAATGGGGAATGTGTGACCACATCTCTGTATATGAAAAGAATAAATGGAAGTAGCTAACATGAGAAAGAACATGGAGAAAATTTCCGTGAAGAGAATAAGAAAGACAGAGATAGCAGAACTGGTGTATGATCCTATCTTTTTCTTCGAAAATGAGAAAAAATGCTTGCAAGTTAAAGTATCTTTATTTTCTCAATTGACAGTATTTGAGCGATACCCTCTAAGCTGTGAGCTTGAAAAAGTCATTTCATATTAAAAGAGAGCTTTTACAACTCCGACATTAAYATCACAACACTCAGATCACGAATTACATTTACTTTATTTAATTTAATACTACATGCATTTTAGACACTGATTCATATTGTTTATTTGCACAAATAGTAATTCTTAATGTACAAGTAATAACCATTGCTGTTACGGTGAAATTCAGTAGCATGCACTGCACACACTTGTGTGCAAAGTTATTGTTTTCAGTTAGAAAATTCTAAGGTCATGATTTCTAAATTAATATTATACATACAGCTTAATTTTGGTTTTATGCAGACAGTGCATAGTTCATGATTAGCTTTCAAGAAAGACTGGAATTGTGGTACCAGTATTGTTGAAGCAGATCAAGTGACAGTGGCAAACAAGAAGATCTGAAGAAGAGGCATAACTTTCAGGGTTGAAAGGTCAGCAAGTACAGCCTAGGATAAAAACCAAAAAGGCTTGTTAAACTTGACATTTGAATCAAATTTCTTTAAAGCAAGTCAAGAAGTCAGAAAAAGATTCAAATACTACAATACTAACAATAATTAGATAATTAGATTCAGAACTGGCTAGGAACAAATTATGCTGTTTTATGTTAGTGCCTTACTGTATTATTTTTCATTCTAACATTTCAAAGAAAAAGCATATGTTTACGTATATAAACCAAGTAACTTCATTTTAGCCTTTAGCCTTACTTCAAATATACATGGCATCATGGGTGAATAAGGGGTCTAACATTTCAACTTGCTTCTAAAAATAATTGGGAATTAAGAATCCTTATCCTGTGGCTTGGCTAGTACTTGTGAAGTAAGTCCAATGTAATGACTCAAATAGTCAATATCTTCTCATGAAAGTATGTTAAAAAAAAAAAAAAAGAAAGACTCATCACAAGCTCTCAAAGTTTGAAGAAAATACATCACCAGATTTTTGGGAAAAACTATATTTTAACAAATTACTAGAGAGAAACAATAATAATCTCATCTTAGTGACTTAATTTTCTTCATTTCCCATCTGTAAAATGACAGTACTCACAGTGAAATTTCAGATTCAATACTGACAAAAATAATCTCGTAAAATTTTTATAATATCAAAAAGCACAGAAGCAACTACATTAAAATGCACTGAGAAAAAAGGTACAAACCTCCACAATATTTTGAAAATAATATATCCCACAAACATAGATTATATATTAAAATAGAAGAAAAATCTGATTGTACAAAATAACTTGATAACACTGCATTTTTGTAGCAAATATACTCTTTTATTTCTTTTTACTCCAGGAAAGCAGTAATATGTACTGCGTGTTCACAATTTCCTTAGTCTTTTATCTAAGGTAAGAATTTAGGCAGAAAGATTCGCACTATGTACCACGTGCCATGTGAAGCTTAAGTTACTCTTGTTGGCAAAGCATCAGAAACTATTTCAATCTCCTCTAACTGAAACTTATCCTTACTTCAGCTGCAGCCAGTGATGTCACCTCCATCAGGTTGACTGCTCGGAAAGCAAACACAGCAGCTGCCAGGACTGAAAGAAAATGGCCAATATTTAAGTTGCTGACCTGTTAATTAGTGGTTAGAATCAATCTTGATGTAAAATACCAATTCTCACTCCCTTAGAGTAATTATTTTGATTCTGAAGAATAATACACAATGGATGGCTGTGTTTGAGTTTCTTTGGCCATTCTTTAAAATGGATAAGAAAAACACAACATTCTGTCAGAAAAGTCTGAGTGAAAATGCTTGAGTTTAAGGTGACTAGCTTTTAATTAAAAGGGACAAGGTGATTTACAATTAGTTCATTTCTAAGCCAATAATTTTATTTAAATAGCAATATTTCAGTTGTGAATATTATATAACATTAAAAAAAGTGCATTTATTTTGTACTATCTTATATAATTGTATCTCTCTACATAGCTGTCTTACACGTACAAATAGAACCAAAACCTTTTCTCTTGTCTTCTCTCTACCTACTTTGTATTTAAAATCTGACCCAACTGAAGATACATGTCTTCCTTAGAACCCCCATCTAAAACCTTGCATAAAACTTCGGACAGAATTTCCTTTATAAAAAATAAGTACAAAACTTTCAAAGTCTCTTAAAAGATGGGGCTTCGAAAGAAGAAATCCAGCAAAATCTGGGGAATTCTCAGCTGCTGTAAGTATTAAAGAAGTACTTGCCATAAATGAGTAATATGAATCTTGTATTTTGTGAAAGGTGATAAACTTTAATGTTTATTGTTACCACTGAAGCTAGAGAACATCCTATGTTCTGTTCACGGAGCGCTTAGCATTTTTGAAGTGCTGTCATAAAAAAAATTACCTCGCATTTTTTTGTTAGAGATGCAGTATTTATGCAATTCTAATTTTCTAAAAGTTATACTCTTCGACATGTATGTAATCTGCTTTCAGCAGATTGATTCATTCAAAGAGCAACTATTTTCTTCTTGTCACAAAACACATTGAAGCTAACATGTATTTGCCTTACATCCACCTGGACTTAACACGTTTTGTAAAAATAATTCTATTACCAGCAAGAATTTCTAGAGAGTTGTATCCCAGGATTCTGTCCCACAGAAGCAAGAGCTGATCTGTAGCTAAATAACCAGAAAATGCCCGTACCATCCATTTAAATGAAATTCGTAGCCTGCAAACAAGTAATAAACAGTAGTTATTCTATTCCTGTCTCCCATAATGATCAGACAGATCCTCTATAAATTGAAAATATTTTATTATTCTTCTGCATTTCTCTTCCAGGAAGAACAGCCATTTTCTCTTGCTGCATTAATAATCAATATTTTCCTTTGCAACAGCCATCAGAAAACTATTTAGCATCTCTCTTGACGAAGTACTAATATCATTAAAATACTCTGACCAAACAAACACATTAGAGGGATCCTCAGCTATTATCACCCCCAATGTTTCATCCTTTCTGCTATTATGCTATTATGATGGATACCAATTATAACAGTAAGATTTTCAGGTTCTATTGCACTTGGTGCCATGAGTACACTATAGAATGACAGCCTCTTGCTTTCTCTCCCCTTCTAGTAGCTTCTGCTGTAACTAACATATCTCTGTGTCTTCTGTCCCCTAGGAAATAAATCAGTTAGTTCCATCAGATCTGACATGAATAACTGAAACTTAGCTGAATAATACAGCGTTTCTCATAGAGCAATTCTCCTCTCTTCTTCACAGAACATACAGAAGAAATGCACAAAACACGTATACGCAGGTTAGACAAAGGACTCCAACTGACTTTCAAGGAAAAATGGCATATTGATGTTTGCACTTTTGAAAAATTTCCCATAGCTTTTAAATTAAAATACTACAGAAGAGCGTTTTCAGAACAATGAATCTGCAACATTTGTAGCAAGTCAGAAAGAAGAACTTACGGCTGAGCCCCAATTTCTCGAAGGTGATAAAAGAGCTGGGGCAGATGGGTTTGCAGAAGAGTCTCGAACAGCAAACACAATGACACAATGCCCTAATGAAACAAGATCATATCCTGAATACTAACACTCATCCTGTCAAATCTGAGAAAACAGTATCAGCATGTAAGTATGCATGAATTTTTAATTCAAGCAATAAAACACTATTAATGATATAATATATAGCTCATGTAAGCAGGACACAAGTAGCTCTAATGCCTTCAGTCACTAAAGCCTTGCTCCTACAATTCTATGTATGTATTAGCAACATAATATATTTTGATAGTCCCTTTCAGCTGTAAGTTACTTATGGTATTTGTATGTCAGGGTCTAAGTACTTAGTGGGTTATTATAATATGACCTACTTGAAATATTTCCACTTTGATGAAATAGAACTCAGTTACACTATATATACACACTAAAAAACAGAGGATGTGAGAAATAATATATCTCTGATAACTAGAAACAAACAGCAATGGGGATAATTACAAAAAGTTAAATGTAAAAACATTTTAAAATTTCTTTTAAAAATTACCATGAAAATTAAAAGATTCCTGTCTGACTGGTTTCCCTGCTATTAATGACTGAAAGCACAATGCACAGCCTTGAAATGGTATATCAAGGAAAGGATTTTCTTTTCACCAGGAAATGTTTTCAAAAAGTAACGTAACTATTCAGCACTTTGTGAAGGAGAAAAAAAAATTACTATGTTTTATTCTTCAAAAATAGAAGATAAGCAAATTTCTACAATTGTCTTACATTCAAGACAGCTGGTCTTGGTCATAAACATAACCAAATTATTTAAAATTCATCTAGCAGTGCTAAAAAGCATGTGCTGTCACACAGATAGTCGAGTTAAAGAAACAGACATTAACTTGATATCACTGAAACAGTATCTGTATATATATGACTATATTTTAGTTCCTCTACCCCAGAAAACACTAAAGTGTGCGCGCTTACATGTTATTGATTAAAATGAAAGCAAGTACGCATTTATGTGACTTCTTGAACTGAGAAACCTATTACATAAAAGACTTGACTCTCAAAAAAAAACCCCCTCATAAAGTGAGAACTGTACTATTCTAAAGTACATGATATTCTATAGCAAAGACTAACATTGACGTAGAAAACAAAAAGATCCAAACTGGAGTTACCTAATATTCTTTCCAGGCTTGCCTGAAGTATATATATATTTCAATCACATAGAAAATCACGCCACTGTATTATTGTTCCATAGCAAACAGAATATCAAGTGAGTGGGTTTTAATTCCTAATGAACTTACAGAGGGATGAGAAGAGATGGAATGGAGTCTGAAGAAAAAACGCACATACATCTCACGGAATATCTGATACAATTTGGAAGGTTCATGGTAGAGAAAACAAAGTGGAGCAACTGAAAGGATAAAAGAATTATACTCTTAAGACTCAACACTGTAAACTGCTAAAAGAGTTCAATGATTAAGTGCATGAAGTATGAGGAAAAACCAAGTAATTTATAGTAGGACAATTTACAAAAACAATACTAAACCAATTATTTAGAAAGAGATATTTTGTAATAGAGTCTATCATTTGACATACAAAGTTAAGAAAGGGAGTACAATACATTCTAGGTAATAGTTCTATATATTTCAAGAATCTAAACTAATTAGAACCTGCTTACTATACTGCTGGCTTCCTAAGCATAAGAAATACATTTTAAGGATAGCTTCGCTGGGGTGTAGGGCAACAATATGTTGAACAGTGCAAGTTTTTGATTCAACTGTCTAGAACTTCCAGTGTGCTCTTGGGCTAGTGACCATCTCCAAATTGGTTCCCCATTTGTAAGACTGGAATAAGTTTACTGCTTGAAGATAGGTGTTGTGAAAACAAAAATATTAAAATAGCTTTTGGTTGCCACAATAACATCGCATAAGTATGACTGATTGATAGAGACCTGTTTATTTCTTTTAAGATCTGAAAAACATGGACTTTGGTACTTTACGGTTTAGAAGTCTTTTAACATACCTGATTCAAAACAACAGTTGGCTACATTTGTAAAGCAGTGGTTCTCAAACTTTTTTTCAATCCGTCCCTTTTTTCTTTTTGTAAAAATCTAGCATATAGATAAATCTATTTGTATGCTGTACAAACATAATCCGTTCCCCCCGATTTCTACTCCATTCATTCAATGCATGTTTCACAGACAGTTGTTTTATATAAATTTCTGTAAACTGCCTTTTCATCTGTCCACTCATTCACCACATCTACTGCTTCATTTTACAGGTGCATTCATTCTGGATGACAGCTTACATTTTAACACACTCATAGTCTCTATCTCTACAGTCACCTTCCCTTCCAGTTTTATTTACACAAAGATAGGGATATGGATACATTTGTCTGCATACATATGTATACATATGCTCATAGATATATGTACATTTTTTTATATATATATGGGTGTATGCATGTGTGAATTCATTTTCATATATATATCAGAGAAGGAGGCTTAATAGAAAATAATGGCATATGTGTATGAGAGGTGGGGTGCTAAGGTAGGGTGAGATGTTCACAGAAATGTGTATTTACGTAGGGGTAAGAAAAGCAGAGGGTGTTACTAGTGTGTATGTTTTTAAGGATTGAAGATGGAGGTGGAAGAGTTGGCAGCGTGCATATGTACATAAAGGCCAGGAGGATAACAGAACAGTGCCTGACAGTTGGCACCGTACGAGTGTATGCATGCGAACATGCAAAAGTATATGGGATTTACACAAGGACCCCCAGATGCTTCCTCTGAGAGCAGCACAGCATGGAATACACAGGATGCTCTGCTTGGTCCCAGCTACCTTACCCACACCCTGGAGTTACACTAGTGTTTCTGCTGCCTTGCTTTTCAGCCTCCCTCCTTCTCACAACCAACATATTCTGAGCCCTTGCAAAGAGAGAGGACAGGAGGGAGGGAAGAAGCTCACACCCAGTTTGAGAGACGCTGCTCTCAAGGGCAGACTCAAATACAAACATTTTGAAAAGCTGTTTCACACAGAAAAAGTGAAAGCCTCCTAGTGAGTACCTAAGGAAGAGTTTGTAACTAAGCTGTTCATTACTTCAAAGTTAGATTCCCTACTCAGGTTCAAATTTGCATTTAATGTTTAAATCGCCTGATTTTAATGATCGTGTGATCATTAAACTTTCTTATTAGCAAAACATAGCATTGTAAGTATAATCTTAAAATCTGCTTGCCCTGTGACGCCACAAACACCTTTGATAAATCAAAGGGAAAAACTGGAAAGCTGTATCAAGTAGCCTCACATTGTTGGAGTCTCTCTGCACTAGCTGCCTTGTTACGTCTGAGACCTGGAGAGATTTTTCTGCTCTTTTCCTAGAAGTCTTGTTGATATTTGAGTTTTCCTCTCTGCAGTAAAGTAGCAACCATTCTATCATTTAATGCTCCTTTAACATCTGTTCTAGGCAAATGGATACAGCAACAGGTCTTTCACATAATTCATGTTTTTAAGAACTCTTTTCACAGGTAACTTGGTCCACCCAGAAGTGAAACACAAGAAAAGAGCAGTCTGTCAACAAAATTTATCCCTCTATTCATATACATTAAGATGTATAACTCAGCTATTAGCTCTCAAAGAAGGAACTCCCACATGGTAGCGAGCTGTAATATAAGTAAATAGAAACAGCCTGGAATTTTTAAAATTATATACAACAGTCTTCATACACCAAGAGACAGAATACACACATGTTTAAAAGTTGCAGAGCAGTACATACAGCTTTAAACTGCAATATGATAAAGAGCAATCCTGAGGTTTTAAGAGTTTATGAGTCATACTTACCATACATAGAAAAGCCATGAAAAGGAATTACACCTACAAAACAAAAAGATTTCTTTTTTTGTTCTTTTATATTTCTTTTTATCCATGTAAAAAAAAGTATTTTCCCCCCAAGTTTCTAAATTGTATTCTGCCTACCATAGGAATAAARTATTTCCTTGTTATGGCACCTGCAGTCTTAGATCTCAATCTTGTAAATATTTAAGTACAGGAATTGTATCACTTACTTCAGTACAACCAACTACGTGCTTAAACACATGCCTAGAAAGCCAAGTAAAGCTCTGTTTCCATGAAGTTATTATGTATAAGCTTGCTGAAATCAGAACCTGATTTCAGATAAATGACAACCTGAAAACGTCATGCACTGACAAGGAAGGAGCAGGAAAAAAGGAGACCAAGACCTCTAGTAATTCATGTTGTACTCAGATAAAACATTTAGAGGACCTGGCAGTTGTATCATGACAGTTCTCTCCTCCTTTCCAGCTGATCTTAGCTCCCATTCATTAATTTTCATATAGTACCAGTAAGAGGGAGCTGCTTTGGCAAAATGTCATAAGGACAGTGCTTCATGGCTACAAAGCTGCAAAGAACTGCAGAGGCAAAAATGGAAGAAGGGGGAACAAAAGTACGTGCTACAACTGACACCACTGGAACACAGAAGACATAAAAGACAAGGCCAGAGACACAGATTTAAGATTGGTGACGCAAGGCCTTGAAAGCAAGAGCAAAGAGCTTGAACTTAAAATACAAATGCAGTGCAAAAACAGGGAAAGGATTCAATAGACAGGGACTGAAATGGTCAAAATAAGAGCTGAAAAAAAGAATTTTAGTAACCGAAGCAACAACAGCAGCAATGATATTAACTTAAAATTATATAGATTAGTTATGTCTGAATTTTTAAAATGAACACAAATTTTGAAAGGAAAAGACTTTAAGGTGTGGTTTATTGAGTACTGAAAAGCTGGGGGTCAGACAGTTTCAGCATGTATCATTCAGATCCTCTAAATGGTGATACAAGACTGGAATACAAGCTGCTGCACCAGAAGTTGTTTTCCTTCTCCTTCGCACACACGTAGACAAACTCTGTATGTGACAACTAACACCAGGCTGAATGTGGTTTTGGAGTAGCTTCAGTCCAGCTTACTCCTTTAAATTAATGAATTTCGCAGARTAACAGTGAAACATAATTTGTAATAGAAAAAGAAGTTATCATGTATTTGAGAAAAAAATCCTGTATCTTTCCAATTTACCACTAGAGGAGGCAATAGTATAATTCTTACC
Source organism: Phoebastria nigripes (assembly GCA_035582835.1). NCBI lineage: Eukaryota > Metazoa > Chordata > Aves > Procellariiformes > Diomedeidae > Phoebastria > Phoebastria nigripes. The sequence goes on from JAYKAV010002782.1 coordinate 664,400, forward strand.
ATTTGGAGGATAGAAAACAGCATACTCTTCCATTCCAAGTTTTCCTGTGGATCATCAAACCACAATTAAAATGTGATAAAACTGTTAAAAGGTGTAAAGATTTAAATTTAAAAGGTAGTTTCTAAGTTACAATTATAAAAATCGTAACTAATTACGTTACTGACCATTTGATATTGTCTAAAACAAGCAAGCAATGCAATAGGACAGGTACAGTGTCAGATATAAAACTAAAATGCAGCAGCAGTAAGGGCGGATGACAAACAGCAAAAAAGAGGAGGAAGATTTCAGCAATGCTATCCCATAGAGATTTTATTTGGGTGTGTCTTAGGGGCTCTAAAGGTGTTTGCTGCAGACCTTGAAGACAGTGAAGCTCTATGAGGGGATAAAGTTACGGGGATGAGTCTGCCATGCTGTGGCAGACTGACCTAGGGACAGGAAAGGCATTTAAAAATATATAAGAACAGTTAAAAAACAACAGAGAGCAAGATGGATGGTATAGTTTTGATATAACCAAAAAATATTTAAGTAATCTGTTGAATACAAAAGATTAATTAAGTCAAGACAATCACTGATAGTATAGACTGACCACATAACTTTTTCTCTTCCTTGCAAAATGAACATATTACTTAACCATATTTTAACTACAGAACCTAATAATTTGAAATCCACTATTAAAAAATTAACAATTTATTTAGAAATATGAGTGGTTTAAAGCATAATTAAAACTAATTAAAAGCTGTAATTATTTTAGTTTTAAAATGAGAAAATTCAACTAGAAAATGTAATTATTTATATGAAAATTTATAGAATATTCAGAGATTTTTTACATCTCTGTGTATTTTGTTCACTCTACACGGAAGAATTTAGCACAGGGAACTTCTGTCAGGTTCAATGGAATCTGGACTTAGATATTTTCCTTTAGCATGAATTGACTGAATTAAATTCAAAATTAACCTGCGAATTTCTTGCCTACTACCCCATGAAAATAAAATCCAGTAGTTTCCAACTACAGAAATCAGTTGTTTCGTTGAACTAAAAAATACTTTTTACTTTTCAATAGTTTGCTTGCTGTGCAGCAGGAAGTTGTAATCTGGAAGGAGAGTATTTTTAGCATAAAGCACATCTCTTGGAAAATTAGCCAAAAATAGGACCTACAAGCCTGTCGGATTTACACTGCACAGGTTCAGCAGAGATTTAGATTTCAGCAACTTCTTTCCCCAGGTTTATCTAGGAATAAGTAGGATGTTCCCCATAGCTGTGTTTCTGGGCTGCCATGGCTCTGTGCCTGAAGTGAGACCTGGGATCCCACTGCTGTTCTGCTCTCAAGTGAGCCCTTTGCTTGTTTCAATAAGTAGGTAAAGAAAACTCCCTAATTCAGTTAAAGAGAGAGAAAAGACCTACAAAAGCAGTAAACGACGAGGAAAAAAATTAGAAAACAAACATTGCCTCTAGTGACATAAGAAGCAGTAAGAGGAAAACTGTCAGCAGAGATCCTGTTTGAAAAAAGTACCTGGTACGGGGATCACATTTGGCTAAATACACTGGCACAAGGGACCAAGGAATAAAATGGGAATGCAGAAGGTAAAGGTACATAGAAAAAAAGGTGATTGGATGGCCAAATGATTCAAGAAGGAAGACAAAATTAGGAACCTCTGGGTAAAGCCAAGGCAGGTGAGGATCTAAGAAGCAAGGAAACAGAGCCCAGAGGTATGGCATTAGAAGTTGGCAGAGAAGGCAAGTGGACTGAACCAATAAATTTAAGATTGTTAAGAAAAATAAGACTCACATGAGAACTTAAGCCAAAGAACATCCAAAAGTAAGCTAACCCTCTGGAAGATGCCATGCTTTGAAAAAAAATCAGTGTAAGTCTGCTTGGTAGAGCCCTACTCTCCCAGACCTTTGAACAGAGGCCACAGTTCTACAGGAACATCTTCTGCTCCTGTCTACAAATATCTGCAAAACTCACTGCTTTGGGAAGATAACATCCTACCACCATTTCCAGTTGCTAAATTTGTTGGAAGTTGCAGAGGACAACGTTGTGTATTTAAACTCCTAGCTCTGATGAAGATAGATGTTGTCAAGATTTTATCATACTGTCATAGTTGTGTGATTATTTTGGTAAAACACTGGAGAATTATACACAGAAAACTACAGTAAAAGAACAACATTGCAACCTGGCCTTCATGTGATCAGCTTCTAAACTGTCATAGTAGAATCTGTGCAGATGTCAACTGGATACATGAAGTTTTTATTAACGTTCTTTTAAATGTAGTCTACTAGGTGTAATGAACATAAAGGAAATTCACATACTGTATAACTGCAGCAGTCAACAAAAAGCTATACAATCTTTTATAAAACAATTCCATTTACCTCGTATATATGATTTGGGTGGGGTGGCACTACTGTAAGTAAAGTGCTCCAATACAGATGTATCTCGGGAAAAACAGAGTAATACCTGTAGAAAAGACAGCATATAAAAATCAGCTGACTTACTGGATCAACAAAGCAACGTCAAACAGATTTAAGGACCTGCCTTAATTAGCACATATTAGACGCTATTGAAGAGAGCTAATATGGTTGAAAGCTCTTGACCAACTTAATTTACTTTCCTGTTCAAATTTCCAGGCTCGCTTTGAACTTGCTATGATTTTACTTTCACAGTCATTTGTTGTCAGTACAATATCCCCGTTCTCCAACCCTCCTCTTTGCCTCTCAGCATGGGTTTGTCCCCTTCTGTCACATCATTAGTGACTGCGCATGCAGCTGGCTGCTTTGATGTCTATTAGGTTATTTTTCTATTCAGTTACTATGACCTGGGGAAGTCCTAGTAAGTGAATAAGCAAATGAAACATTTACATTTTTGCATGTGTGCAGTTCCAGAAGACTGATCCTTACATTCGCTTTCATTCCCAGGAGCTTTACAGAATGCTTGCATGATATTCAGTTCTTTCAAAAAGCACAGATTATAATGTTCACCTCGTATCCATAAGTTCTGAAATGCACGTTGTATTTTGTAAAATATATTTGTATTTTTTATTGTTTACATAAATGAAATACCTAGGATTCACAGAAATTGAGCATAAAATGCTAAAAGCATTCCTAGAAAAAAACTAACAATAAAGAATTTCGTCCTATATGCAGCTGTAAAAAATGTAATAATTAGTATTGTACTTGAAAATTTTCATGTTTTCATGCAATGAAAGACTGCACTATCAAGAATGTACACAAGAGGGCAGAAGACAGACTTCAACTTGCTGCTGACTTTTTTGCCTATGTTAAACCCTTTGCTCTTTTAAGAGTTTGTTTGTTTGTTTGTTTTAACGGTAGCCAAGGTGTAAAAGGTGGAAATGTTTTAGATGGTGTTTCACTACATAATTTATTGTGAATAAAAATGAATGGATTTTTCCTTCAACTAGTTATTGCAAACATTTTCCAGATACCAGCATTTGTCAAGAGGAAACATGCAAAACCGAAACACTGTGACATCTGAACATCATTGCTTTTTTTTATTTTTTATGGAAAGCAGGTCCTATTTTGAGACTTTTTCCTCTTTTGAACCTCAAAACTATTTCTCCGATACAAACACCTTTTAAAAAATAAATAGTTTATCTCGAACAGTTTAAGCTAAATATTATTTTTGCGCAACACACAATCATTCTCATAGCTGCCAAAATATAGCTGACAATAACAATACACARGCAAATGTAATTGTCTGCATACGTTAACTGAGGTGAAAGAAAAAGAAACTAATCTAAAAAGGGCATAAATTATGTTCTCTCATAGGGGAAAGAATGTAACCTTAATTTGAGGGCCCCTTTTTTAGGAATAGAGTGTCCCGTACCAGTATCTGGAAGTCTTTAAATTAAGACTATGCATCTTTATAAGAGATAGACTCTAGCTCAAACATAAGTTATGACTACACCTAAAAACTGCTGGGTGAGGTTCTTTGCATATATTCATTATGCAGGATGTAAGACTAAAGCATTCGAATTGAACCTCTGCCCTGAAATAATGAATTTACAAATTTAATAATTTATGTATTATTTTTCTCATTCACAAAAATGATAATGCTAAAGAAAACAATGGCACAAACCCCTTTTTAAGTACAGAAATGTTTGACAAACTATTGGATATTTATAATCAAAACTGAAAGAAAACCACTGAATTCAAAGGACTGAGAAAAAGAAAAAAAACAAAGCCAAAGCTTTTATCAAAAAGAAACTACTGTATTAAAAGTAACTGTATTCTATTTCAATAGTTATAAAGAAGTAATAAAAACATGTAAACTTTGGGATGAAGAAAGCAAAGATATTAAAGGAAATAAATTACATCATTTCACAGTGTTCTTCCTGAAAAGGATTGCATGCTACTAAAGAGGAACCAATAATCCAACCAAATACCCTTATTGTTATTTTAGACTCAAATTTTCTGGTTTTGATGGATGCTTTATCTGTTAAGTAATACACAGACAAATGCCACACACTCTGATCAATGACTTGGAAAACTCAGAGGCAGTAACTAGTCATGAAAAAAACCACAAACCCAGCGCAAACAGAAATAATTTATGTGGCTTAAACTAACATTTTCATTACCCATTTTATTTAGCCAATATTTAATTTCAGTTATCATATGAAATCAATAAATAATATTCCATATCAGAGTGACTGATACAGCAACATTTTTCCAGGGGCCACAGAACAAAATCATTTGGCAGCAATGCATTTGCAAATTAGGTTGGAAGAGAAAATTATCAAGGAAAATGGATAACTTTCTTCTAGAAAAAGAGTCTGAAGAATACTACAAAGTACCAAACAAAACTAGAGCAACTAATAATTAAAAGTTTGAGATATTCTTTGCCTCAAAGCCTTGCAGTAAAACTAGACACTTCATTTTTCAAAGGTTTTTGGTGACTCTCCTTCAAATTACTAAGGATAGTTTAGTCCTTTTTATGATTTTCATTCTGCGATCATTCTTTTAGTTAATAGAGATATATAAAAAATTAAAATATTCAACTGTGCTATATATTGAGAATGATGAACAAAATCTATTTCTGATGGTCTTAAACCAAAAGATTATACTGTATACTAGTTCATGCTCCTTCACAGATTATAATCCTGTGTCCACTGGAACTGTCAAGTTAATGACTAATTAATATGCATTAGTCATCTATATAATGAATGAAGCAGAAATAAGAATGAGATTTTCACATCCCATGATGAAGAGATAATGTTACAATAATGAAGATCATCTCTGACCCTTAAATCAAGAAAAACTTCTACATGTAAATATTTTAGCGAATAAATATCAATATTTGAGTTGTCCTTATGTAGTCACTTTTCAAATTTTAATTCAGATACAAATTCAGATACAGATCTTAATATTGGAACTATTTTAAGTAAAAAAGGCTATAATTTCATGAGGTTATAATTTTAAGTATTAATGTTTAAAAGCTTATCACACTAAAATATTATATGTAGACATGATTGAATAGTATGCTTAAATAGTAATGCATATTTTTATACCTATATGGACTAAGCAGCATTAAGGACAGTTTCTTGCTTAGTTAAACTACTAGCAGTTTTACATATTACCATCACAGAAGAAATCATTTAGTTTCATATAGCTCTAAAACAAAAAATTAAGCAAGCCTAACCTAACAGATGTGACTAATGAAATTGAAAGCACTATGGAAATGGTAAGTTTGCTGCATGACATTTATGTTGACACTGCAATCAACTACACATTAGGAAATTCATAAATTTAATGTCCTTCTATTTAAGGGCATTTGACAGGCAGCAACAAAGATAATTCTTTATAAATTAGCTGGGTTCCCCATTGCTAGAAGCAGCTTTGGAATGGGAGCAATCCTAAAAGTAACCATACATACCCCAACCTTATTCAGAATCAATGTCTTCAATTTAAAAATATGTCAATACAATATCTTTTATGCTTATTGCAGTAGGTCACTGTAAAGCAATTTTTTTTTTTTTTTTTTTAAAACTGGAACCCTGAATATACTTCTCAAGTCTTAATTTCTCTGTATGCCACAGCTGTTAATCATTTTATTACTGCAAACCTGGAAAGGGGAAGAATATGGCTGACTGCGTATTTTCTGGCTTACTGCATTGGAAAGACATTGTGTAAGGTCCTTCAGAGTAGGAGTTTTAGAAACCTGTCCTGCTTAATCTGTTTAAGTGTAAAAGATTAATTTATGGTATTGTTATTCAGAAGGGAAAGTATATGTAATGCAGCAAACAGATGCTGTCTAGCGTCCCACTGTACTCTGCCTACACATGAAACACAAAGGCAGTCCTTACTCCAAAGATGATATAATCCCACAGGAGTATACTTTCTAGCTTTTCTAAGAAAAAAATAGTTACGTACCTGATATAAATAATCCTCAAATACAAAATAGTAGTCATCGTTGCTTGCTGTCAGCTTTACATCCTGTAATCAAAAAATACAGCAGTTTGAAGCTGAAAGACATCTTTTCAGACTCCCATAGAAGCTAAACTTAACACAGTGGTAAAAGACACTGTTTCACCACTGAATCATGAAAGAGCTGTGGTTAAGCATATACTCCACATTTTAAAATTAAAAAATGCTATATTAACTTTATAATTAAAATATTCAGAATTGAAATGGAAGCGCTCAGACTCCAGTGCTTTCTTCCTTGCAAAACCAGTTATTCCTTCAAATGAAGTTACCGTTTCTTTACAACTTAATGGCTCAACTCAAACAAATGTCTTACACGAGACAACACAGGCACAAGGAGAAAGTTTACAATAATAAATTCACACTAATTATTCTTACACTCCTTAAAACCAAACCATCTAACATTTTCTTTGTTAAAAAAACAAGATATTGGTGTGATGAGTATATAAATCACTTAATCACTGTTTAGTGAATCACTTACTTTGTAAATCAGGCTGTCCACTAAAAGGTCGTGCTGAATCACATTTGACTTAAGCTGTTCATAATACAAGATATCCTAAAATTAAAAATATTATCATCATCAGTCTGAGACACAACTTTAATTTATATTTAAACTAATGAAGCCAATTTTTAGCAATTAAAAAAAAAAAAAAAAGAAAAATCATAAGCATGCATTCAGCTGAAAAACCCACTGCATAATTTATGAAGCATTCTACCACTGTTTCTTCTAGCTTAAGCCCTAAGAAATGAGGCAAATATGTGAGACTTTATAAAATGACCTCCCCTTTAGATAATTAATAAAATTAGAATGAAGGAACTAATTCAAACCAAAGATCCGGATCTTCCAACCTTTAGTTCTCTACAGCTAAAACCTTTTCAATGCTCAAAATGGTATGTTTTTTTTCTTTGTTACCCTCTATTTTCGTGCACCTCTCCATTAATAGGTTCTGTCATATCTTCTAGCATTAGTGAGTTGCTGCAAATATTTTATATTAATCTAACATGAATCTCTAAATAGTATAAATTTGTGAAAAGATGAAATGATAAATATATTAAAAAAATCTTGTGAAGAATACAAAGAACTCAGACCTTTTTTTAAACTCCAATTATTTCCTGAATGTCTACGGAACATACACAAGGGTGAAACAATSGAGAAGTATCAGAACAAACACTCGGCTGCTTTTGCTTATTCTATCCCTTTCTTCTTAGAAAGAGCTTGCAAAGGAAACAAAAAATTAAATATCGCACTATCATCATGTAATTCCTAAATCCCTACATACTTCTCTGTCATTATGCCTACAATTGAATAACAGTTTCAGATTGAATACCACAAATGGATTTGGAATAAATTTATAAACTAAATCAGCAGTCCCAAAGCTCCTTCCCACTTCACAAAACTATTTTGATTTCAATGTGTCTCTACAGGCACCACACAAATGCTTGTATATTCCAAGTTTTACGTAATATTTACTGCTGATTTCTTTGCAAAAAAAAGTAAATCTGGAGTAAGGATCTAAAGAACAAATGGGAAGTAAGATGAAATTTTGAGAGGGAGAGAATGGCAAAAAAGTGAAGAGAGGGCTAGGGAACATTGTAACTGTTCTTTGTATTAATCCAAAACTGAGAAGTGGTGAATATTATACACTTAGAAATTATTAGAATTAATACATTATTAGACTGTTAAGTTGAAATGAGGACAAAAGCTGTATTTCTTAAGTACTGATAACTACCACAGGGAAAATATTTACATTTTCCTTTCTGAGAAATAAAAAGGGGAGGTATAAATTGTACCCTATTTCTTTATGAAGGATCAGACACAAATATTTACTAAATGTAAATTAATTGTAGTATGAATGTATCACTCTGTTCTTAAGAGCTACAGAGAACTACCCTAATATTCAAGTCACAATTTTAAAGCATCAATACTGTAGTCTAATTAAGTGTAACACTGCCAAATGAATAATGTCTAAAGTCTTTTTTTGCCATCTCAAATGACTGTATAATTAGAACAGAAGGAGCTAATAAAAAAACCCCTCTTCTTTTTCATGCTAAGCAGATTGCATGATTAACTGTTTCTGTTGTACATGGAAGTACTCCTGCATAAGAAATGGTACAATGAAACTCATGGCTACAAGGGTACTAGATAATGCAACTACTAATTTATTGTAACTTGGGAAAGAGAGTCTAATAACCTCATGGTTTCCTGTTACAATTTCCTAGTTTTTAGTTCTCTAGAACTGCCTTGAACAATTGCTAAAGGCTGTTTGGAAATGGGGGAAGTCAGTCATATGAAGGAAGAGAGTAATCTTTTGCTACACACCTACAGACCACACTTTAAATTTATATGCAGAAAGAAGTTTTCTTCTTAAAATACTTTCACCTGAGGTCACATGGTGGCTCCAAGCCACAAGTTAACATTATCACTAGTCCAGTATTTTGTACTAACCTTTTCCTTCCTGAATTAGGAAGCCATTCAATTATGTTTTACGTTTGCTTACAATAGTCCATTTTCCTGTTATTATTAAAATTATTGTAAAACCACAACTAAAAAGTAATCACTTAAGTACATTCATCATAACAGTCAGAATAACTTGGTATTAAGTTGAATTGCTGCTGTTCTATTCACACTTAGAACAGACTTAGCGATTTGGCATGCAAGGAATGACTTCACTGAATGTATGAAGAACAGATTTCTGTACAAGAAAAAAATATTCATAAATGATGATCTACTGTACTGACATCATGAGTTTAGAGTGCTAGTTTCAGTGCAGTTTTGTTTATGGCATCATACTGAACTATGATTGTTATGTTATTAATCTCTAAAATATTTACTAGCTTCCTATGCCTTAATCCAACCACATTATTAATTGAAGTGTAAAGAATCATGTTAATTGCAATTATGTATAAATTACAGTTTAATATAGCCAGTGAACAGTATCTTCTACAGAAGAAAAACAGAAAACCGCTGAAAGAAATTTAAATGAAATAGGTTTAATCAGAACAGAGTATTTGCTATTTGTTAATCCAGAATGACACATGTATTTAAAACTTTTTGTAAAATTTCTTTTTGTTTTAGCAAAGGAATCAATAAAGCTGAAGTGTAGAAACTTTCCATTTCTCACCCTTCAGACTTGTGTACGATTTTTAAAAACAATCTACTTACTAGAATATAGGGCAAATATTGCCCGAGTTAGAACAGAGATTTGAATCACTTAGCCTTAACCAACAGGATGTACAACTTCTGAAATATATATCCTTCCCAATTTTCCTCCTTAACTTGTTTTAATTGGTGTAAATATTTCAAGCAGTTAAAAAAGCGGTAAGAATAAGCAACCTGATATTTAGGGCACTGTCTTAAAAGAGAGAACAACCGCGCTCAGATTCTTCAGCAACTCGCAGAAACTGAATGGAAGTTCTTCACAATTCAGTTGAATACTTTCTTCGGTATGATGTTAAATAAAAAGGGTAAACAGTTTATCACCTTTTCTTTTTTTCATAAATAATAGTTTCTCCTTTGCTCTTACAAAAACCCACTAGGCCAACTTGGTCATTTCTCAGAAAATAAAACACCAATTGCTGTCGCTGTTGTAATTTCAGCATGAACTAAAATTTCAAACACAACTCAAAACTCTACCCTGAAAAAATGAATAGCAAATTTACTTTGCAAATATTAGCAGAGTAAAACACTACTTAAATATTTTAACAGTTAAAGAATTTAATAAAAAGACCTGAAGGCCAAGCTGGCCACCTGAACTAGAACTCATGAGAAAAAGTTTGGGAAACAAATCAGAAACTATTAAAAAGGGACTTGCAATGCAAAAACAATCATAACCATTCTAGGAATAATGGTTTTAATTCATTACTTGTCAATAATTTTCTCTTAAATTGTGATTGTTGTGATGTAAAATGAAAACAGGGGTTGGGAATCACACCASTTTTTTAGATGCAACTTGACCCCAAGTAGATCTTGCCCATGCCTCTTAGTAAGGCAAGAGGCTTATGATTCATGCTGTATTAATAAATTTATTCCTTCTATCTGAATCATAAACAAGATTGGTCACAGATTTGCTTTCAAGCCACATGACCCTTTTGCTCAGTGATCAGTTTTTCTCACACAGTGAGAAATGTTTTTAAGAGCCTCACTCAGGCTTTAAAAAAGATTAAAGTCTTGTTTTACTATTTTATTGGTTGCATTTCTTCCTCCAGATGAGACAACTGACTACTACCAAGTTTCAGGAGTGTCCAAAAACGTGGTAGGTTTCTTAGCCTAAAATGTTTTCATTTATAAAACCAAAATCTTACCATTTGCATCTGATTCGACCTTTCTTCTCTGTCTGCAAAATCTTAATGTAACCTTGATTTGTAAACTTTTTACTTTTTAAAAGTGTTGCATTTTTATATAGCTTTTCTCAAAGTAATATATATATTTTTTATACTGCACCTCGAAACATACTCATCTTTCCAAGTTGAAACAAAGTACATTTCAGGATTGCAGTGCCCAGCCCTCTTGACCTTACAAAGCCACATACCAAAATTTCCACCCAAAAAACTCATACTGTATCCACCTGAGAGCATAAGGAAAAGGGAGCTCTGAAAGTAGCTCACAGGCAAGAGAGAACAGTATCTTTCAGCAGTACCCAGCAAAGCTATTTTAAGCAGAATCTGGTGATTCACCTTCTTTGAAATTAAGGTTTGGATTATTCAGCAGCCTCTGTGCAGGCACAGTCCACCTGTGGCCTGTCATGAAATTCCTGGCACAGGAGCTGCACTCTCACTGCTGAGCTGTAGGCAGCTCAATTCATTTTTAGGTTACCCTCGTCATTTGATTGCACTGTCTATACTTGCCTCTCAAATCTAATACAAGAAATGGGTGGGTGAAGCATAGAACTAGGAATATGAAGAAAGACTGACAGTGGGGAGTCTAGAAAGGAGACACAAAGATTCGTGGGAATTGGATGAAGCCTAAAGAATGGCAACCAGCATTAATTAGGTGAGCTGTAGATTTTGGAACAGAAGTACGAGAAACAAGTACAAAACAAAAAACTAAACAGATTATGTAAGGAGATAACGGACAAAAGAGCTAAAGAAAGTCCCTCCTGGCAAATCCTGGAAGAGGATCCAAAGCTTATTCTCCTTTTACCAGACTCCTGTGAAATCTACTTGTAAAGTACATCATTCTCCAGTCAAAGATGATGACAGTCCATTACTGCTACTGGCTTCTCAGCTGTATGAATGGTGCAGCGGGTACTTTCGGCTACTGATCCTAATCTAAATAACCCTACTGATAAGGCACAGAGTTACATCATGCTCTATTATGAATTTACCACCTCAACTATTTATTAAGCTTTTAAACCTAGGAAATTACATTCAGTAAAAGCTGTAGTAAAGCAAAGCATTACTAATTTCTGCATGCTGGAATTTTCAAAATTAAGATTGATTTTCAACCCCTTAACTTAAAAAAATTAGAGGAAAAAGGCCTATAAGATAATGAACAATTTTGGTTTTTAAGCACTGCTTGAATAGCATGCAGTGAATAAACAATAGGGTAACACACCAAACAGAATGAAAAAAAAAAACAACAAACCAACCAAAAAAAAACCCAATAAAAAAAACCAAACCAGATTCTCAGTAAGTGTGTGCCATTCATTTTGTGCAATCAATGAGGCAGACATCCCACAGGAAAAACTGTGATTTTGTGATTCAAGAGCATACGATAAAATATATATATATACAGCAAATTGGACTGTTTGCACAGACAGTATTAACTGTGACACTGTTAGCTTTTAAATGTTTGACTTTGCAACCTTAAAAATGCTCTTTTAACACGGTTTCTCTAAAATGTACCATTACAAATGAAAACTAATAAACAATTCATTGCCAGGAAATGTGTTTACGCATTTCTAAATAATCCTGCATATAGAGCTTACAGTTTATCATTTTTATGATTACGATGCTAGATTGCTAGTATCATCCCTTGCTTGGCTGTATATTAGCTTTATASAGAGGCTGAGCTTTACTGAATAAAATTTTCCGAACAACAATATTGGATGCTAACACACACAATGCTGCCCATACCAAACCCCCAATAATGTTTTACATTAAAGAAAGGAAATTCACAGTCCTTATGAGTTATAGATTCATACAGCTATAAATGTAATAGAACCTAAATTGCAAATCAGCAAGAAATCCCTGCAACCACACAATTCAACTTCAGCAGAGAAACAGTATACAAGAGTTAGAGAAAAGAAAAACCAATGAAGTCTATATGAAATACAGCAGATCATAAAACAACTACATGTATCTGAAAACTGCTTTGCTATACTTTACAAAAAATAAAGCAGTATATTCAGTATATGCAAGAAGAACGTCTCAGGGTGTTAGCATTCTGGCAGTAGTTACAGCCTTACTTCTGTGAAACACTAGTAAATGCAGTCCTTAAAATGAACTATGGACATTCAGCTTATAACATAGCTATAGTAACCCATGTGCTATCCTACCTATCTATGGACAGTCTGACAGGTCTCAGTCAGAAAGCCTATCCCTTCAGTGCATTTATATTTTTAGTACTCAAAGTCCATAAAACAACAGTAACTTACAGCCCAGGATAACAAATACTATACTATGCTATGCAAAAATAGTCTTGGAAAATAAGATAAAAGGCTCCGATAGCTGTTACATTAGAAGATACAGTTTCAGCTTAGCATGATAGAAAAACATTCATATGCACTTACATCACCAGCTTAGATGATTTTCTCCAACATAGTATATCTTGTCCACAGACTTGATAATTTCTGTTCTTTGTGGGGAGGGAGGGTGGATTTTGTATTTTGCTGTTTTCCAATCCTTTATTTCAACAATCTCAAAGTAGTGACAAATTCTCAGTCTGCATCACTTCATCCATCCTTACTTACCATTTTTTCTTGACGTTATCGTTACCRTTTTCCAGCCACTTATCATCATCTTTCTCGAGTTCTTTTAGTATCATCACAAAATATTGTCTCACCAATAATTCCCTGCACACAGTCTACTCAGTTCAGTCTCAAGGCTCTGGACCCTGTAGAATGTCTCCTAAAGGAGAATATCTACTGCACTGTATCTCAGAATACTGTATGCGTATATAGTTTATTTTTCTTCTTCATCTATAGTTGACAAGCATCATTTGCTAAGTGCATAGAAAGTTATCTCAAGGTAAAATATTGTGTCAACAAGAACGTATTAGCTGCCCTGACACAAGTGTCCACATGCATCCTTGCAATAAGTTGGAGCTGAATTACCATTTATTACACAGTAAAGGCACATACATGAGCACTTGTGATCAAACAGCTGATGTACTGTTCTCTAGCTTACCTAACAGTAAATTGAGTTAATACCCTCACAGCAGAGACTAACCTTTTGAGATGGTCTAAAATATTCACACTTCATGCATAGCATAAACACATATTAAAACCAACCATAAACTAGAGTTAACTTTTAAAGGACCTAACAGTGTGGCTGACAAATATATTAATAGACAGACATAGCTTGTTCCTCTTTAAAAACGGTAACTATTGAAAATTGTCCATGTGAATTTCAGGAAACAGATTTTAATAAATCTACTTCCGTAGCAACTCATGCTTTACATGAACATAAAATGAAATATTTTATCATTTTTATGATTATTATCTTGAYTTTCAGTCATCAAAACAGAATACCTGGCTTTTTTATTCAATTATTTCATTTTCCACATTAAGATAAAAATGCTCTTAGAGCATGCAGCATTTAACAGAATATAAACAGATGCAATGTAACCAACAACATTAATTTCACACCTCTAATATTCCTGCTCTCATAAAGACTTCTAAAATTCAAGCTGTCCTGATATTTAAAATAACTTAATTCTAGTGCTGAGCATCTTAAGTAAGATGTATAACATTTCATTATTGTTTCAACAGCTCTTTCTTCTATAGAAAATTCAATCTTTTATTTACTAGAAACAAAAGGCTATTTTATTTTTTCAAAAAGGAATAAACTAAGTAATTCTAATACCAGACCAAATAACTTCCAACTCCTTAGGTAAGCTGTCAACGAACAAGATTTACATTTGTTTTTAAGGGCAAGATCTTATGATTGTACTATGTAATCACCAATAAATGCCCCAGTATTACAAGAAAATGGCTACATTCTCAAGAGATGTGAGATACTGTAAAATTCTCACATTTATGAGCAAATTTACACGTATGCATGTTATTTTTTACTGCAATAAAAGCCTTGCATCAAAGTATTCACAATTCTGCACAGATTTAAACAGGGATTTAACTTTTTATGGTATATTAGATATATTGACTATAGCATGTCTTCGGATACTGCAAAAGATTTCATTGTTGAGGACTTGAATCAAATATAAGGTACTATGAAAAACTGCTGCTGTACAAAGGAGTATGAAAACAATCTACATCTTACTAGTTCCTCTTTATGTCTTTTTGATTGTACATATGTAGAGTATATGCAATAATATATAAAGCAGTTTACAAGATATGTACATAAATATGATGACAGGTTCAAATAGCCAGGAAAAAGGTACCAGCACATCTTCTTTTCATAAAACTTAGCAAAGATAAGAGAGGTTCAGTCTTCTTTCCAGGACTTTTTTCTTGTCCCCTTCTGAAAAAGTCAGCACCATATAGGAAAATCTCAGGAGCTAGCCAGATCAATTGAATAGTTTGTTCTACAGTATTTTGCTCATGTATCTGTTAAAAAATTAGGGAAGAGCCTAAAAAACTTCACCACAGCACGGAGTTTTTTACAGGCATGTGCATATTTCTCATAAAATGTTTATCAGTTTGGGGTTTTTTTTTGTTTTTTGTTTTTTTTTTAAAGACCTCTAAGATCATCGAGTCCAACCGTCAACCCAACACCACCATGCCCACTAAACCATGTCCCAAAGCGCCTCATCTACATGTCTTTTAAATACTTCCAGGGATGGTGACTCCACCACTTCYCTGGGCAGCCTCTTCCAATGTTTAACCACTCTTTCAGTAAAGAAATTTTTCCTAAGGTCCAATCTAAACCTCCCCTGGCGCAACTTGAGGCCATTTCCTCTCGTCCTATCGCTAGTTGCTTGGCAGAAGAGACCAACACCCACCTCACTCCAACCTCCTTTCAGGTAGTTGTAGAGGACGATAAGGTCTCCCCTCAGCCTCCTCTTCTCCAGACTAAACAGTCCCAGTTCCCTCAGCCGCTCCTCATAAGACTTGCTCTCCAGACCCTTCACCAGCTTCRTTGCCCTCCTCTGGACACGSTCCAGCACCTCAATGTCCTTCTTGTAGTGAGGGGCCCAAAAYGGARCACAGTATTCGAGGKGBRGCCTCACCAGTGCYGAGTACAGGGGSACAATCACTTCCCTASTCCTGCTGGCCACACTATTTCTGATACAGGCCAGGATGCCGTTGGCCTTCTTGGCCACCTGGGCACACTGCCGGCTCATATTCAGCCGGCTGTCAACCAGTTCTGTGACAACTCAGTAGACCATTTCTCTTTTGGAAAAAGATCACTAGATTTGTGCTTGCACTTTTGTGTTTTCACCTAGTCTTCATATTTTAGTCTCACTTTGCTCCTTACCTCTGGCTGATTAGAAATATTGAGAATGAGGGCCCACAGATCAGCTCGGAGTGCTGTTGGACATCCCTGACGAACATATTGCTGAGCTGCAGCACTATCTTGCTCTGCTAAAACTGTTAAGAAACAAAGCAGGTAACGAATTGTTGTAGTTTAAGACTTCCAAAGTTTATCAAATTATCAAGTACTTTAATTTTTAACTTTACAAACTGGTTTACCATGCTGTAAGCATTAGCTAGTGGGAAAACATCTAAAAGGTCTGGTTTCCACAATGCAATTTTGAAGTAGTTCCTGGGAAACAAGGCAATTGGTATTAGTAAGCAAGGCTGTACTACCTTCTGTCATAAAATTACGTATCCTCTTAGTATGTATCCATGACTATATCAAGGCTAGTTGCAGCTAGTAGGCTGGCATCAAGCGGAATAAGCAGCCATATACAGCCACAAAATACTCCTGTTTAACTATGAGTGGTATCTCAATTCAAATAGATTGCCACTCATTCTGGTTTTTTGTGTCTCCCCTATTTTTATGTTAACTACACGAATATCTTCACAGATAACTGTGGGGCAAGAATTTTCCATTTCAGAGTGTACTGTCATGTTCTCTTATTATTGGTATATGTACTCTGGAGGATAAAGACTCTCTTTCTCAAAAGATTTTGTTTTTCCTTCCGATTGACATAAAACAAATACTCTACTGTTGACAGGTTTGCCTAGATGGGTCATTGTTGTGAAGCTTTAGGCTACTCTGTCACAATGGCCTCATCCTGCATACAGTACTGTACATACCTTAGAGCAGATGATCTCATTCCTTACTTAAATCTATAAACTTGAAAGACAATGATCTTTAGCTATCCTAATCTGGCAGAAGTGTTGTTTTCTCTCGAGATTATGTGATTAACTGTACCCTCATATCTGAAATGTCTTTCACAACAGAGAGAGAGTTGGGAGAATATTTCTGTGAGATTATCTAGACATTAGATAGGTGTTGTGCTGGTACTCAGAAGTTTTCAAATCCATATCCTCTGATTTTTCTGAAGTCTCTCAGAAACAAATTGCTTTTCTAAACTTCACTAAATTTGATATTCACGGTATCTGCCCTGACATGACTTAGAAGGATGAGGTTTGGAATTATAAATCTATTTAATTGATTCCTCTCTCCTTCCCTCTCTTCTTAAATACTGAATAGACCAGTCTGCCAATTTTCTGTTTAACCTGCAGAGCTCTAACACAGACGGTGTGTGATCCTTTTTTCCTAAACGAAGAGGGCAAAAAGAAAAAACATTCCTACATTCCCCACAAGACTTTAGAAAAGACTGTGATTCATCTCAGTGTCCATGAGTGTTTACCTTATTGTTTCTTTCAGAGACACAAAATATTAAAAAGTAATTTTGCTATATACAAAATGAGTTTTACTAAAGACAATAAAGAAAATTCCTCAGAGTTGGCAATACATCTAATATAAAAGCAAAATCAAAATCAACAAATCAGTGGCAACCAAAGTCATAACCAACGCCCAACAGAGCATGCAGTAGGATTCCCACTGAATGAACTGAGATTTCAGTTCACAGTCAAGACTCTTAACTTACATTTTTACAAAATTTTGTGTCTTTGCATACAGGAAAAGCTAAGACAATCTCTGTAATAGAGGCTGCTCTACACAGACAAGAGACGAGGAGTAAGAACTACATTGTGGAGTTGAATGACTGGCTCAGGAAGTCTAGATGGGGAATTTATTTGGAAGAACAGGAAAAGAACAGAGAGATGGACAGTACCCTAATGAGTTGCTCTTGTATCAGAAAACAGACGATGAGGGATAGAAGGAGGACCGCAAAAGGAGAAGTAAGAAAGAAAGGTCACTGTTTTGTTACTGCAACAAAAAAAGAGGGATGGAGGACTTTTGAGGTGGTATCCACTCTATTTTTTTCTTTGATGTGATAATGTTTAGCAGGAATCACAAGAGACAGTAAGGAGCAGATATTGATGGATTTCAAACATTCCTTGTATGTTTCTTCTATAAGCAAACTTGAGCTGATAAATGATTATTTCTTTTATCTTTCCCTTTCTTTTGTAGGTTATTTCTTCATSCACAAAAAAAGCCGGAACTTCTTCAGAAAAAGCAGTATACGGAGACAAATCAGTGACTTTTCCATGGTGGCTAAGTATTGCAATACTTAGCAAGGTCTGCAATAACCTTTGCAAATAACAATTAAAAAGACTCTGTTCTGACACACAGGCATAAACCCCATTACACTAAAGAGAACTGTGCGTGCAGAAAAGGGAGTCCAGTCTTTTGATTTTAAAATGAAATTAAGTAGTGGCATAAGTTAAGTTATCACCAAAAAGTTATTTCTCTATGCTCCCTATTTCATTTTTAATGAAATATCTGTGGAGCTATTTATCTGGTAGCTACTGGTAGACTGCAAATGCTTGCTTTTCTGTCTCTGTCTAAATTACAATGGTATTACTGACTGTCTCTGTCTACGTTACAGTGGTATTACTGACTATGCTTTGTGTTAGTCTGTCTAAATTGTTAAACTTCTAAAAGGTATACGTAACTGAGATAGAAATTTACTAAATGTATTCCTAACTACTCACAGTTTATTACAGATGAAAACAGATCCATACCTTTCTGTCCAACACGAACATGTTCATTTTCAAAGAACTCTAGAAAATAAAGAAATAGAAAAGAATGGCAAAAATTAAACAAACAAACAAGATACTCCAGCTAGTGATGTATTTTATATTTTTACTACACACCACTACATTCAGCTGATTTTTACTGCTAATGCCACTAAAAATTAACCTGCATCAGCACCAATGTTCTTTTTCAAAAACTAAGAAGAAATAATACTACAGATTTTTTTCTTGTCTGAAGGACACAAATACCAAAGTAGCACTATACTGCATGAACCTAGACTTTCAATTAGGTAAGTTTCCATTTAAAAAGAAAAATCACTTGATACTATAATGTTTTCCACTTTTATATGGAAAGACCATTTTAAAACCTGTTTCTACAGGAATAAACGCATACACGGAAAAACAACAGAAATTATGCAGTATTGAAGCTACTGAATATTAATATATGGATATTTTCTGTAATCTTTTCTTAAAAATAGTTATTTAAAAGATGTTATAGTTATTTAAAAGATGTTTGTATATATGCCTATCTGTTAGTTGGCTTAACATTTATTGATATTATTGATACTGCATGGAGACATGCAATTTTGTTCTCTAGATCCTGAAGTGTTCAAACACACTGAAATTAACATATTTTCAAGTTAAGGTGATGATTTTAAATCTTCTCCAAATCTGACCCTTCATATTTGCAATGTTTTCTATTATTAGCTATATTTTACTAAGAAAATAACTACGATCATAGTTACAGAACAACTATTTATGGTTTATTATGGAAAAAATATGCAAATTACTTGATAATTGCAAAGTATTCTACTCATTAGTGTTCTATTTAAATGACCGAAACACAGCATTAGCTAACCAGGAGGCACTTGTGCTGCATCATCAATACCCAGCTGTCCTATATTTAAGCCTAGTTCACTGAAGTCTTCTTTCTGAAAAGAAGCAAAACCATAAAACAGTAATTAACAATGTTTAATTCTCTAAATCATTAGAGATTTCTTCTGAAAGGCTTAATGTGAATATTTTCTAAACCAAACATAGTTCTTTTAAATGCATATATATGAAATACGAGCTCAGGTTTTTGCAGAGAAGAATCTCACATCAGTTCTTACTCTACTTTTAGTTAAGGGCCCCAGTTTTCATGTCAGCTATGAGCTACACCTGGATGTAATAAAGTGGTGAATGAAAGATTAGGTTAAGGATATCTAATTCCCAGCTCTTTCCCAACCCAGGTGCAAATTTTTCTAGTAGCATAAAATCCTCAAGAGATTTATCAGTGAAGCATTAAGAAGAGCTCTCCTGTTTTCCAATTATAATACTAGTACCCAAGCATTTTCTTTCATTTACAATCTGACAATAAAGGGATTTAAAATTACTTTGAGAAGAAAATTAGAAGCTAACTGGTTGTCAGGTTACTGATCTTGTACAGCATCAAATAAAACTGTAGAATTAAGATAAACTACATATTTAAAGTTTTCTTGTACAGAAAGAAAATGAGTACGTAACATGTACAGAAGTACATTTTTGGCACAAATCAAAGCTGTGAGGCATAAAATGAAAACTTCCCTACTGGCAGATAATTTACTGTTTATGTTTTATTTTTCATTAAAAATATCTTTTCCTAAAACTTTTTTATGCTTTGTGTTTTAACTACACATTTAGATTGATTTTCACTTTCAAAAGGAGCAACTTATCATTATAGTAATATTCTTCTTTATTGTTTAGAATCTTATTCTAAACAAAATAGGCAAAACAGGCAAAATAATTCTTACAGAAACCTCTTGTAAGAAAAAATATACTTACCAATTCTGGAATATCTTTAACTTTTAGAGGAACCTGAATTAGCCCCAGATGATTTCTGAAACTAGGCTGTTCTCCATTTTCATAATTTGGGTTTCGAAGATTCATCAGTACCTTAAAAATGGTAGCTCTGTCATTCCTTGCATATATTCAGAAATATACATTCAGAACTCTTCTTAGCATCATCAGTATTACAAACAGTAYGTTCAGCATAAAACCATTTCCTGCAACTATCATATATATATAGGCCCAAATTATCAAATTATATCTCAACATTTTCAAAATGGAGCCAAATTTTTAAAGAAGCAAAGATATTCTACTTTGAAAAGTAAGCTCAAATTATGAAATAAAAAAGCAGAAATTATTTTTGATATATGGGATTAAGTGCTGGCTACATAGTAACATCTTGACTAAAATTTACTTCCTCATCAAAGCCATTCGAACGCCAAGAGTATATTTCTGATGGCTATAATATCCAGGATATTCTTCAGTATTACTTTTTTCTGAAAGAATTTTTATCCATATTCTTACACTGGCAATCCTATGTAGCTTTCAATCAAAGTGCTACATAATTTGCTACTAAAATAGTTTCTTACTAAATAACAATACACCAAAATATTGTCTTTCATTTAAGAAAAAAAAATTACAGAATTGAAAACCTAAAGTAAGGATAAAATTTAAGAGACAAGGAATCATTATGTCAAGATAAGTAACTTTGATCTATAAAGGAATTTACAGTCTCTTACATACTGTTATTCCATGGGTATAGATTTTGATACTATAATGTTGAGCTGGCAAGGATTCTTTCTAAGATGAGTTTCCAGCTCTTATGAAATTCTTCCACAACATCCTACCTCTACAATTCTCAGTCTTGTAAGTATTCTAATACCATATAAACTCACTGTCAGACTTGTAAATTAAAAGATTAATTCAAGAAACTGCAAACTCTGGAAAGAAAACAGTATAAAAGAAAAAAAGAGTGACCTTGTGGGTCACTGGATAAGGCTAAAATGAAGATTAATTTGTTTACAGATTCAAGATTAAATACACAACTTGGCTGTTAGTACAGTGATGGAAAACAGAATAAATTAAAATTTCCCAATATTATTATCACTAACTGAACAAGAGGAGCTCTTTAGAAATGTAATAAAATGGATAGAAAGTTTATTGTTGGATTCAGAAATGCATTCACAATTCATAACCATGAAACAATTTACACTTAAGTCAGAAATACTATAAATCTCCTCTACCACTACAAAAGACATTCCACTAAACTTGCACTGAATCACATCAAAATATTAATACATTAATTCTGACTGATAATTCAGTATTAGACTTCTAAGTTTTATTCTGTAAATTAGGAGGCCATCTTAACTCTATAATTCTACACTGTCGTCATGCTCTAGACGATTTGTTTCCTGTATAACTCACAGGATATACAGATACTGATTTTTCAAATTTTATTTTCAATCACATTTTAATCCAAAATCTCCTACTGTGTCACCATTAAGTTCACTGTCATCAACAATATTTATTGTCCATCGTCCACGCCTATTCTAGACACTGCTGGTAAAGCAAGTTCTGTTTTACTAAGATGTTCTGTGCTTGAACCATACAAAATGATGAGTATACTGTCATTTCTGACTTTAAAGATTCAGCAGTCAACATTTTTTTAATGGTTTGGTTTGATTACAGGCAAAAGCCTCCAAATTCTACACAGTTCTGTTTCATGTTTGATTTTTCACAATCTTCATAGATGACCTACAATTTCAACTGCATACAGATCTACTGTCTACCGCCAAACAGTCTATCAGCTTCACATATTGCAATTTATCAGCTTAACGTATTGCAATTTAAAATATAAAGTAATTTATGAAATCAGTTGGAGAATTGCTCTCAGAGGAAAAAAGTTAGCTCCAAACTGATTGTTCTTTGGAGAAAGAGAAGTTTACCACAAGTACAATGTAAAAATGAAGTTAAAAAAAAGAGGCAATAGCATTTTGTTTCATAAACAAAACATAGAGTCATAAAAAACATGCCAAATTTCACTTGCTGTAAAGGACAAATTGTCTGAAATACACTTAACAATTATTTTTCCCACTTCACATAAAAGACTATAATGGATGCAAGTCAATGGCTGAGTCATTGTTTTATAAATGCCTACCTCAAGAAAATCTTTAGGTGCATAAACAGGCCGGAAGAGACTTAGATCTGAAATAAGATTTCAGTGATGCTATGTTAAAACCAAGAGATGAAAAACATGCAATTTTCCCATACCTGTAACACAATCTAGCAATTACAGTAACATATTACAGCAAAGATTAAATAACATTATCATAGATATCATGGCTACAACCACCACATATTCTCCAATATTATGCTACTGTTAGTGCCTTAGTTTTGTAAACCCCTAGTAAGTGAACAGTAGTCATAGGAAGCTTTCTACTTATTCCACATAAGTCTTTAGATTGAACCATTCTTAGACATGGGAGAGATATGATTTTTTTTTTTAACAGCATAGATCGTTGAATTAGACGTACTGCTGTCAAACAAAAGAATAGGGACTAGTCATAAACAATCCATGAAAAGTATTTGCCATCACAGAGGTGGTACTGCAATACAAACTAGTACCTTTGCAAAATCATTTCTTTTAAGGAACTTGGATATGAACTGACAAGGCAGTTAGCCTTGCTCTCCCAAAGGATAATATGACTGATTATTCTGTGCAAGTGTTATTTTTATCTTTGTTAATAAAACGTCTGAGCTTAATTACCATAGTTCTGAACATTTTCTTTCTATGAGCCTGAGCTTACACTAAGAGGAGCAGTGTCCTAGCTGTATAAATCTCTAAAGCACTGGAATGAGGAGTATTATACCATAACCTCTCAGTGATGATTCAAAGTTAGTACAATAACTTGAAACAAMACAACAATGAAATGAATATTTATTTATGCATAATGACACATTACCAATGAGAAAAAAGATTGAAATCAGTTTACTTTGAAGTGATTACATTAATCTTTGACTGATAAATAAGATGTGTATGCTCTTTTTCTGTGTACAAAAATTTAACGCACATAAATTTAGTTGACCTTACCTGGCTCATCAGTTCCCATTTCATTCCATTTATTAAGCAGTTCTTTCTGTTCACTTACAGGCCTCTGAAAGGCACAAGAAAGTAACTCTTATTTTTTTTAACAGAATCAAACACGCCTATTACAAATATATAAACTAATGTAACACTTTAAAAAATAGATTGCACTAGCAACACAAACTTATTTGGCTTACAAATTATCCCCAACCTGAGGATATATTCTACTGTAGAAAGTCCAAGTTCCAGTTCAAGGAAAAAATGAGCCCATTAAACAGTTTCATACATTTACTAATGAATTTTAGGCTATTTAGTAGTCAGTTTCATATTACTGATGATTTACTGCTCATTCCATAGAGCTGTTGGACTTTGTTATCAAATTCCTGTCCCTGGCACAGTCATGGAAAGCAAACACAGCTGCATCCTTTATCTCATACGATGAACCATAGAAGTTCTGCTACCTATCATAGATATACAACAGGAGAAAGATAAACAACAAAACATTCTAACATTATTCCCCAATTCCATGATCTTTAAAATTAAAGCCTCTAAATTAATAAAAAACAAAACAAAACAGAGCAGGATGAATGACAACCAAAATTAGCAATGTACCAGTATCTCTCTCTTCTAAAGTACCAGTTCAACAATAGCTTTCTCCAGCACACAAAGTATATCTATACTGTGTACGGGCTATGCAGCTAGAAGTTATACAGCTGAGTCTGCACACAAAAATGCTCTATTAAGAGCAATGAACGTAGCAATTAGCTTTCCAACATGCTGCTCCCTCAAGAGGCTACGTACTGCAACAGCAAAGAGGAAGATCTGCCTATAGACTTTATCTTTTCCCAAGTTCAGCTGATGCATATGTTGCCACTAGCCCTGAAAATTATTCTGTATTAAAATTATTTGGATACCGGCCTTGCAGCTCTTGATAACCATGTGTAAAGTGAACATTACATTACAAGTGTGCAAGACAAGGCTTAATTTCCAAAAAATGTCAGTTTGGCAACAGAAAGTTAATAATACATTACCTTCTGCGCTAGTGGGATACTGAGTTCTGTGCACATGCTGTTTAGACTTTTTAGAATTCGCTTCTCCCAGCTTCCCTAAAACACACAAAGAAATTAAATTACATGGAATTTCTTTTTCCTCCAATTGCATTTATCATGTAACAACAAGCAGCTTTTTAAAGTCATATATAAGAAAGGATAGCAAGAGTCACTGACTGACATCTGCAAAAACGTTAAGGGAATAATTTACATGCTTGTTTAAATGGAAACAATACAGCAAACAGATTTCATCATTTACATCACAATAAAGAACCAGAAAAACGAGTTGTTCACRTTTCAGATCTCCAAAAAGCATGTATTTCACAATTACTGATTTTTGACATATGCCTAATGATCAAGCTTCCTTATATATCAACATTTAACAAATTTTTCAAATTATTACAAGCAGGGCAATCAACTGTGTACAAAGAATGCCTTCTCCACTTTGTGACCTGAAGAGAGTGCAAGTCTTTCTCCACAAAAGGTATCTTAAATGTTCTCAGAAGTTAAAAAAGTTAGAAATTTGGTATTCTGTAATGCTCAAAAAAATAGTTCTTCTAAAATAATGCTCAGGAAATAGTTCTCTAATCAAAGAGAAAAACAGAAGTAGACAATACCTCAGTAGCAAGTGGACAGCTTAAAAAGCAATCAGATTCTTCCAACTATTGCATTAGACTTCAAATTTACCACATGGCGCCTAATCCATGGATAATTCCTCTGAAGTTAATGCCAACTAGTATTGACTTCCTAGTCAACTGACTTAGGATTTTGCTTCCGTGATTACAGCAGCACTGGTGGGTTTTATAGTTAATTTAGTTTTCTGTGGATGATGGGTCAGGCCCCGATCAAATGAATGCAAAGACTCCTCTTAATGTCATTTAGCTCTATTTATTATTTGTAATTTGCTCTAGACACAAATTCTACAACAGTTAGTTACTGTCTAACCACATGTTCCTCAAACTTAAAAGTTCTGTCCGGAAGAGGCTGCAGTTTATTAGACAGGAAGCAAATGAAGGGAAGGGCAGATGTTCAAATGTTCTGTTAAAAATAAAAATTATATCTTGTCTATAATTGTTTCATTTTAGCTTCCATTTACAAGATCCTCTCATGACTTTTTCCATCAAATGAAATAGCTATCTTTCACCAGAAATTTCTTCTCACAATCAAGCCATCCCTTCACCTTCTCTTGCATAAACAAAACAGATCTGAGATTAACTGTAAGGAGTGTTTTGCAAATTGCAGTATTTTTTATAATATTCTGTATAATATTTTTATTTAACTGTATGAGCGTATTCAAATGCCTTCCAAATGCTGCAGTTACACAACACCATGCCACAAACTGATTATTCTCTCACAGAAGGGTGGTGTAGAGCATTTACAGTACCCTATTTTGCTGAGAAGTGGGGTTTTGTTACTGGAAGAAATGAGAAGTGAGAGCATGAAGACTACTATGCCACACAGGATAAGAAAGTGGAAACAAAGACAGAATACAGAGGTATTAGTAGCAGTTTAAAAAAACAAAGTGAAATCATCAAGATCAAAATGGGGCTGGGGGCGGAGAGAGAGAGAGAGAAAAAAAAAAACGAGCATGGATATGCTCCAAGACACAAAAACTACAAAAGGGGCACAGAGGAGGCAGACGGCAGCTTTGCAAGACTGAGAACCAGCTTGTTCCAAGGAGCGACAGAGGTCAATATTCTCGCTGTGACTGACAACTGCCAGACCAGACATTAACCTGCTTATTGCATTGGGGATGCAACATGTTAGTAATAAATCACTTCTGGATACTCATAAACTGTGCCATAATTCAGCCTTYGAGACTCTGCCYGGTAAAAGATGTTCAAATAAAAGCAACCAAGTCAAAACAAAAGTGAGGGTTACACAGCCTCTCCAAGCAAGATGCCCTCCCCTCTCCTCAGGACAGCGGAGTTACCCGCAGCAAGCAGAAACAGAATGCAGTATCCTTGACTGAAATAAAAGCCAGAGGCAGAGTTCATAAAGTCATTTCATTGAGGGGAACAATAAATTCTCCAAGGTGATTCCTCTAATTTTATGAAGAAATTTAACAGTAAGAAAACCCATTGCTGGGATTGCTATGGTTACAACGATAACCTTCAGTAAAATAGCTGAAACTGAGGAAGGCAGTACTGCAATTTGGTAACAATTTCAAACATGTCTATTACAAATCGGATTTATCTTATCCTGTAGCAAAGTAATTTATAAACTTTCACTGCAGTTAAATGAAACTGGGTGGACAACAAATAAACTAAACAGAAATATGTCACAACTGCATAAACTAGCCAGGATTAGTTACAGTTTTTTCCACAATAATGAATCCTAAAATTCTTTCTTCTCTTCTAGAAGACTAGACAGAAATGTGATTCTTTCAGAGTGTACCTAATAAGACCTACTCTGCAGGTAGAATTCAAGGTGTCTGGACACAGATTTCATTTTCTCTAATCAAAACATGTAAATTTCAAAAAGAAGAGAAATAGAGAAACCATGTTGGTACTGCTCTCGTTCTGATGCTCGTGAACTTTTTGTTTGGCCTCTGATAAGAGGCATAACTTAATTTAGGATACAAGAAACCAAATCAATACATGATCTATATCCCCTACTCCAACTTCTGTAACAAGAAACAGAAATTCTTTCAGGAATAATATGTTATCAAATTTCTTTTGACTTTAATACTTCTCAAAGAAAACACCATTTTTCTTTATCAACTATTCAAGCACTCAAATCTATTTTCTCAAAGAGATTTAGAAACTAGGAAAGGTGAATTGACTATTGAAGGAAGATGTTTTAAGCAGATCTTCAGCAGTCACAGCATTAGAATATGTAGTATTGTCATTTTAGTTTTTTCAGAGTCCACCAGTCTGTTTCAAGAAAGAAAATTAATAATTTAGCTGTTTTTTGTTCTTTAGGGATTATTTAACTCTTCTGGGAGAAATTAGGATACAGATAGGAACATCTCTATTATACGTTAGAAAGTTCCTAGTACCCACGCTCCTACTGAAATCAACTGTAATGTTACTGTTAGTTTAAACAGGACTGGGGAGTCGTCTAGCTCATAACTATAAACCTACAGGTCAGAATGCTTTTTTGATTGTGTGTCTGTATAGCATGTACAACATGGGGAATCTGCTCTTAGCTGGACAAAAAAAGAATATCAATAGCAAATACAGCAATTTACTTCAAGGTAATTTTCTAATCAAGTCTGTTGTTTATGTATGGACTTTCTTCAAAATGCAAGATCTGAAAATGAACAAAGAGGACCATAAGAGGACCAAAAGGGAGGAAAGGATTTGCTTTAGCAAAACTCCACTTCAGTAAGATCTTCTTAGATTTGGCTAGAAGCATGGAGCTAAAGAATCTAATGAAGCAAGGGACAAACAGGTTAAAACACAGACAATTATGGTCTTCTATCTTCCTGGAATTCTGAAGTGCAGCCCACCAGAGAACAATTTATCTTTTCAGGTCCCTGTATTTTTAGATAACTAGCTGATGCTACTCAAAGAGAACACACTGAATTACCCTTAAGATTTCCTGAAGTAGTACATCAGAATTCTCATTTTTGTGAATGCACTCCAGTACCCTACTTTTAAGAACTGCCCTACCTTCAGGAAGGTATACTGTATCGCAAAAGATCACCCAGAGTTATGTTTCTGACTGYACAAATTTCAGATAAACCTACCATTTTTTTTCATTGGAGACAAATTTAGAAATAATGGAACAAAACTTCAAAGAAGATCAAGCAAAAATAAGTATTATTAACTCAAACAACATGGGTTCTCCAGAGTCAGTAGAGTATCTCAGCTTCCTTTGAAGATAGCTAGTTAACTTACTTAATGTTGCCTCCCTCTGGAAAGCAACACCTTTCCCACTGCTATTGTGGAAAGCAGCTGCTGGAGCCAAGCAGACCTACTCCAACACAGAATTGGCTGCTCCTTTCCCATTTTCTTACTCCTTATGCTTTGTAACTAGACAATGGGGCATCATTTCTTATCCACCTATCTCGTCCTGAAGTTTACTTGTTTAACATTTCTCTCAAAACCCTGAAACAAGCTCCTAGCTTCCAGCTAAAACCAGGAAAAAGGACCGGTATGGATTAAAACATAGCAGTGCAAATTTATGAATTATATATTATGGGACTATCATGATAAGAGTTCCTGTTGAGATTTACAGTGTTTGGTTTCTTGTGAACTTTGTAAAATCTACATATGACACAATTAAAAGACAGCTTCATGGGAGGTATCAGACTGTGAAACACTTCCTAACATTTCTTTGGACTCAGCTTCTTACACTTCTCTTTAGCTCTTTTTGGTCTTATTTTTATGTTATCCATTTCATTTCTTCATTGCTGTTTGCAGCAGACTTATCCTAAATCTAGCAAAGGCTTTCCCAGTGAACTCTGGGAGCAAAACAAAGAGTTGAAGAGGTCTGCAATCATTTCACCTCATCAAAATGTAGATATGAAAATAGTCATACAGCAGTTCAATGGACTCAGGAATGTTTCAACTCACATCAGTCTCTGCTGGCAGGTAAAGCAAATCAGCGAAGTTCAAATTTTTAATCCTAATCTAGGGCTAACACTTCGTCTGCATTAAGATGCATAAGTTTAAAGCAATAATTCTGCTGTTTAACAAGGTGGGAAGAGGTGAGCTATCTCCCCAAAATTGTAACCAGACCAAATAGCTCAGAAAACATCAGAGATGTAAAATAACCTGATGGTTTAAAGAAAGGTCCTAGATATTATATCTGACATTTTTCAAGAAACAACAACAACAAAAAAAGACCTAGTATTTCTCTGCCTAGGAAAGACCTAAACAATGAGAGACTCTAGCAGCTGTACCCAGTGATCTATCTCGACCCAAACACAGGTCCAGATCTCCAGCACACRATTAGAAAATATATGTTATGTTACATTAGTATTCAAAGATATGTAAATATTAATAGCAGTACTTTTTCTACACTGGACAATACCACAACTATATGAATGATTTACAGCATTACTATTCATTGCCATTAATGCTCTAGCCTTTCCTAGAAAGCTGTTTTTCTTTTGAGGTAGTGAAGAGAATACAGTATAAAAACTTCAGTCTGCCACCTAAGAATGAGAAAACAGAACCAATTTCAGGAGAAAAAGGGTTAGTTATGAACATTTTAATACCTACTCTAGAAAAATACTAATATAGTTTTAATTACTGATTCAAAGTCATTCCAATAACTGCTATCAAAGAAAGATGGTTTTCAGAGAGTATAACCCTTCTTTCCAGAATTCTGAAGTAGAGCAAAATTAATTAAGATAGAAAAGGATAAAGAAAATGTCAACGAGCTCATAACAATGGAAACAGCATCTTAAATGGTGGCTGTGCATAATAAAAATAGAACATGACTTATATGGAAAACATTTTTCTACCAGGACAAATTTTGTTGATAGCACCAAAATATTCTTTTCAAACTGTTGTGGTGCTAAAAGACAAATAAGGTGAAAAAAATCTACCTACAAATAAAACAAAAACAGTCTTCTACCTTTATAACATTAATTAGATTTCCGATACCTAATGGAAGTAAATTGGTAAGTTTCCACTTTTATTTCTCTCCCAAAAGGTATTAGCAACATGTATGTTTGCATTTTAGCTATTTCCAAATATTTTAAACAAACAAACAAAATCATGGAAACACTGACTTTGTAAGCTTTTTACATTGTTTATTGCTCTTTAATCAAGAAGAGTAACAAAATAAAACCTAGCTGTGATTCAACTGATCTGATCATGATTGTTTTCTTACGGACCTGTTACCTACAGTGATAAACGTGTGTGCATCTTGAAAATCAAACGCTCACATGTACCTCAGTGGTTTTAGAAAATATAATGTTAAATCCCTAACTGCGTATTTATTACTATTTGGCAACTATCACCATTTACCAATATTTTTCTATGAAAAGGATTCTTTACTTAAGAGTTGTATTTCAAGAAAGGATTTGAAAGAGGATCTACTGGTTTTGGCTGGGATAGAGTTAATTTTCTTCATAGTAGCTGGTATGGTGCTGTGTTTTGGATTTGTGACCAAAATGGTGTTGATAACACACCAATGTTTTAGCTATTGCTGAACAGTGTGTACATAGCATCAAGGCCTTTTCTGTTCCTCATGCTGCCGCACCAGCGAATAGGCTGGGGGTGCACAAGAAGTTGGGAGGGGACAGAGCTAGGACAGCTGACCTCAACTGAGCAAAGGGATATTCCATACCATATGATGTCATGCTCTGAATAAAAAACCTGGGAGAAAGAAGGAGGAAGGGGGGACATTTGGAGTTTCGGTGTTTGTCTGCCCAAGTAACCGTTATGCATGATAGAGCCCTGCTTTCCTGGAGATGGCTGAACACCTGCCTGCCGATGGGAAGTAGTGAATGAATTCCTATTTTGCTTTGCTGGCATGCGTAGCTTTTGCTTTACCTATTGAACTGTCTTTATCTGTCTTCAGCACAAGTTTTCTCACTTTTGCCCTTCCAGTTCTCTCCCCCATTCCGCTGCGGGGGAGTGAGCAAGCAGCTGAGCTGCCTACCAGGGTTAACCCACCCCAGAGGATATGGATGCATAATACTCTTTGAAATAGGGCTATGAAATTTTGAAACTAGTAAAGATAGGATTTCTCCTACTCATTCCTAAACCATTAGAAAAACAGTCCTTTCCACAGAGAGCTAAAAATATTGGTTACCGTAAGTATTGTATACATTTTTATAAAATAATAACCAATGAAACTGGTTTAGACAAACATACACATAGATACACCTCTGTGGTTTTCGCATTAGTAAACTGATAAGAGTGATTATTTTCAGGCAGTAAATTGTGGCATTACATTTCACATCACAGAAGAAAAATCGTTTAATACAATCTCTGTCCCCAAATGCTAAAGACTGAAACCCACGACAGCAAGATAAGACGTACTGGAATACGCAACAATATGATTGAAAAAGTAACACAATTTGTTGAATACCTTGTAAAAGAATACTGAAATATATTTCTAGGCACAGATGAGTTAAATACAATTTTATCCTTAGCTCAGATATTTTGGTTAGATCATATCCTGGAAGCATTTTTTTTTACATTTTAATGTGGATTTTTAAAATTTATTTCAAATGGCGTATATTGGTGAAAAAATAAAACCAACAAAGCAAAAATATTTTTTTTCCTGACACCAAAAATCCTCATTTAATCTTTTATAGTCCAGTTTCTCTTATTCTCCTTCAATGTGCCTTAAGCTCCTTAGCTCTATACTTTTAATCTTCCTTTCACATTTCTAAGTACTAAATATATCTCTTCTTCCTGAAGATCTCGCTATCTCTGCAGCCTGTTGTCTTTCATTGCCAAACTGCCTGCCAGTGTCTCTTCATAACAATATTCTTGTACCCTAAGTGAAATGACCTATAGCTACTTTTTTTTCTTCTCAACAAAATCAAATTCTCCTCCTTGACATATTTCACATTGTCTCTATTCTACAATATTCGCCTACCTGCCACTATATCCTACTACTTTCATGGTTGGAGAATTACTTGAGCATTTTTTGTACGTATGTAAAATGTCACATATACAACATTATTGTTAACTTTGATGCAATTATAAATTTGTGKTTTTCCTAAGGTATAAAATCTAGAAATTGTGCAATAACATTATAGAGAGTAAGTCTCAAATAGTCTAATCAAAGATCTGATATGAATGGTAAAATTGGTAACAACCAACCTGTGCTTTCCTCATATAAGCTAACGGTTCTTTCATATGCTCAGGCGGTGCTGCAGGGTGACAGGGTGAAGGAAACCTTAAAGAAAGCATAGTATATTTTAAATGTTCAAATTTTTATTTTGCTTAATTAATCCTGTATTTGTAAACCTAAACATAACTTCTTTCATGACAGCACTAGTGAAACCACTGTGTATGTTGATCAAGAACTAAAACTAAGCATTATTTTTAGAAGTATTTCTTCCTCATCCTTTTCTATGGACACAAACAATATAAAGATATGTAAGTATTAATAACATTTCAACATGAGTTCTTCTATATATTAAAAATAATACTTCCTCATAATTTCACATATTTGTAAAATAAAATCAAATAATTCTATGAACAAATCAGGTATTTTAGAAGTGTATCCTCTTCACATCATGTCATCTTTATGATTCCCTGGAACTTTTACTATCCAGGATATTATATTTTTTCAAGAGACAATATATTTTTTGGAGGACTTCCTTTTAAAAATCAATAGTGAACATGTACATGTCCTAAGCAATTAGAACTTTGTGGGATTGACCTAAGCAAAGTTGAATATCCATTCATAAACTGCATCATGCCAAAATATAAAAGCTGGAAAAAAAAMCAAAAAAACCAAACCAAACCAAACCACTAATTTGTCTTCCAGTAATGCAGATTATTTCCAATGAGTTATTGCCAAACATTTCATCCAGCTTAATTTTAACTGTCTCAAATGTCTTTCAGGAAACAAAATTTACACAAAGCTTCTCTTATAGTTAGCCTGAATTTTGATTTGTTTATATGTATTCAATCAGTTCCTATCATATTATTTTGGGAAAGCCTCCCCAAATTTCTTCCCATTTTTAACTGGTAAGGTCATTTTCATAATTGCCGCTAATTTGTTCTGGACAACTCTGTGCCTATGTGTAAAATGGAATCAATACTAACAGATTTCAGCAATGCTGTTTCTTGGCTTTTCCACAATGCTCATGAAATCATGGTATTCTTAGCTAATTTCAATTTTCCAGGGCTAATTTCATTACTGTTTGCAGCTTATTTCCGTGAACTCAAAGAAAGCATAAGCATTAGTCCAAAAGACAGGTAAATATTTTTCCCTTGAAAGATATGATGAAGATGAATCCTCACTAACAGATACATTTACAAGTATTTTGCTGAATCAAGTCCCTTGTACTACTAAGACACACTGTTCAAAACTGGTAACTCTAATAAGCTTATTTAAATTAGCAAAAATAGATTTGCATACACATTTCTTATTATACAGTTGCATTTATGGCTATACCTGTTATGAAATTCACTTTTCCACCTTGCCAGAATGTAAAGGCAACTTATGCTTCCCAGAAGTCTAATCCAAAATTCGCTGAACAGTAATAAAAAGGGAATTTCACAAATTTCAGTGTGTTTATAACCATATCCCAAGCATGATGAGCACTGATCTGGTAAGTCTAGAGATCCAATATCTTAAGTATATTTTTTTTTAATAATTAATACAACAAATATGTGCAATGCTGTCACAAACATCTGAAAATAATTAAAATTCATTTGCAGCAACTACTTCAGCTACACAAGAATTATATTATGACTGTTGGTACCTTTGGAAGTAAAACAACAATGAAATCACTAAAGTAACTAAAAAATGTGGTGATATCTGTTTCACTCATTCTTTAAAATGTATTTGAGTCCAGTATTTTCACTAGGATGAAAAAGAAATAATGGCACTTTAAAAACAGAAATGAAGCAGGCACCCTTGGTATGACAGATCTTGCAGATAATAGTAACACATCCTACACCTATATATACAAATGAATCAAAAGTAAATCATGTGAGTAGAACTTATTAAATAAAAATACTAAATAAACTCACACATTGAGTTCACTATAAACAGCATTCTGAAGCTTCTTTTCCCAACCTGTTAAAATAAAAAAATATCCAGAAGACAACTTTAGGAATTAATACTACTGCAACATGAATCAGAGGTTGCTTTATAGTCCCTAGAGTTTTCTGTGCTGTCTCAATTCATGTCTACCTACCAGACAGACAGGAAGAGATGAAGAAACCTTAACCTAATTAAGGTAGGAAAAACTGCAAGTTGAGACCTGTATAAAGGTTGAATAGCCTTTATTTCCATCTACTTCTCAAATAATTACAACACAGTTTTGGTTAAATAATTATTTGCTATTTTTTCAAAGCCATCATATTATTAAAACAACTATAAATATTAATAGACACAGCATTCCTGATTATTATAAAACTTATATCGCTTATTATCAAAGCTTCACATTATAGTTACATAGCCTACAACTTCCAATGGAAATTGGAAATTTAACTAAGGGTAAAATCTTCAAGAGTACCTCCATGAATGCTAATTTCCATTTTCAGAAGTGACTGAACTCTTGTATCATTCAGAACTTTCAAAAAAATTACCAGTACCTTATAAAATGATAAAATCACTTCTTTGCATAGTATGTTTTTCAAAATGCTGCTGGAATCCAAGAACTTTTTCCCTTTTAATTTTCTCTATCTCGTTTAATAATCTGGAATCACTGAATGTCTGCTTCTGGCTACTGTCAGCGACAAGATACCAAGCTGCACAAACTACTATTTTCATCATTTATGTCACATATATTCTTACGTAGATCTATACTATCCACAAATGTATCAATGAAGTATTACAAACCTGACGTCTTCAGAAAATCCTTAATATCTTCTTTTAGTGATTCCAGTTTAATTTCTGGTTTGTGTAGGCTAACCTAGTGTGAAAAATAAATAAATGAATAAATAAATAAGCATCAAGCAAGCACTAAAAAGAAAGTAAATTGTGTACTTTAAGTTATGAAAACAAGAAACATACATGCTTAAGGTTACACACAAAGCAAACTGCTTCCTACTAACTTGACAATGGTAATTGCAGCAAAAAAAAATCAGCCAACTTTTTCCTCACTTGATGTCTTTGCTTTTACATCAGTGCTAAAAGCTGTATGTGGGGAAGGAGAGAGAAGGGAGGGGGAGTATCCAGTGACATATATGCTTAATATTCTGAGCAAGTATCCCACATACTTAGAACAAATGCTAGACTCTACACATTAAAGGATTGGTCATAAGGTACACAAGTAAATAACTAGAAGCCACTCACTGTATTCTACATGAAATAATCAAACTGAAAATGTTTCATAACTTCTCACTTAACCTCCCACAGTTCACCTCTTTCAGATAAGAAATGCCATTTTCAAACTTCAAATAAAAACTGTGGACCATTCCCCACTGCAGCTGTACTGCACTACCAGGTACATACAGCCTTTTGTAATGAAATGCACTTGACACAGACAATTAGGCACCAAACAGTTTTACAACCGTATCATGACACTACCATGCAGATGTTGCAGCAGATTTTTCAGCAACAGCAGGAGCAGCTGCTATAGCATCTCCTTCTTCTTCTATAGCTAGACTAAGAGGAAAAAACAAATAGACCACAAAGGTCCAAAAGGACAACAATCAGAAACTCAGGAGTTTCTGTGAAGTGACTTCTAATACATATTTTCCTAAACATGGAGTGTGGCAATAGCTGTTTAACACCAGAGGATAAAGCTAGAGGTTTCAAAAAGAATAGCAACCCTGGCTGCTAACTTGAAAATAACACTGGGAGATCTGTGTGCAACTTATTGCACTGCCATGACAGCTCAAGACGTATGTTAGAAGCATACGGCCACATCATCTACCTAGAAACGTGAGATATCTCTTACCAAAAGCTACTCAGCAATATGCTGTAGGCATATCAGCTGCTGATTCCATTGCAGTAAGTTATGCTGCTATTACAAATAAACTTTCACTGGCTTGTGCAGTTTGCCAGCCCTAACAGCACTGTTGACAGCATGGCACGCTTTAGGTCCATCACACACAACTAACAAACTCCACAATCCTATCATGTGCCTTACAGTTTATATACAGAAAAGGGTATTTGCTGTGCTGCACAGCTTGCTGGAAAAGTTGGTCTAGATGAATTCACAATGGAGAATTTTAAGGAAATGTTTCCATTTTCCCTAGTTGAAAAGGGGAATGGCCAATAATGCAGAGACTGATAGCATCAGCATTTCTGCTCTTATTTTAAGTCACCTTGCCGTTACAGGTAAGGAAGGCTGTTATATTTCGTTTATCGACTGCAATAGCAAAGAGACTGTAAGCATGCTTTCTGAGAAAGAAAGGTGATCATAAGCACAAACCATAAGGTGTGGTGAGTTGCATAACTCTCATGTCAAATGACTAACACATATTCTGTTCAGCACAATGGTAAAGGCAGGCAAAGGATCATCGCTAAAGGTAAGGAAACAAAGAAAGATTTCCATGGGAGTTCTTGGGCAGCTCACAAAATACCCTTTTAAGCAACAGCCTCAAGGAGTAGCTTGTGGAGGATTCCTTCTGAACCTGCTTTGATGGAAAGTCCTATGTCCATTTTGGACTGACATATGTCAGGCTGAGTTTAATTTTTTTCTGCTGCAAGGCAGTGGTTTTGTACCTCTCCTGTATGAATTTTAAATAACGTAACGTGTCAAACTGGGCAGACTGTGCCCTACTGTTCCTCAGAAGTTGTTGCGCACACTTTTGTAAATGTTAAACTTTGTCTTCTGGATTAAATATGGCCAATTTTAATCCCAAGGTCCACAGGGTGTTTACCTGTGGGGCCTGGTACACATGCTTCAAAATCATTTTTAGATATGCAAAAAAACCCCTCACAAATACAATTCATTGACAGATGATGAATCACAACAAAAAAAAAAAGCTTTACAATCTACTAAGAAGTGGGTTCATTGTCTTGACACTGTAAACAGTGCAAGAAGTGAAAAAAGTGCAATCAGGAGAACAGTATTTTAATTCTCTGCTGTTCACACATATATAAAATTTGTGAGCTTTTGGATCATTAAGGAAGATCTGACACTCATACTGATGATCCTTTTTTTTTTTTGTGGTTTCCTGGAAATTCTGGAAATTGATACGGCATATTGCATTACAGGCGATAAAGGAGTTCAGAACACAGATGACTTCCCATTTTCCCTGTCAGCCCAAAAGATACAACAGAGGACTTTCTTGTAAACTGCTGTTCCCAATACAGCCTGTTCCCCAGCTGCAGAACAGAAAAAACAGTGACTCTTTTGTATGCAGCAGGGTGGCAGTCCAAAAGGAAGCAGGACAGCACTCTGGGGAAAACTTTCTCCAAGGATTACCCTAGCGCATCATTTTCACCAGTTACCTTCACCTCTTCATGCCCATTTATTCAGTCAAGTTCTATTTCGCTACTCCTAGCCCTGCTGAGGCTGCAGCAAATATTCCTATGCTAATCTTTAACTTATCAAAACTTTCATTTTTAACCTGTTTCCTGTGTCCTTTTCTGCAAAATGCCCTACTGAGACAAATTTTCATATAAGAAACATGAAAATTCTCCCCCAAATTATGGGGGCACTTCTGTCCCCACTGTTGTCATTTCAGGATGCAATTGCCAAAGCCTCCTCCCATTTCCACTTTTCCTTTTGTTTACTTCTGGATTATGATSGATAGATTCCTACAGTGCTACACAGAGCTACAGAGCCCCAGAAACTGCTACTGTTACGGACTCATTGCATACTGCATTGCCAATCAGTTTTCAAATCAGAAATTAGATACCTGAAAGGTGAGGATCTGGCAGATGGTGCAGCTAGTGGCTGCAGCCAGTTCTAACACAGAACAACATACCCTAGCTCTGTGTAATATAACCAAAGAAGAAAATACTTATTTTGGTAGGTGAAAGGAAATCCCTTCAGAATTGCTTTGCTGTAACTTAACAGAATGGTACCTCTTTGGAATTTATATGGGTGTTTATGGGTGCTAAATTGAGGAGTCAAGGAGACTTAGCAGAGCTGATGTTCCAACATTACTAGATCRGGTCTCCCACATACTTTTATTTTCCCTTTGGACTAACTGGTCTAACATATTCCTGTGTTGCACTGTGTTGCAAAAAAGGTTAAGTATTTTGGTAGGGTTTGTTTGTTGTAAACTGCTTGATACAATGTACTGCCTAAGTATCATTTGCATTTTCATCCACTATGGTTTTTTGGTAGAATGAAAAACATGTTGACATAATTTTATTTATATAAAAAGCATTACTATGATTTACACTGATAAAAATGCCTGGCTAAGGTTTATTGGGGAAAAAAACACCTTGATGAAATGTGTACTGATTAACTGAATTAATTTCCTGCATGATCAAAATGCAGTGTATACCCAGGTAGAACTACAGACTCTCCAATTTCAATACACACATCTTGATGAACAAATATCTTCCTTTTTTAAAAAAAAATCTGGTACTATCAGGAGGCTATCATAAGCAGGGTAAAGGAGAGTAAGCAATATAAGGGAACAACCCATGAAGGCAGTGTGACAGCCAGACCAGGGAAGAAATCACGCTATTCAGAGGCTCAGTCAGGTCAAGACAGAGTCCTGAAAGGAGACAGGGATGAATGCAGCGTAATTCAGCAAKCAATAACAAATGATTTTTAATAAAAGTTAATGCCTACCAGTTTCTTTTCCAGTATAACTGGCATTGTGCATATTCTTACAGATAGGGCACCGGAGTTCTGGCGTTGGGTGTCCACGTTTATCTACAGTCTCAGTCAGCTTCTTGCAAATCAAGAAGCAACTGGCTGTTAGACATTCCTTCATAAAACAAGCTATCACTACAGCRTTTGTTGACACCCTCTTGTCCTTCAGCTGTACAGAAGAGAAAGGATAGTTTTGGGACTTCCAAAATGTTGCCAAACCTTCTGAAAGGTTGCTAAGGTACCACTAACAATCCTTTGTATTTATGTTCTGTGCACATCTTCTTTGTCTTTGATTTTGGTAAGGTATCCTGCTGAGATCTGGACAGTCACCATCATAAGTGATACTCTAAATGGGTTATACTTTCTGTACTTGGATGCCAAGACAGAAGAAAATCCAGACACTCAACATTGATCTGGCTGAAAGCAAGCAAAAGGATAGCACAGAGCTAGCTGGAAAAAGTTGGTGGGTGTAGTAAATGGATTCGTAGAGCAAGTGAACACAAAGAGACAAATCTGCAAATTAGCATCTAAATTTGGAAATGGCATTCAGTCATCGTGACTGGAGCAGCATTGATCATGCAAGAGGACAGATGAGCCATCAAGGCACAGCACTCAAAGAAGTATAGGAAAATACCGAGAGGACAAGCAACATACCTCAAAGAGGAGGCTTGACAGAACAAAGTGTTCCAGCATAACTCCAGTGTTAAACTATTTCTTTTCTCAACAAGAATAAACACTGCAGAGAAGTGATCCAACTATACTGAAATGTGGAACTGCATCAGGTGAACACATATTTTTATCCTGCTGCAAACAGTTCTGCAAATAACTTTACACAGTCTAAATATTTTTACAGGCTACCCACGTAATTTCTCTTCAAAGCCTCTTTGTTTTAGACAAGTATGTACACTCTCAGAGCATTTATTACTGTTCATTATGATTTTGCACAAATGCACAATGTTTTTAGCTTTTATTGCTATTATTTCCCAAATTACAGTAAAGCACGCTACCCCAAATATAGTCCAACTTCAGCAGAAGTAAATTCCATGAAAGCTAATAAATATCCACCTTTTCTCTCATACTCCATACTGCCATAACTAGACTTTGTCAGGATCAAGCTGACTTGTTAAAAACCACTCCAAGTACAACCACAATAATTTCAACGTAAACACTCTGTAAACACTTAAAATCCTACAAATTTAAGGCAGTGATTTTGGGTTTGGTTTATATGTTTCTGTAACAGAAAGAGGAATCATTCTGAGCATAACTAAACAAATTTCAGTAAGTATAAAACCCTGATTACATTGACAATTYTACAACCCTTGTACATTTCTACAGTAATTACACTAAGGGAGAAAGTATTGTGAACTTTCTTATACAAGTAAAAATAACCTAGCAGTTGAAACAGAGAGCTCCAATTAGCCTCATACAGGAATAAACAGCTTCAAATGTTACGTTCTCCCACAAGATATGCGGGATACATTTTTAATAATATAATTTTGATGTTTTAAGAAATTTTCTAGGTTTTATTTGAATATAAAATTAGTGCTGCAAATAAAATACACACACACGAAGTAAAACATATAATCTACGTTACTAAAAAAAAAAATAGGCGGATCAAGCTTGCATTGCTTCTGAACTCCATAATCTGTTTAACGTATTCACAACTGCATTCAATTTAAAATTCACTGCACTGCAAATGTTACTACTGAACCATTTAAACCAAAGTACAAGCTCTATCAGGAGGGGATAGTAAGCCCTTTGTTAAATACAGTGCAAGAAAAGGAATCATTAATTATCTATGATGACTCATGAGCCTACGTTTATTTGCTAAGTTTTATTAAATAAATGCTACATTTCACAGAAACATTCTCCTTCTTAATTTGATCTTTTATTTAAGTAGGCATCAGTATTAATTTATTATTTTAACTGTTGGATAAAAATGTCATGAAAATAATATCCTCAGATGTCTTGCAGACCATTCAGTCCACAAAAATTATTCTAAGTTGTTTATCTGTACTCCCTTTAGAAGCACACGGTCGGTCAATACCCCAGCTGCAATGTTCCTAGTGCTCCCAAAGCAAGCTCCTCTCCTTCTTTGCCCCATTTGAAGTCTTCTGAAGACCCTTACCTCTCACTTTGATTAATATTTTCTTTAAACCTTTCTGGTACTAGTCACAGGTCTGTTCAAAGAGTGATGGCAGAGTCCTCTCCTCTGGACAATCATTCTGCTCATGACATATCCTACCATACGTCCTCGCCACACCTTGTTCATACTTTCAGGTACCTCCTAAAATCTTTTCTCACTCCCAATACTCAGTTGTCAGAGTGGGGTGGGGTGAGGTGTCAGGGCTGATTCTTACACTCAAGTTACCACTTTTAGCCTACTTTGACAGCCATTATCCTGTTTTTCCACAAGTTCTCCTTCAGGTTGTCCTGCTACAGACATACCTACAAGAAACAAATCTGGGAAYGTCTACACAGAAAATGCCCAGAGGGATTCCTTGTATTGTGAGTCTTTCTTGTTCAATTTAAAACATAATTTAGAACCTGTATCTTTCATTCTATTTTCACCTCCTGTTTTAGAAAAGTTCTTTAGGAATAAACTACTGAAGCTTTTGTTTGGTTGGGTTTTTTTGTTTGGGTTTTTTTGTTTGTTTGTTTGTTTTTAACTTTACTTAACCTCTAGTTATTTGGCCCTGGCCACTAGAGGTTCCAGGCAACTCAGAGTCAGATTGATTTCTATTAGATGTTTGCGGAGGACAAAAATTAAGATTGATTAATCTTAATTAATTAATAAAGCCTGGCTTCCTTCAAACATGATGAA
Source organism: Phoebastria nigripes (assembly GCA_035582835.1). Classification (NCBI taxonomy): domain Eukaryota; kingdom Metazoa; phylum Chordata; class Aves; order Procellariiformes; family Diomedeidae; genus Phoebastria; species Phoebastria nigripes. The sequence goes on from JAYKAV010002782.1 coordinate 706,161, forward strand.
AAACAAAGTTTCTGAACTGTCTGCAAATGAAAACGCATTAAAAAGGTAGCATTTTTCATGTCTCTGAACTGTTCCATTTTTATTGTCAGTTCACTGACAAAGATTTTCCCTAAAACAAAATTTTAGCAAGATTTCACAAAAAAATTTGTTTTCAAACTGCATTTTGTGGCTGAAGATGTCCATGTCTCAGTTTTTCTAACCACCTAATTTTTACCTTAAAAACATTCCCCTTCAGAAAGGGAAGAGAAAAATTAAGACAAAAGTGAACACATTTGGTTAGAAACTCACACAGTGAAAGTTGTGCCTGAGAAACTGAGATCAAATTTCTCCTCCAATACCCCAGTAACCCCAGCAGCAATTCTACCTGTTGAAAAGCTACTATCTAATATTTTGGCTCTTTGTAACTGTTACTCTTTCCTTTCAAACACACTACAAAATATGCTCAGAAGAAATTCCAAAGCAAATGACAGGCACGTTTACACTCTTTCCTGCATTAATCTCTTTTGTATTAACTGCAGGCACATTATCAATATACCAAAACTCAACCTACAAAATCTACGTAACATTTATTTTCCAAATCATCACTAACAAGCATATGACCCTACCTCTACTCCAGTCCTCAGGACAAAAATGTGATTATCTTGGTATCCACAGAGCTAAAGCTGTGACAGCAAATCATTTGGTGCCATGCCAAACTTATTTCAAAGAGACTGTGTATCACAGTCCTTGACACTAGCTCAGGCTCTCAGTGACAGCCAAGCATAGCACTGGTGTGATCAGTTCATAACCACAGGTCACTCTGTCAACTCTCACAAATAATGTCAGGATATTGTGTTTTCCCCAAAATTCTGTTAACTTGTGAAGGAATCTGTTCATTCTGAGCAATCCTTCCTAGACATTAAAAGAAGAGATGAATTTACAAAATGCAGTTTTTGTTAATAGTTAAAATACTGTTTGTGAGACTACATGACCTCTCAAAAATTTCAGGCAATATTATAATGGACCTTACAATCCATTCTGACCCTCATGTTTTCAGAGACTGTAAATATTTTTGGGGAAGGAGTATCAGCAATGTCAGTTTCTACACTGACAGATAAACAGCAATCTTTGTAAAGGTAAAATATAACTGCAGTATAAATATCCAAAACAATAAGTGAGTTTTATTCTGATGCATTGCCTCAACAGATTTCTCAAAATACAGTATGCTTCTCAAAAAATAGCTTAAAAATTGTATAAAAAGGGACCACCTATAGATCAATATTGCAACAAGTGCAGACTAAGCATTGGTCAGAAACTGACTGTTAACCAGCAAACAAAAAACCCACCATATCCTATCAATAAACTGGAGTTCAGGTGTGATGCATAGCCATAGCAAAGATTTCACATTGGATAATGCAACTACAGAAATACCCCATGTAACGGGAGGGAAATCAAGCATTAATTTAATACTGAGAGTAGCAAAATTCAGAAACCTTCAGAATTCTGTACAGCTGCTAAGGGATGGAGCAAAGATAAGGAACTCACTGATAGGGCCTTTGCAACTGCATAGTATAGCAATAATATGACTATGCAAGCATTATAAATAAAACAAGTCTATACCATACATGAAAGAACATAAACGCATGCAAGGTCAATAAAAAAAATTCAAGATCAAGGAGAACATACAGATTCCTGACAAACAGGGTGTACATATGGCCCTATTAATTTAAACTACAAGCTCCAAAAGATGACACTTTACATTGAGAAATCCTCTAGTTGATGTATCTAAAAACTTTCCAGTCTTTCAGAACACTACACTGAACTATAGCTCTGATTCAATCTTCTATTACAAAGTCTTCAAACACCTACTCTAAGAATCAACCTCAGTATTTGTTGCCCTGTCTATTTTCTTTCCCCTTAGCACTTCATATGACTAGAATGATCTTCTGACCTATATATACTTGTTTTTTTTCTTCTCCAAGAAGTTTGTAAAACAGTGTTCTGCAAAGCAATCATGCCAGATTTGGCTGCAGTTATTACACTGTGKTTTATTTATTTTATAGGTTACCTTTATGCTTTAATTACGCAGAGTTTCTGCTTGTATTGAGTAAATTGATATGCTATAAAGTCAGCGAGGGATTTAGGCATTTAATTGCCCTTTCAGACATCAAACGCCACCATGGAAGGGCACTGCTAAGGTCCTCTGAGTGTCCACCTGTACAAAACGTCTGCACAAAATAACCATTCACCAGCAGCGTTTAAACACCCCACCAAGTCCTGACAACACCAAGCTTCCCTGTGTTTCAAAACACACATGCAAAGTATCAAATGACTGTGAAATCAGGCCTCACGGGAGACAGAGACAAAAGAATGAATGCAGAGATAAGTACATACAGGTTTTATTATAATCATAACAGAGTTGTTAAAAGAGAGTCCTGTTCTGAAATCCCATCACTGCCTTTATTGAGGACAAGGTCTTGAATTTGACTCTCCACCGCTCATGTCAGGCTATCTATTTGGGATGCTGAATTCCCCAACACTTAGCAGAACCCAACGTCTATACCCTTTTATAATTCCAGCCCCCTTCAAGTCATGCACATTTGCTTACTCACATATTTAGAGAGCAGTCAGTCAACAGGAGCAAAGCAGAGATTTAAAAAAGCATTTAGAGACCAAATCAGCAAATTTAAAAACAAACAAACAAAAAAACCACTAAAAAAAACCAGAAAAGGCATGCAGTGATGTCAATTGCTATGGAAAGCTTTAAAAACATTCAGAGAAGAAAATCACATTTCATTTAAAAACCTAACAAAACTAAGACAGATAACAGACATTCTACCCTAAAAAAATCTGTATAATTTTAAGCACTGTTTGCAAAAAAAAAAAAAAAACCCAAACCCAAGATTTTATAAAACCGAACCGAAAATATTTCAGTAACACACAATAATCGTTATAGCACCACTACTATGTTATTATGGTCACGAACATTGACACAATATTAATCTGAAACATCCTAAATGAAGTTCAGCTGAAATATGAAAATCTGGTTTCGAGTGCATATAAGTTACTAAATATAAAAAAAGCAACTCTTTTCCCAGCTACAAAAATGTACTTTCATGTGCGTTTTTCATTTATTTTCACTTCCTTTCACCAAACCCTCATTTTCTTAGGGGCACTCTGGAGGAGGAGGGGGTGGGGGGTGCATATTTAAAGCTTTCCAAATTAGAAATTAAAAGACAAAGCGATTCATGTTAGGAACTACTTGAAGCAGTGAGATTTCAAGAGAATAGTCTTCATATTCACTGCGAAATCCTTCAGTCCCCGGGGGTGAAACTATAAATACAGCTCTAGAAACCAACCAGCCCGCTCTCCCGCCCCGTCGAGGAGGGAGGGAGGGCGGGAGGGGAGGCCCCGGGCCCCCTGCCCCGGCGGAGGCCGCACGGGCTGGGCTGGGCTGGGCCGGGCCGGGCCGGGCCGGGCCGGGGCGACGGCCGGCAACAAAGCGCCGGGGAGGGGGAGCGGGAAAGGGAGGCGGGCCTGTGGGCACAGCGCCAGGTCGGGGCTCACCCGGGCCTGTCGCTCCAGCTGGGAGTGGAGGCTGGAGCCTTTCAGCCGCTGCACGATGCGCGCTATGGTGAGGGAGAGCCCGCTGTCCGGGTCCAGCATCGCGGCGCGGCGCCCCTGCCCGCGGGAGGGCTGCTGCACCGGACCGATTTCGCCGCGGCACCCCGCCTCGTTAACCGGCGTAACCAGGCAACTGCGGGAGCGGTCCTCCGCGGCGGCATCCGGGTGGAAAGCGACGCCTCGCAGAAAAGTTCCCCACCGCCGATCGTGACTTGAGCGCGACAGCGTGCCCTCCGCTGCCCGGTGTGACCGGGCAGACCCCCGCGGCCCCCTCGGAGCTCAGCCCAGGAGGCCCCGCGCTGTCTCCAGAGCCGGGGAAGCCGCCCCGCTGGTGCCTTCAGCTGCCGCCTCTCCCGGGGCACCTGGCAGGCTTCCTCCAGCCCACGGGCTGTGCGCACCTTGGGCTGGATAACGGTTGCCTAAAGCTCTGGTGAAAATCTCACGCGCTGCTTCTATTTCTTAAATAAACGTTTATAATGTATCATTGCTAGGAAGGAAGTCGGGAATAAGTGTCAGGACCCACCCTACGCGTGGGCTTTGGCCACGCAGCCTGAGTGCCAGCACCTGGCCACGCTGGTGTTGGAGGCATCCAAATGCGCCCGGCCTGCTCGCCCTGCCCTGCGCCTCTGCGGAGCTTGCAGGGAAAAGCGTCCTCGCCCCGCAGTCTGCGCGACCGCTTCAGCCTTGTGCGTGCGTCCAGCCGCTCACCCCGCGGAGGCGGGCTGGTGACCGCGGCCTAGGAAGGCGGCTGCAGCTGCGGTCGCTCGCTAGTCGCCACCTGCCAGGCCAGGCCAGGTGGACTGTAACCGGCTATGAGCATTCCAGGTCTGTCTCAAGAACGAGTTAAATAATATCTTACATCACCATTACTTACGGCTCCATTAACCTGTCTGGCTTTGCCTTGGAAAGGACTGAGCTTTCTCTTACAGTCAGCTATCGCACCTYGGCTGAGCTGCTGCAGTCTGTAGCTACGAGGCAGCATCTTCTTGAATTGCTTCTCAGCTGTAGCTGACAGTCAAAGGGCTTCAAACCCATTTCAGTGCAGTCAGAAAGATTAGCTTAAAAACATCTTTAGCCGCGGTTTAAGTGGCTTTGCACTAGTATGATGTAGCGGGATTCATATCATTACAGCTTGAGAGTTTAAACAGCTGCTCTTTAGGGCCTGAGGTACCACATCCAGGTGGTGTGAACAGCAAAGGCAGCCCCAAGGCTCCTTTCTGTGTGCTTCCTGAGGAACACTAGTTCCTCGCCTGTACTCAGGTGAAGTTTAATTGTGCTCTTGAGTATTTTACCCCTGTCTGCTCAGCATGGTGAGGCATTCAGGCTCAGTACCAGAAGCCAACACAGCCCTCATTTAAGCAGAGCAGCTGTGTGGCACTACATACATCTCGTTGGGTGGTGTAAATGCAAGGAACTTTAATCCACTTAGTCCTTCTGGGAAAATCTATTCCTATGTGCGTCGGTAACAGGACCATGTAATCAAATTCTCACTTAATAAACTAATTTACTAAGCTGAAATACTAATTATGAAAATCCCAGAATAATTAATAAATAAGCTAAGAGAGTTCAAGGAGGTAACAGCTGATCATTGACCTCCAAAGCCAAGCAGTAATACCCATTTTCAGCTCTGCGGGTGGCCATACCTCTGTAAAACAAAGAACCTTTCAAGATTCTGAAATGTCAAATTGTAACTTTTTCACTGCGGTAAGCTCTGCAGGTGAGTGACGCAGATGTGAGGAAATGAAGATAGATGTCATCAGTTACCTTGCTGAAAAAACAACTAGATATAATAGGTATAAAAATGCACCTGAACTCATCTCTCTGCAACCACTTTTGGCTTATCTGTGAGCATTTCTGGATAAAATGAAGTTTAAAGAAGAAGAATAATAGAAGATCAGAGCTAAAAGTTCTTAAACCAACTGTAGAGAAACCTGAAAAAGTCTCTTATGCTAAATCAAAACACTGAGGAAAAGTCGCTTCTCAATTCATGGAAAGCACGGGAAAATCAAATGCCCAGTTGTCTACCAATGCCTTGAATATCTATTCTGATCTACATCAAGCTTTCTGTCAGTTCTGCACTTACATGCATATATGAAGTTAGGGCAACAGTGAGCACATTTTTTTCCTCTGTGTATTGGGAGTTAATGAAATATTTGCCTACATTCCCAACCGAACAAGCATACAAAGTGTAATAAATAGCTTTGTGTGCTGGTTCATAATAAAATTCTGCGAAGAGTTCACATCGAGGCAGTACATCTCCTGTTGGTTTTTTTGTTTTGTTGAGGAGGATCATTTGTTTGTGTAGGAACTTTACCTGCTAAGTCAAGCACATGCAGAAAACCAGGGCATGCCACTAAGCTCCGCAACTCAATGTCTGTAAGTCCAGGGTTTTACATTGCAGCTGCAAGTGTGAGAGGAAGCCCTACACCCTTGTCTGGCACAGTCCTCAGCAGCGTTTTCCTTCCCAATTTTTGGGATAACCTGTGGACTGTCACTGGGACAGCAATCTTACATTGCGTTTGGCAAGCGTGTCACTTATCAGGACTGCTTGATATGTGGGGACTCAGAGGTTGGGTATGTTCCTACCGGTAGCACAGCATGGTGTCTGGCTGTTTTCCATGCTGTGATCTGCAGGCACCATGTTCAGCCAGATGGCAGGTCGTGGAGCAGGACAGAAGCCACGACACCTTGCTGGTTAGAAGTGTGAGTTCGCCTACTCCTGGGGAATGTGGGGAAATGATACATCAGGTAAGTTTCACATGCAATGCGTAAGACTTCGCAGGTTTGCAAAAGCCATCCTTATCTTCTATAGGTCAACAAAACAGSAGAAAAAGCTAATGTCAGCTGCAGATGAGTAATTTCCTGCAGCTGACTACCTCCGCTCCAAATCTGCGTTTGTTTGTTACCCTCTGCACGTGCACATCTGTCACTCTTCATTCCCTGTTTTTCCAGGCTATTTCCAGTCTGGTTTCCTTCCTCCTATGCACTGGGTTTCTCTCTGGTCAGTTATGTCTCCAATATGGGTAGGAAAACTTACTTCTTGTAAATGCCAATCAAAGCTAAAAAGCAAGGCGATATAAAGAGATAATCTTTACAGCATCTCACCAAGTGCTGTTAACTGCTTCTTGTGTATCCTTACCATATTCCATTAAGAAGTCTCATGCTTAAGTGCGTGCTTCTTTTTTGTTTCCTTACAAGGAGCTTACGTCATAGCAGCTTGAGAAATACAGGGTCATTGTTAAAAAATATCACTTAAATAACAGGCACTGGCAGAAGTCCCAACCAACTCTTTAGCCTGTCCCCCTGGTATCACATGACTGGTTTAACTTGGTTCATGTGATAATTGTTTGACAATTACTGCTTTTTCATCGTGATTTACTTTTAAATTCCAGGTAAGCAACTGCAGTACAGTCAGCATAGAGTGGTTTTATGATGTCCAGTACCACATACCAAAGGTAGCTTGCTGGTTTTATCAGAAGGTCCCGTGTAGGTGTCATTGTTTCTCTGTTGGGTTTTTTGTTTGTGGTCTTTTCCTCTCTTCATCTCTGTCCTACACCCCTGAACATCAGCTCTCTTCCCCATTGGGTCACACCTCCTTTTACAGCTGCAGTGCTCTACAATGTTATACCTTTCTTTACTGTTTTTTGTGTCAAGTTACTGCAGTTAGCTGTAACTGATACTGGTATCCCAAGTATCTTATATTTATCTGCCACTGCAGGTCTGGAAAGCATTGAGAATTTGGCAAGGGAAAGCAAAAATTAAATAGCCAGTATCTGAAATATTTCACCCCTATTCTCTCTCTCTTTCCCCTGGTGGGTTTTAGATTGAGAAAAGGAGAGGATATGAAGCAACAGATACATCATACTGTCATTTTTAAGGCCACATGAGACAGAATACATTTTAATGCTTCCAAATGCTTCTGAAGACCAGTTTATTTCCTGGAGTTTAAAAGCAGGCAGTAAAAAGGAAAACCATTCAAAGGAAGCATTGAGTGCCTGGAAGCTTGTCTTTTTTCCCCACAACTATATTGACCTAGTAACCAGGACTGTCTGCAGGTATCACCAAAGGAGGCAGTTGCCTTGTATAACAGAGTAATGGGTGAGGGAGGTCAACAAAATCCCAGCAGGCCCAATCCCAAAATCGCAGCAGTCAACAAAATCCCAGCGCCTTCAAGCTGCTCCCAAGACACTCTTCCCCTAAGCAATTCACAACACTCATGGTGCCCTGATCCCACCTTCGTCTTTCATTCTCTTGCTGCTAGAAATGCCAAGTCATGAAAGGTCTGCTTTCTCTGCTGGGGCAACAGGGATGGGGAGGGACTGGAGGGGGGACACTGCGCCTTTACCAGTGCTGAGGGTGGGTGCATTCACGCAGTCAGTGCTGGCAGGGTAAGGGAATGAGTTACGGTGCACAATAGGACTAAGCATGCAATCATTGTCACTTACTACTGTAGATAAGTGACTTACCTTTCCTTGACACCCTGAGTAATGCTGTCCGGGGCGGGGAGCTACACATTGCATTCACCCTGATAATGTATCACAAATGTTGTGTATATCTTCAAGTTCCTTCTTTTTGTGCTACATGAGACACTGCCAAGAGAATGACAGTGTGTGCCATCCCTAATGGCAGACTGGGTCACGTGTAAGGATGGCTGTGTCCCAGCCAACAAGTGCCACAGAAACCCAGGTTTAAAAAAAAAAAAAAGAAAAGCAACAACATTTTTTTTTCTGCCAAAACAAAAGGATAAGACATTAAAGAAAAAAAAAAAAAAACGAAACCACAAACCCTCCAAATTTGCCTTCCTTCAGACAGGAGAACATGGCATTTTTATCTCCTCTCAGGTAAACTGGATTTTTTTTTTGTTTGGGTTATTTTTTCATCTAAAAAGCTACTCTTGTCCAAACCTTCATTTCGTCTTTCTCCACTCGGAACCATTTTAAGTCATGAGGGTTTCAAATCCATAACCCAGATCCTCCATCTCAAGCCATTAGCAGAACTTCACCTGTGAACTAAAGCATCAGGTTCAAACAGCTACTCTCTGGATTTCTCATCCAAGCAGGTTCTTTCAGAGAAGAACATACTCAGTCCTTTGCTCAGTGTGCTCACTCTTTGTATTAGACTAATATATATTAAACTTTAATGTCAGTTATGGGCCAATCCTGCAAGCTTACCTTTATAACATCCACTGGTTTCCTTGTGTAATCAGAACCACAATGTATTGTTTGTAGCCAATAACAGAGAGGTGTAGCAAAAACTAGAAATGCAAGAAAAGGAAATTCCTGTCAGTGACTCACCCTCATCACTTTTAAGCTTTATTTAAATTACTGCCCAAAAAGTGACAGTGTATATTTTGACAAGTTTCAATACTTTATTTAAAATAATCAGCTCCTGTGGAGTAATGACATTTTTTGCCCAAATACCACTGATGCAATGTGAAGAATGTAGGAAGCTTAGATGATGTATCTTCACTTATCAGGACAGAAAACATCTCTTATTGCAAACTATTGTTCATGAGAAGTAATATATTTTATCTAATGTGTAGCTGAACTTGAGAGCTAGACTTGACTACCAATGACATCAAGGATTATCAGTCTAGTTTTAGGAGTTTCACATTGCTTCAGTTCTTGATTTTAGGTAATTTCCTACCAGACTTTGGCTTTAGATAACTATAAGCCTCCCTAGAGAGGATCATGTATCACAGGTCATAATATCTATTACTGGTACTTTTTAATAGCATTGCTGAGTCATAGCAGCAACTGTGAATTATCATGCATGTAAAACAAATAACATGCACAAAGTCCCTAATTTTTCTAGTATTATTAGTTTTAGTCCATTTTTCATGTGTTTTATTATTAATCAAGTGACATGGGCTTTAGCAGTAACATTCTGTATCTTCTGGTTCGTAAAACCTCATGTGTACATTTACCATGACTATTAAGATATAATTATGCAGATGTAGGATTTCTTGGGCTTAAAACAGAAATGGAATCTATTGATCTAGATCCATTTTGACGAAAAACACACACTGAATCACAAATACAGTTTACATAGAGTAGTATATGCACTTCATACATGACATATATTTTATATCTTCATTTTAAATTGTATATTCACCTATCAGCAAGTCTGTTGGGAAATTTACACAACTATTGTACATATCCAAACCTTATAAAAGACATAATTCAACATTCACAAGCAAACATTTTCCCAGTACGCATGTAACAGCTTACTTTAGCCACTTCTTTTAAGGTTCTTACAAATTTTAACCAATCGGTCTGTTAGCAAGAAATGCACTAAAAGAGCTCTCTTAGGAGATTCTTAGTTAACATCTCCAGGTCAGAGTTTATTAGTACATAGGTATATAGTATATAGGCTAGGGTGAGATTCTGTGCTGTCTTTTCAAACCTATTGATTTCAGTGAGGCTATGTGATGTAAATACAAGCAGAACTTGGATTTTGCCTGTGACAGGAAGTACTCCCTTTTTAAAAACATSTAAAAAATGTGTATGGTGGAGTGCTATTAAAAATATCTAAAACTCTGACTTTTCTATTTATTTATTATACAGTATTGAGTATTACTCCACTGAAATAGCTTCTTGGTACCATATCCTACTTAGAATAGAATCATGGAATCATTCAGGTTGGAAAAGACCTTTAAGATCATCGAGTCCAACCATAAACCTAACACTGCCAAGTCCACCACTAAACCATGTCCCTACTTATTGCAGTAGGGGAATTTGTCTTCTGTGGAAAATTTAATAAATGTTTTAAAGTAGCCTGTTACACTTTTGTTCACTGCCTGGAATATATACAAGTTATTACAGAGTCATGTCTCTGTGTGTTGCAAGTCTTCAACAGCCAGTAGATCACCTTGAATATGTTACTTAGTGTCTAAATCGTAGCCTTCCTCTTCTTAATCATTAAGAAGTAGAACTATAAACTTCAGTGCAGAACAAGGACCTCTCCTTGGGTATCAATTCTAGGCACTTTTTATTCCTCAGGGTAAGATTTGATGACAAAGTAGACTTATCCTTTCTCTATTTTTTTTTTTTTTTTTATTATGAAGGATTAGTAGGCTGATTGGTTTCCTTGTTTGTTACATTTTCAAATAGAAGATTCAAAAGTGAAGAATAAACCAAGAGGATCTAGAAACTCTTGTAGGGTTTTTGTAATTCTTTCCTGCTGGTTATGTAAGTGGAAGATAACCAGATACCCTAACCGTTAAAAGAGCACTCTAGTTTGGGTCGCAGGGATCCTCACTTCCATTACTAGGATTTTTCAGATATCCTTCACCTTGACTTCTGCTTCCTTAACTTGATGTCTGCTCTGATAAAAGACAGCTAGAAGTGCTGGTAAGATAAACTACAAAATGGAACTGCTGAATGAACTGAGCATAGCAAGCAGAACCTTCATAAGTTTCTCATAGTTTTGTCTCCATTGATGGTGTTTTCATTCCTTGTACGGACAAATGCTTCATACCATCGAAAGGGAGCACCAGGCACTGGATAAATATCTTCACCAACTATGGAATAGAGTCTCCTCTGATAGATCTCAGGCAGTGGCAGGGGTCTAAAGAATTCTATATTGAAATACTTGCAATYGTCCTGTAGTAGTTCAAAAGAGATTAAGTCAAAATGTAAAACTGAGCCCTAATTTCTAAACACAGTTTCTCTGTTTACATACAGGAATAGATTATTGCAACAAATGATCTGAAAAGATTGAGTACTAATGCTGCCTGTTACAAGACTTGTTGTGCATATATGAAACGCAACTAAATGAACAGTTTTTACTGTGGAAATAAGTTCATAATAAGAACTTGCACAAGAAGTTAAAGCAACCACCTGAAAAGAGTACAACAATGAGGTGGAAGAGCAGGCATATGTAAAACACAGCTCTGAAGGCTGGATGCAGAGCTGTTGAATAACAGGCTACCCTGCTCTCACTAACTCCCAAAATACAAATTTGTGTACAATCTCCTTAAAGGAAAAACGGCACTGAAATATTGTACCCAGCTTTAGGGAGCACAAAGAAACCCACATGACTTGGTTTCAGATGAAGCTCTGCACACTGAAAGCAAAAAAAATTTAAATATACAAATGCAGTCAGGTTTTCTGTTTTGTATCACTGTTTAGAGCTCAGTAAAGAAATCTTTCCAATGCACAACAAATTTGCTAAATCAAAAAAGGGACAGAGGTACTATATTAAAAAAAGTATTATTTTATTAATTAACAGGATACAGGACTGAATCTTATAAACTATATTGCAACATGTTCCCAGAAAACCAGCAAGCAAAATTAAAAACATTCACAAAGGTCACAGTGCTAAAAGGCTGAAGAAAGGTTGGAATTACTTGTATCTATTGCAAAAAAGAAAGTGAAGGGACAAGATATGAAGCTGGCAAAACAATTTAGCAGAACCGTAGAGATTTGCCCTAGCTGAGGTGATCAGTCATTAATGTGAGTAAGCAGTCATATAGCAATGTAATTGGAGGACTATGTAGTGTCAGAAGAATAACTATGGTACATTAGGCAGCTAAGGTGTGGAATATTTTACAGCCAGATTTTCCCTGATCCAGCTCCAGGAGTCCCCATGCCTGAGCTGAAGATTGTCAATAGCTTGCCATAGTCCATCTTCCTCAGTGGGATGCCTCCTTACCCTCCCTAGTGACTTTTGTCATTGATCACTTTTGATCTTCATAGGAAGGACCCCTGCGGCCAACATTCCTACCCACTGTTTACTAAAAGGGCATATTTTCTGCAGCAGATGGGATAAAAGGTGCTCCCAGCTTAAATAAATATGTGGATACACACTAGTAGCCAGTGTGGATAAAAATTTCCTGGTCTTTGCCTGAAAACTACCTTCAGGCTTGCACTCATAGAGSGTAGAGCAAGATAAATTTCTGCTGGATAGAGTGTGTTGCATCAACCTAAAATATAGCAYTAAAATACCTCATTGGAGTTGTTCAACAGCGGAAGGACCCACTCTTGCTTATGAGGCTTTTCATTTGGGTAAAATTAGATTAACAATAAAGGCAGCATAATAAAAATTTAGATCAAATAGGTGACACATAAGCCTGTGCCCCCACATATGTACTGACATACAGGGAAATAATAGCAGGAGATGACACTGATTCTTTTAAGTAAGCTACTTTCAAAACATAGTTAATTTTTTTCCCCGAATATAACTGTGAAGGTTTGCAACAAGAATATGAATGGGGCAAAGACTTAAAATAGCCTATAGAGCAGGTTTGGTAAGGGATTTGGAGGAGAAAATGTATGTATGCACATTGATTTCATAATCAAATATTCACTTAGAAAAACACTTTGCTTTGGCATCATTATGCAGTGGTTTAGGACACCAAAATCCCCAAATATCCGTAGCCATGCAATGGTTTAAACTGTCAGTGAGCTTTAACTGTGACATGAGTTAATATGCTTTTTTTTTAAATTTAAAATATTTTTTTAAAAATATCCTTATGCAGTAAGGTACTACTGGCTTTCATAACTTTATCCAAGAGGCACAAGTCTTGGAGACCTAACCATTTATTTACTCCTTAGAACTGGAAATAATACCCCTGTTGAAGGTACTGAATACAGCTCAGTTGCGTGGCCTAAGGGATGAACACTCGGGACTGAAGGTGCTATTTTCAAATTCACAGTTTTGGTTAAGTTGGCTTAAAGGAGGAGAAAATGCACACAGATAGGAAGGGCAATAGCTAAAGAAGCACTCATGACAACGCATCGAAGAAGGAACAGAGGAAAAGAAGTCGTTATCATGTCACTAACTAAACGAGCCACCATGTAATGAACAGGATGACGGGAAAAGTGTAAGCGAGGAAAAATCCTGTTTTGTTTCTCATTCCCCTGTACTATTCAGGRAAATGATATTTACTGCCTTCTTGACAAGTAAGCTGGATTTCATCAAAGAAATATCAATTTGTACTGCCAGTTTCTTCTCAAACAGCATTAAATCTGGAAGGCCTTGGATATTTAGTAACATGTCAGACCAGAAGAACAAAAGTTTCCTATCATTTTAGGTTGGATAGTGTTGTATATGACCTACCACCTACTCCTTCTTAAAACAGAAAATCAAAATTTATTCAGCAATTTATATCATGATCTGATTTTTTAGAATTTATTTGAATATTTCCCACAGAATCCAATTTTAAATTTCCAGCCTTCTTTACATAAGGTCTTGTGAACAAGATATTCCAGTATGAAATGACTCAGTTTAACAGCTAATGAAATAAATAGTGCTTTATTTTTTATTTTGCCAGAGCATTCGCATTTGACTTCTAATAACAACTTTTATGAGCAGTCATTAGGAATTAAGTGAAGACTTTGGGGAGGTCTGTCTTTACGAAGTATAAAATTGCAGCTGACACTTCTGGCTTTCTAACTCAAATGTAAATGAAATTTAAAGAGATAAGATCCCTGTAAGATTCTGGTTTGAGCAAGGTTATACTTCTGGTACTGCTGGGTTTGAAACCAGAGTGAGTGAGAGTAGAATCTGGGAGCATTTCACTAGCATATCACTTAAAATATGTAAAAAACCCTTTACTTGCTCCAGCAACTTAAATAAGCAAGGCTTGTAAAAATAAAATACTAGTTGTCACTGATCTTTTATCATGGTCTCATCAGAAATACCTTTCCTACTCCAATTTATTAATGTTCCCCACATTGCAGGATTGCAAAATGATGCATTAGAACAAAAGGAGAACACTGGGAAGAAATAAGGTATCCGAGAAGTGACACAGCAGCCACAATTCGTGCGATCTGTGACAGTTTTGCACTGCTTTGTCTGTACAAAGCACGCTTAACACCAGTGCAGTTGATTACAGAAAGGGCCAAACCAGTATGCATGAAATTGCAAATGTAAGATAATGACTTCAGGCACACAAAAAATTATTAAAAGAAATCATCCACATTAGGTGCAAATTTTCAAATGTTTTTAAAAGCAAAATCGATGGTGCATCATATAACTTTCTGTATACAAGGATTACATCCCAAAGATCCAAGTTCTGATATGTTTGTCTGGTTATTTGGGGATACCATATCATCCTAACTGAGTCTGGCTCTATCAAAAAGTAAGCGTAGAGAATTCAGAGCAGAATTTTTCCTTGGACTTTTTTTTCTCCCTTCTTTTGAGAGTTGAGTCTTCTCCTTGGCAGCTTTAAAACAGTTTTGTAATGTAAGCAAAGACTAAACAATGAAAATGAATTTAAAACTTACATGCTTTCAGTCACATTAACTCCCTGCACAATGTAATATCGTATAAACATGGGCAAATAGTCCAAACTAACTACGGCAATTGTTCCCTGGAGTGTGTTTTCTTAAGAATTATATATACAAAAGCATGGCAAGTAAGGCCAATAATACTATCTTCTAACAGCCCATCTGTGGTGAAACTCTGGAAATTATTATTTTCAGTGTTTCACTGTTTGAATAATATTTTGAAATGACTCTGTATGGAAATACTATCAAATACTCCAGCTTAGCACAATAGTTGAAATAAATCAGAGTATTTGTTATCACTATGGGCTTGACCTGCCTCTCTCAGTTTCTCAAAAACTTATAACTGGCAGCTTTCTACCTCCAGTTATTAGACAGCATTATACCTATCAAAGAAATCCAAAATGCAAAGATAATTTGGCTAATTTACAAATAAAGATAAACATTCCAGAAATGAAGACCTAGAACAGAACTTCAGCTGGGGTAAATTGTCTTCGCTCCTAAAGGTCTCCCTGTACCTCATCTTACTTGGTTCAATAATTAGTCCAAACTGTCAGCTAGCAGAGTTCCAGTTAACCAAAAAAAACCTGGCCTGGAGATTGTCACAGTAAAAGAACAAGAGCCAAACAATAAAATACTTAATTGTGTACAACGAAACGCATAGCCATGCCTAACTTAAAATCTTACTTTCATTCTAGGAGCCCCAAAACTTGAAGGGGACAACCCATCATCTCACTGTCTGAGTACCCTTCCATGCAAAATCGTGACAATGGAAAACCAGCAAAATTATAGATGTCACGTAATCTTTTGCTTCTCTTTTTATTAGATCAAAATCCTACTTGGGTTAATTACTTTTAAGGAGAGAGCATTGTTTCTTTGTGGGGATTGCTGGTAGGGGTTTCTAGATGATAGTAGCTGTCTATGTTGTAACCAGTAGTAATGGTAGAAAGGTCTTCTAAAGGAGAGAATTTTTTCAATATCTCCTAAAATTTTTAGGTTCTTCTGAATTCTCTGGCTAGCTGTTTCATAACCAGATATTCTACTGCAAATACTTTATTTTCTGTTCTACTTTTTTTCTTATTCTTTACCTTCACGTCATGATCTGAATTGTCTCGGATAACTAAAATTCATACTCAAAATTCAGTTGCTGATAAGAGTCTTAGCCAGTTAGTTACTTTGAAAAAAGTGAAGCTATGTGCCCCTCTTTAGCTACTGAGTAATACAGAATTCTTCAAAATATAAGCAAATTGTATGTTCGATTTCTTGTGCAGACTTGTGCAAATTTATGTCAAATCAGAGGACTGCTGTTCATGGAAAGTTTATGATTCCTGTAAAAACTGAAGCTTTCAAGAACTACTGTTGTTGATTAAATGAATTCTTCTTATTTAAGTGTAATTTTCAGTATTTTTCTAATAGAAACAATACTTCCCTTGCTACCCATAGCTTAGGTTCCTTTAAGCCAAGGATTATATTATTCTTGGGAACTCAGATGTCAATGAACAAATTTCAATAGTATTACCTTGAAGGTATTTATTGTCTGTTACGGAAACTGATACTCCTCCAGAAATGTAGATGTCAGATCGGATGTCATGAAACACAAAGTAACTTCTCTCCATACATAGTAAGACACATAAACTTTGGAATCTTAAATTAAAGCCCTGGCTTCAGACATGCTGGTACCAATTCACCCAATAACACACCAGCTGACTTTCTCTATTTCTGCACAGCCAGTCCCTTAATGGCTTAGTTGGTGTTGTGAAACTAACATATCTTTATCTAATTCTGTGGAAATATGGAAATCTATTTGGTCTTAATGTCATGAGGATAGTGTGGCTTCTTTTGAGCACAGAGCTGTCTGACAAATCATAGAATCATAGAATCATAGAATCATTAAGGTTGGAAAGGACCTCTAAGATCATCCAGTCCAACTGTCAACCCAACACCTCCATGCCCACTAAACCATGTCCCTAAGCGCCWCATCTACACGTCTTTTAAATACCTCCAGGGTATATAGCACCGGACCAAGTCTGAACAGACTGCCTTCCTTTTCCTGACTCTTCCACCTGCTCATTGAGTGGCCTGTGCCAAATATTTCACTTTCCTGTGCTTCATTTTTTTCATCTTTAAATTGAAACTCATAGTGACTGCAGTTAACATAACTAGCTTCTTTCATATACTTCTGTGAGATCTACTAATGAAAATCTCTAGCGGTAAAATAGTAGTGACTCTTTGTTATATGCTATTAACTGGAATGTTAAAAAGAAAAGACTGCAGTTCTCAATTGTTACAGGTAGGGGTTTATTTAGCAAAAAAAGTGACATCTCGGGCCATGTGTTCATGCTGGTAAGTTGGCATGTGGTTCTAGCACCCACAACATAAGGGTGTGCRGGGCTATTTCCTTGCATCTCTAGCTTGAATCCTGAACTGCTTTTTCTGGCAAACTAATATATTCACAGGGTGAAGAAAAAAATAGGACTGTACAACCCAATGTATAGCCTACAAAAGGAACAAGCACCTTTTGAAAATATCTATGTTCCTCTTTCATGGGTTTCTATTCATTTCTTATAAGCACTTATGCATCAGTTATGATAAGCCACGAAAAGGAAAAGGGTCGGCTTCAGTTGTCCAGCAAGCATTATTATAACTTCTGCCCTCAGTTTTAACAATTAGTTAGAGGGCTAGGTATATGGAGAGAGGAGACGCAGCTGAGCCTAGAGATAGGCCAACATTGGCTGAGAAGTGCCAACATGAGTTGCAACATGCACGATAAACCATGCGGGAGGAATGAGTGGATAATGATTCATCCCAGACCTCACTAATGGTATCTTATTGGCTGTCACAGGGTGTAGGATTTTTATGTGATCTTATGTTACACTGGACAGACCATTTACACATATTTCTTTGAAGCAGTTTTCCCTGAACTTTATACAACACTTGCATAGCAATCTCTGGAGTGAAACTGAATTTCTGGCTGTTCTTTCACCCAGAAAACCCACAGAAACTTTAACACGATTATGAAATTGGACTTGAAGATTTACAGAGACAATATGCTTTATTCGTCCTGTTCATCAGTGAGCCTTGAACATTGCACAAAAGTCACAGCCATCACCTGGGAGGCCTTATTTCCTCTCTTCTGAGGAAGATGGTATGACAGGCTGACTGGATGCCCATGAAGGCATCACAGCCAGCTGTAATATGTCTCACGTGTAGGTCAGGTGGATGATACTGCAAATGCCCAAGAAATTCAAATATTATGAATTGGCATTTCAAAAGAAAGAAAAGTGGTCACCCCCAAAATCATTTAAAATGTACCTTGAGATGTATCCAGATGGAGTAGCATCTATCAAGACCTGTGGAGTCTTCCAGGCATTTATTAAGCTACGTGCCACAGCAGTGTCATACCTGACCACAGGAGATGCACTGCAGGGGCCTCAAGAGCACCTTGTTTGCCTTTGATCCCCTCTGCAGTTGGCAAGTGGTATTTCAGAAATCATTGACGGTACAACAAGGTGCTCTGAAGTAAATTTCATCCTTATGTTACTGAGTTCAGATGAGTATGATATGAACTGCTCTTAATTGCAGTTACTRTGAGACACTGATAGGACTCAAGCTCAGACCACATTGAAAAAGCTTAAAATAAATGTGTTCCTGAGAATTTTGCGTGTTCTCCGAAAGTGTGGCCTAATTCAGATCTCCCTGTAGTCTGTATCTGTGTGAGTAACTCCACTGAATCAGTGGCCTCATGCCAGCATAACACTGGCAAGTGAGTACAGAAGTAGACCATGACTTTCCATATATATTTCTTCTAATTCATTTATTTTACTTCATTTGCCAGGACAAAAAAGACCTGGCAACAGACCCAAAAGCATTTGTAGGTTTGACACAAGATAAAGATAAGCTTTTCCAAATTCATCATTTTACAAGTGGAGTTTCTATTTAAATTTAAGTAAAGATCTTTGTCAAATTAATGAAAAAACAGAACAGATGCTTATTCTTCAGGAAAAAGAATGAGGCAACTGTAAATTGATGTGGTTTGGTTTTGGAYGAGAAAAGCATTATACACATAGCATGAAATGACAGAGCACAGCAACTGTTTTGGCTGCAAAGCCAGTGTGCTCAGTATTTGACATTACGGGGAAAAAAAAGCATTAAGACTAAAATAAAAAAAAATTTAAGTGGCAGATTCTTTTGTTATCATGGATTAGCAGGCCTCCTCTTCTTCGAGTACAGGGAAAAAAATATTTTTGTATACTTTTCTCTAAACTGTCTACACAGGTATACTATGGCACCTAAATTATTTCTTAATTAACAAAGCCAATTTTATGAATAAATCAGTGTTGCTAATAAAGCAGCCAACTCAAAGGAAGTTCTTGCCTAAAACTTCCAACATCCCAAATAATGCATGATTAAGTTCAAGTGGGACAGACATTCAGGTTTTTGTTTCTCCTAAATAATAAAATTACATCTGTGATTAGCAAGCATTTTATAAAACAGCTTCCTTTTTTTCTCTCTTAAAGCTTGCAGGGAGACAATGAGATGATACTGATCTGCATGAGAGAGTGATCTATCATGCAATTAGCTAGTGGAGAGAGAAATGATGTTAAAAAGGCAACTCAGAACTGTCCAAACATTAAGATTATTGGCTGTACATTTGAGTAAATCTATGCAAAAAAAATGCCTAGAAAAAAACCCCTCTTTGATCTTAATGTGTTTCATGCAGAAATCCACTCCAAAAGGGGAGTCAAGAGTTCATAGCAAATTCTTACTCATTTAGTCTGGCAATTTAACCAGCAGACACTGAATCCAGCTCAGCCCAGGACCAGATGGTATTCATCTAGAACTTCTAAAGGAAATAGTAGAATTATTAAACATGATGTGTAATCTCTTGCTTAGAACTACATTGTTGCCAGAGAAAAAAATAGTGCAAATGTGATGCCAATATTTAAAAAGGGCTCCAGGGGAACTAAACCCTTGGAATTATGACCCAGTCTGTAAGCCTGGCACCCACAGAAGGAAAACTGGTGGGTATGGTAATAACAGATAAAAATCTCTGGACACACGGTCTGCACAGATTTTGTAAAGGAAAGCTACACCTTGCAGATTTAGAGATCTGAGCTTGTGAACAAGATGATCCAGTTTGTTTCAAACTGTAACTACACAGCTGTTGGGATTTGCACAAGATAGCGTTCCCTCACTCATTCTGCTTTTGGTTGAAATTAATACCCTCTGGAGTGAATCATGGCTCCGTACTTATCCCTCAACCCTTCATGTCTATGCTCTACCCTCTGCCTCCCTCCACTATGCTCTCCACTCATTTGCTGTCTGCACAGTACGTGACTAAGCCGAGAGGCTCCACAAAGCAGGCTGCATCCAAGGCAGTTTGGTCCGTTTTGCATTTCTGCTGACTACGTGAAGCCTCTGGCCATGGCTGCTGGCCTCACTGGCTTCAGCCCTCTAGCATGTGCTTAGGAAGCATGCCTTGACACTGTAGCGGGCCCACCCCTTGGCATGGGGCTGGGTGAGGGGCTCCTACCATCCTGGGGAAGCTGGTCCTTCACACCTTCCCACATACAGTTGAGGCCAGTGTGAGAGTCATGCGCTGGCTTTATAGTGCTTGTTGTACTGACCTGCAGCCCTGGCCAGCCTCTCACCCCCTTGAGAGCAAGGGGGTTAGTGGGACTATGCAGTGGTATGTACCACTGATGACCAGCTGCATCCAGGACTTCCAGACGTGAAGAACATTATGCCAAGTCCTCCACAAAAGCCCACTGCTCTCTGACAGTTCAGCCTTTTCCATGTGGCATGGTCATGGCAGACTTTTTTATGCACAACCTGGCTCTGCCACTGCCACCACCAGTGGGCTTGCATTGGGAAGACATGAACACCAAGGGATGAAGCCATCTGCTCACATGTAATTCAGGACAATAAGCCTGACAAATGTGATCTGAATTTGCACATCCTGAAAAAGTGAGCTGCAATGCAAACATGGCTCTGGGCTACCTTTGCGAAAGTGGAATGGAAAGGTCTGATTTCCTTCTCCCCTCAGGAAAAAAAAAAAAGTCAAAAAGGCACTCTCTCCTTAGGCTGGCAATCAGAGGCAATTACTTGGAAGCCAAGTTTCTGGCATCCATGAGCATCATGTGGACACAGAGCCAGTGAGCCATGAGTAACTGGTGACTCAGTGGTGGCCATGCTGCTAAAGATCTTAATAACTCACTAGAATACACGCTGAGTTTTTCAATGACTTGCATGCGTGCTTCAGGCTTCGTGTTTTTTTTCTTTAACTTAAAACATTATTCACTCATGCTATGGGCACAACCCACATCACTGAGCTGCTGTATCACTTCTTGGTTTGTTTCTTCATTGCTTCTCTAGGAGGACCTTCCCAAGGCCTGGGATAATTCAACACATGGCAATCAATGTTCACAAACAGTCCTGGAAGACTTACCTGGGCTGAGGGAGCAAAGCTGGCATGGATCGGCATGCCAGAAAGAACTAGAAGAATCATGGAAGCAGGAGTTCAGGAGCAATTTAACATCATGGACAAGTAGGAGACCATTGATCTGGAGTGAAACAGGGAACAGCATGATTGGAAATAAAAAGTAGGAACGAAAATTAGGAGTGAACGGCAATTATGAATGGAGCCCCACAGGAAGCTTTGCTACAGCTGTTCATCACTTTCATAAATGCTCCAGAAAATGGGAAGAGGGGTGAGGTAAAAGAGTTTTCTGCTGATGCTAAGTCATTCAAGGAGAGGAGAAGCAAAAACTGACTTTGAACAATTGCAGAAAGCTTTTTCTGATAAAATGGGAGAATAAAAATCACTGCAAAGTAGAAAAGAATTATAATTTTTCATGAACAGTGGAGGGCTCTAAACTAGATATTACTATGCAGGAAAGAGACTACTGAACTTATGGTAGGTTCTTCCATGAGAACATCAGTTCAATTCTCAGGAGTCATAAAAAAGGCAAATAGGATTACAGTAATTATTAGGAAAGGAACAGAGGAAAAAACAACGCAAAAACTCAATATGTCATTATTTAAATCCTTGACTCATCTTTATGTGTTAGCATCTGTGAAAGACTGTAGAATAACTAGAAAAGATTTTAGACCTGGGCCACAATGCTCATGGAAGGTATGAAACTACTTGTTTACAAGGAATAAATAACCAACTTGATGTTCTTCAGATATGACAAAATCATGGCAGGTACACAGACTTCATTCTGACTTCAGAATGATAATTCACTCTCTGTCATGATACAGTACAATAGCCCCAGTGCAATCTCTTTGATTGCAATGATCCCCCTAATGTTGTCTCCCCTCCTGATCACTAACTGTGTCTCCCCCAGACTTCCATTCATTCTGTTTCTTCTCTTCTTTTTAACCAGGTCCTGGAGACTTCATGGAAGACTCTACGCAATCCAGTTTTGCAAGTCTGGAAGCCCAGCAGATGAATACAAGTGCACAGTCTCAGTCTGTATCTGACAACACAAATAAAAATTAATCTCTCCCTTTTGTTTAACTAAAGTGTAGTTATATATATACATATATATACATAAACTATGTCTATAGTTTAGTATAACTATAGTATAGTATAGTTGCTTCTTCATGCTACAGGAATAACCAAGCTATAACTCATCAGAACACTAGCAGTTAACCCCTCACCCCAAAAGTATAGTGGTATAACCAGTATAAAAACTGTAGATGAAAAATGAATTGAGAGAGAATCCAACCCCAAATAGCAACACATCTATGGTAAAAAGTAATAGAGGAAATAATACTGCTGATATCAGCCGTTCAACACAACTAAAACTGATTTCTCTAATGCAGATCTAATAGAAGGTGCCAGGAATCCAGAAAGATCTCTTCCTCATTAAGAATAAGCCCAGAACAATAATTTGACATCTTGCTTACAGAAAGACTCAAACTCCATTACAGGCTATTTAATTCAGTAAAGGAATTGCTAAACACAATTACCCAGTCTGTGTTTTGCAGCAGGTCAGACCATTATAGTAATTATAAATAATTRTAATAGCTTCTTTTGATACAGAAGGGTCTCTTAAAGCTCAAAATCATTCAGATTTAGTGCTACTTTATGACAGAAGAAAATGTTCTAAAATTTAAAGACTTCGTTGAAGTGAGTAGCATATGGATACGGAAAGCAGGATCAGTATCTCAAGTGTAAAGGACACCTTAGAAAGGCAGACATAGGCTACAAAATTTGGTCTGAGTTGGTTTGTTGCTGAATTTTCTTCTACAGAAAGTAATTTTCAAAGAAAAGAGAAGTTGTTAACCAGAAGTTTTGGCAGCTGAGACTAGTCTGCATCTTTTTGTTGTCTATGAAGAAGAGCAAAAAAGCAACCTAGGTTCAGCAGTCCTTTCTAAAAAGCATCCGTTACTTTTCTTGTGCATTGCCACTAAATCAGCACCTGTCTTGGTTGCCATTTCAGCTGTTTGGGATATTATAATAATTAGAAATTGTCAGAGAGAATGTTCAGGAAATACTGGAATAATAAAAAATAAATTCAAAACTAAAACAACAAAAAAATTTTCTATGTTTAATTAAATGGGCAAAATTTGTCATTTAACAGAGGGGTTGATTAGTAACACCCATCAATTTAATCACAGAAAACATATAAAAAAATAAAGGTGAATTAGGCAATTAAGAGAAAATYGGGGTTTCAGAGACATTGGTACCTAATATTCAAACTTAATGCTTAATCAATGCAAAAATGGAAACATATTTTAACTTTTATTTCTTCAATGAGATTTTCTCCCATTCACGAGTGGAAAAATAAACCAGAACATGTCATTCTGGATTAACTTCCTACCAGTATGTTATACCTTTGAAACTGGAATTGAGTCCTGCTGGACTGAATGTTTTTTTCAGCTGAGACAGTTACACGTTGTATACACCAATTGCCAGCTTGAGTCGTTTAATCTCAGATTTTTAAAAACTGCAAAAATCTGTAAAAGAAATGGAAAAAATATGATTACTCTCTTAAAGAAAAGATCATTTAGAAATTAGAACTTTAGAAGTAACTTTCCAATCTACTCTCCTACATACCCAGTCCAGTTAATGTCACTATAGAGCAAGGCTGGCGAGACTGGAAAAGAAATCCAAGCCTTCCAGTCTATGTATATCAACTTTAAGGGGTCCAAACCTGTTATTAGGAACCTGTTATTGCTCTGCCTATTTAACTAGAAGAGATTTTAAATGTAAACTTTGTTTTCCATTGGGAATGGAAATGCTATAGCAGGGATTCATTTAAAATATTAATTTACATTTTTGGCCATAAACAAGCTGTATACTGGAAGTTAAAAGCCCATGATTTTGTTGAAACACCACGGAAGATGATGTTTATGTATTCAAAAAGCAGAACTCAGAAGGAAGAGTTTCTTTTAAACAACCGAGATCGTTGTGTTTTACACTAATATGTAACTAGTGTGCTGCAGTTTATCAGTTCATCAAGTTTGTATTCAAGTCATATACAAGTCCTTGCACTGAGAAAATGTGTAGGCTTCTGCTTATATTAACTGACAATTCTAATATCATACTTTCATAAGGTTTGATCCAAGAACATTGAAATTAGTGAGTCTTTCTATTGACTTACTGGGGTTTGGATCAGGCACGTACAGCGCTTTCGGATGAAGTTAGCACTTCACCAAATGTGATAAATGTAACAGCTCTTGTTTTTCTGAGCRTAGCCAGTCTTCAGTCTGCTCCTAAAAATGTGAAGATAAGAATCGTTTTCATGTAAGGCATGCAAAATCTTCACTACGTTTTTCTCTTCTCTGCCCTTTTATTCAGCTACTCTTACCACTTTATATGTTGTTGGTTGAGAGACAGATTTATCACTCTCATCACTCACTGGTTGTGATTTATTGGCTGTGACAATACAGACTCCCTCTGAGAAATATTGCAGAGATGTGAGAAGAAGCAATCCTGCGAGGGGTTAATGCTGTAATCTTTTTCTAGCCTGTTTATAATCCCAACAGTAGGCCAGTAACAGGAGAGGGTGGATCTAAAAAAGTACCGGAGGGGATGTGTGTGTGTGTGGATGTGTGTGCATACGTGTGAGCGTGTATGTGCACGCATGCTTTGCTTTTCTGAACTGCCTCGTGTGCCACTGGAATAAATCTTGTTCAGCCCGAACGGGACTCTGTGTGCCAGGTGTTCCTGACGGAGAGTTAGAAGAGCTTCCTTGCACAACTGCCTCTCTCGTATTTCTCCCGAAGATTTCATTCAGAAATGTATCTGTTTACTGGGGGAATGGGCAGATAGTTACAAACCCACCCTCTTCTTCATCAAAGCTGACCTGTGGATACTGAAGAATGGAAATAGTTGATGCTAGCTTCCTCGGGAATGCTACCAATATTACTGCTTTCCTGTGCGATATCATCTTGGAAAATGACACTTTTTTCTGTGTGGATGATCCACCTTATCCTTCTAAAGGTAGGTATAGAAAAATAGATTTTTTCAGGGAGTTTTAGTTCTAGCTGGAAGTAGAGATACTATGGAAAGAAACAGCTACACAAGGCTTTTTCTGTGAGGCAGTGCAAAATCAACTGCTTGCTGATAAGTCAGGATGAGAAACAGGCAGGAAAGAATTTAGTATGTGCTGGCTTTCCAAGTTAAAATTTCAGCTAGAACAAAATTTGGATATAATGGAAAACTAAAACAGTAGCACTATTGGGCACAAAATGTAAACAGCTCTGCTAAGGACTTGGAGAAACATGATTTTTACTCTTTGAGCAATTCAATAACAATGGAGTTACCTGATCTGATACCATGTATGAAAGTGATTAAATATGAAATATAGCACTCTGAGGCTGAAAAAAATCATCCGTGTATTAAAATATTTTTGATTGCTGTATCGTTGCTTACTTCTGCATAAAGGAGGAACTCCCATGGTGAGTGAGTGGTGCACACTAAGTAGTGTGAGCAGAACGTGCTTTTAAGAAGTCGTATTTGGCTCTCCAAATGGACGTTGTATTGTATTTTAATGTTATGCAATTCAGGTAGATCAGAATAGGTTTAAGAATTTCAGAACTTCCACTGATTTTATATTGGTGTAAAGACATAAACCTTAGTAAAACTGAATACAGAAAGGTTTTTGAAAGGCTTTACCTTTTGATTAAAGCAGGAAACATACTGGTCTATGATCTGTATATTGCATAACTGATTTTTTCCTTATGACAATTTTCAGATTTGCATCAGATAATTCGGATTCTGCTGTATTGTTTGATATTTCTGCTCAGCGTTTTGGGGAACATTCTGGTAATTACAGTGCTGATAAGAAACAAGCGGATGAGAACAGTCACCAATACGTTTCTGCTGTCACTAGCAGTCAGCGACCTGATGCTCTGCCTTTTCTGCATGCCGTTCACCCTCATTCCCAACCTGCTGAAAGATTTTATTTTTGGTAGCGCTGTTTGCAAAACTGCCACTTATTTCATGGGTAAGTCTTGGAAGTTTATACTTATTGTGAAGACTGACTGATGAGATAGATAGGTGAGAAGGTCATTAAAGACCAGCAAAAAGATGATTGTTTCCATCTGCCGTTGAACAGTTACCAAAATCACAAAGAAACAACTTTGTAGTGCAAATCTTTGTGGTTCTAGTTTCCTCAGTATGATCCAGCAAAACAGAGGCACCACTTAATGTTAACTACACACAGAAGTGTTTCACTGGATCAGGTTAAGTAAGTGAGAAGTATGTTGCATGATCAAGCTTTAATGAGGAACCCGGCACATGCGCTGGCTTACCCATCGCTGACAGAGTTATTAGCAGTGTTCAGATCACCCATCAGAAATTACAGGGTTGTACAATCCTCACAAAGGGCAGGTTTTGCCCACAGATTTTTGGTAGCAGTGATACATGAAAAAAATAATAGGCCAAAGTAGGTGTCATTTGCAGAGCTGGAAGTTAGAGCAAGCACTTTTTGAGAACAGACCAGGTGTGATCAGAGCTCACCAGGAGACTACAAAATACAGATATAGGTTTTAGAGGCTGACTTTAAGAAGCATCACTTTTATATGCCTTGCCGTACCCGCTTTGGTTGTGGAGCCAGGAGCCAGGAGTTTCAAAATGCCCGGATTAGGTATGTCTGTGTAAGTGATTTTGTCTCACTTCCAATACTTCCTGTCCGTTTGCTTGTTTCTTAAAAAAAAAAAGAAAAAGGAAAGGAGAACATTATGTAAAGTTTTTGCTACGTTGGGAGACCCTCGGTTAATTACAGAAACCTTAGGTCCCCTTTCAACCCGTGCCCTTGAGAACTTTGATGTAATGTGAAAGTACACACCTAAAGTGTGCGAATGGGAAATCAACACCTTTTTGTAGATAAAACCAATAAAACTAAAGGCCATGTTTAAACAGTTATAATGAATTGCTGCCATAAATACCATAAAACATTACTGAAGCGTTGTCATCTTTCTCTTCTTTCACACTGTGTAAATTACTTGATAAAAAAAATCCAGTGAAATATTTTCGAACATGAAGTTTTTCATTATGAAAGTGTTTTATTTTAAGAGTCAGAATGTGGATATTTCCCATTAGCAGTTCAGGTTAACAGAGGCTTCAATTGACAAACAGACACTGACATCCATTGCATCACCTATGCTCAATTTTTCATTTTAAGATGTAGGAAGACTTATTTTAAATTACAGATAAGTTGAGTAAAGCAAACTGTAAAGATATTGGCATTTTATATTTTGACCTACATTAGAACATTCACAAAAACTACTAAATGAAAGCTCATTCACTGAAAGAAAAAGTTAAGAAGAGATATTTATAATCTTGCAGTGATAAACTGGGGCACCTCAGTGACAGAAATACAGACCACTGCGTTATATTTCATAATATATGAACAGGAGAAATTAAGGGCACTTGAAGGACAAAGATTCTGCTTCATGACTTCATTTCTCCTGCTTTGTAACTCCATTAGCATCTAATTTAAAAAGTGATAACATGTTTAATTCTCTTGAATGAGAAAATCAGAACACCAGTAAAGCAGGACACTTGAAAAATTAAAACAGTAGAAGAGGGACTATGAACTTCTGCATTAAAAGAGTAATTAACAGCATAATCCCACTGATTTCAAATGCTTGTTTGAATTTCAGTGCAATTAGTGGAGTGGATAAACCACAGTAACAAAGAGAAGAATTTGGAGGAAAAGTGTCTTCTTTCCCTGTTATCAGAATTTCATCATTTGAGAGAATGAATCTTTTCTCTTGGACTTCTGGAGTTAGAGAAGGGCAGAGCAGGAACATCAGTCTGGAGACCCAGACCCATTACCCAGACATTCTTCGCTGACTTCATCAGTATGATATTTATAAATATTTTAGCTTATAAATAGTTTGCTATATTTTTAATTTTCTATATGCATACAGAAAGTTAGCAAGACTATTTGAAAATAACATGAACCTTTAAAACAAGAGAATAACCTTTTTCTTTATTTTATATATATAGGTGTCTCTGTAAGTGTATCTACATTCAACCTGGTTGCCATATCTTTGGAGAGATACAGTGCCATTTGCAAACCTCTGCAGTCCAGGGTCTGGCAGACAAAATCTCATGCCTTGAAAGTGATTGCTGCTACCTGGTGTGTTTCCTTTACTATCATGTCACCATACCCAATTTACAGCAAACTGGTACCTTTTACCAAGCATAACAACACCACAGCAAATATGTGTCGGCTCCTTTGGCCAAGTGATGTCATTCAGCAGTCTTGGTAAGACATAACTGACTGTTAGCAAATGCGTAATTATGTGGTGGAAAACAGGATTTCATGGTAGCATTAAGCCTGTTGAAAATCAAGTATTAAACTTCAGCAAACATTTACACTTCTATCGTGCTTATTTAAGAAGTAAAAAAAAAAAAAAATCATATTTTTAAGCTGTTTACATTTCGACACTTGTGTGACTTCCCTTGTCATAGGAATGATACCCAACATGGCAATGATTCTCACACTATGGTCTGCTAAGCCCCTACTGTCACTGTAAAGAAAGCATCTGTCACTCTTCAAGTAGGAATATTGCTTTCACTCATTTATATATAAACTTAAATATTTTCAGGGAAATCCTTGATTAATCTTTGAGAAACGCAGACACATACAAGCGCCCCTCTGTGTGCTGCCTTGCCTGTTAATTTGTTCGTCTGAAGGTCCTCTGAAGCAGAGAAGTAGAATATGAGAACTTGGAGAGGTCGCAAATGCCCTTCTTGAGAACTGAACCCTTTTGGTCACTTATAGAGAATAGGGGCAGAGAGACGAGGGGGGAGACAGTGCTCCGAGTTCTACACGTCCAGGCAGAGTAAGTAAATAGTAGCACTATCAAGCAGCAATATTACTTAGACATTGTGTCTTTGCACGATGACTAAACACTTTAACTGGCACTGAGAAGATGTAAGATTTTTTTGGATGCTGAAGGTCAGTTGGAACTGAGAACAAGGTTAAAGTATGCACCACTTCAGTTTGGTGTATCCACAAACATAGTGAATTTCTGTTAATGCTTTCGGTAGTCTCAGGTATTTGCCAGTATGAGTACAGATGAGGAGGGAGGGTGCAGGGTGAAATTCTCTTCCCCGTGGTGTCGTTGCAGATTCCCAGGTGCCTTAGTGAGCTTGCACCAAAGTCCCAGGGAGCAGAAGAGACGTAGGCTCGTGAATGCATTTTAACAGAATTATTTCCCCAACTTGTAATCACATTAGAGAAGCTGCCTAGGAGAGTAACAGATGCGCAACCAAGTAAAAGCTGCTTCCTTTAGCAAAGGGTTGCCAGCCCTGGGATCCCTCCCCAGGGGCTCTGCATGGCCCCTGGCATGGATGAAAGCCCAGGTCGTGGCTGCTCTGTCCCTGCCCACATGTGCCACGACCCTTAGCAAGTCAGATCTCACTGAAGTAGCGACTGCCAGTACCAGGGGCTCCTTTGAGAATCAGCAGCTGCTCATTTGGCTTCTGCAAGGCAATTTTTACATCATTCAAAGCTACAGGGCATCCGATGCTCATCTGGTTACAGCGGGGAGCCCCGCTCATGGGCAGAGAGACCTTCTGCCCCCTCTAACCACTATGGGAGTGCCCATCTCCTCCGGGCCTGCGGAGGTTGGGTGACGGATGTTTTGCAGCCATGATAGCCTTGTTCCTGCTGTACTTTTCTGGGGGAAGAAAGAGGAGAAGAGGTGGAAAGCTTCTAATTTCCAGAGCTGTCAAAATGATGCTTCGTATTAGCATGAAAAAATTTCAGAAAAATCTTGAAATCCTGCCCCTCCCAATTCTCAGCAGGAGAAAAAGGAGTTTTTCTGGGTTTGTGCTGTTCCCTGGCCACAGTTTGTCTTTTGATTCTTTAGGTACACTTTCCTGCTACTCACACTCTTTCTTATACCTGGGATTATAATGATGATTGCGTATGGCCTAATTTCTTTGGAACTCTACAGAGGAATAAAATTTGATGCCAGCCAGAGAAAATCTTCACGAGGTAACAATACATTTAGGTTTGGGGTTTTTCTTAAGTTAGAGTTGAAGATACAAGCAGTCGTCTTGAGGCTACTGAAAGCAAAATTTTCTATTTGCAAAAATGATCATCATGGTCAGTTATGGTTGTGAACCTGCCAGATGCATTTGTTGATTGAAGTTATTCCATTATTCACTAGCAAATAATTCCTCACCTATGGCTTGTTTGCAAAGACTCTGGGCAGGATACATGAAATTTCTAATTTGCTTATTATAGAAATACCAAGATTTTTTTTCTGGTCATGGATGAGGACCATTTCTCTCAATAAACACCACAATAAAAATTGTCAAATTAAGATAGAAGCATATAATTTTGAAAACTATCTTCAGTGAATACTTGACACTTTTGCATCAATTTGTATAGAGTTAAGACATGAGAGTATTGGGAGATAGCGGACGCAGAGCAGCTGATACACAATCGACTCAGAAGTAGGCCAGTGTTTTCTTTGCAGCAGTTGTTCAGCCATGAATTATGTTATTTATTTAGACTTAGACGCCATTCTTCATTTTTTGTTTTGAATCACTGTTCAGAGATATTTTGCCAGCTACTTAAGCACTAATTTATATGTACAGAAAGAAAAATAAGTACCTGCAGCGCCAAATATGAGGATGGAGATGGATGCTACCTCAACAAAACCAAAAGAAAAAGGCAAATGCCATTGCAACAGCTCTCTGCTACTAGCCATAGCAAAATAGAGAGGGTGAGAAGCAGCAGCTCTTCTGCCAACTTAATGGCCAAGAAACTCGTCATCCGCATGTTGATGGTGATAGTTATTTTGTTTTTCCTTTGCTGGACTCCCATCTTCAGTGTCAACGCCTGGCGCGCGTTTGACACCACTTCAGCAGACCAGCGTCTCTCAGGGGCTCCTATCTCCTTTATCCACTTGTTGTCCTACACTTCTGCCTGCGTGAACCCTATCATATACTGCTTTATGAACAAGCGTTTCCGCATGGGTTTTCTAGCAACTTTCACCTGCTGTGCAAAGCAAAAGCCCCCTGCAATACGGGGAGAGGTTGGTGATGAAGAGGAGGGGAAGACAACAGGGGCTTCACTCTCCAAATGTTCTTACATGCACATGAATGCATCTGCACCCCCCTGAGCTGTGTCAGAAGAGGCAACGAGCGGCCTGCAGAAGTTCAAGTATCTATCATCTGGTCTTGGAAAGTGACTATGGCATCAGCTGAACATGATTTAGTTCTGAGGTAATGAAACACTTCAGCTGACAGTGAAAGCAGTGAGAATTTTATGGGAAATGGATGCTGTCACTGTCTGAGCTTTATATCACTTTCCCTTCAAAAGTACAAAGGAGGAAGAGGGCTCTTTGAAGATAAGGGACTTTATAAAAAGCCTTAGAAGATGCTCTATTTGTCATAAATTCTCCTGTAAAAATTGGTGTCCTTTACAACAGTTCTGCTCAGTTTTCAGCTGCAGTTCTGAGTATCTCTTAAGATTTCCAAGACGCTAATGGATTCTCCTCAAATATGAATACATGTATTGCAGTCTTTACTTCACTGTCTATGCCTCATAATCAAAATCTTTCAGTTACATTTGTAGGTTTTTTTCACATTATTTTAGCTGAGCTATTACATGTTGAGATCATTTTGTTGTCACAGTGAATTAAAAGAAGAATTTTGGGGTGGGGAGAATGGGCTTGTCCATGTGAAAATGATGCTTTAAAGTAAAATAATTTCATCTTTTTTTTTTTTTTAATAAAATGAAAATAAATATTGGTGACTTTGTGGATGGTATGCATTCTTCACTTAGGCAATAACCTAAATTAACATAATTTAATGTGGTTTTGGTTTAAATAAACCCCATAGAACAAGCACAAAGAAGTGGCTTTCTTCTGTGCAGCTGCAAGCACCCGCACGTGCAAGTGGCAGGGTCTTCCGTGAGCCCCAAAGGCACGCGTGGAAATTGTCACACTGGGAAGCACAGGGGTAAACGCTTGGGATAAAGGCAAAGAGGTGATTTTACAAAAGACGCAGAACTGAAGACATAGGACAATGCCCACGGTAGTCATGCTTTTCACAAATATATTCACAGTCACTCCTGGCGTGGTACTGCCCACATGGAAATAGAGGCCATTGGATGTAGAAAGGCAGAAAGCAGACACAACGAGCAAAGGCTGAAGGACTTTGTCAGAAAAGAGAGTTTTTCTAAATTTTGGAACAACTATTTTCTCCAACTACACATATTTGTAAAAAGACTTAACGTAGAAAAAAAAAAACTTTGAATGATGTAATTATTGGTGTTTTATTGAGCAAGGAATCCAGTCCCTTTCCTGTGCAGCGCACAGGTGTGTGGGGGTGTTCAGGTCATGCCTTTTGCTCTGTGGAGCTCGGCAGGAGAAGTTACATCTTTTTTTTTTTTTTTGTGAAAATATCCTGTTGGAGATGCTTCTATCTTCTAGCTGAATCAATATAATTTAAAAAAACTTGTTATTAGACAGAGATTAAATTTGAGCACAGCGTAGAATGTAGATGTGGATATTAAATATAACCCCTCTCAAGTTTTTTAATCAGGAAAATCTGATCTCTTTACAGAATGATTTTAAATTGGAAATACAGTTTGAGTTCCAGATGCATATTCTGCACTCAGTTATTGCCTGAAACAGTTTACCCATACAACTTAGCACGCAACTTTGGCTATTATTTTTTTTGCATCCAGCTTGTCCACAGACAGGAAATTAAAAAAAAAAATTCTAAACACTGTTTATGCACAATCCATAGAAACAATGTTCTACCTGCCACGTTAATAAAGTAGCACTGTTCCTGGAACAGTGCTGAGACTACTGACATCGATCTGACCTTTTGCAAATACCCACCGAATTAAATTATGGGATTTAATTCATAACAATGAAATGAAAATTTTACTTCACTTAAGGATGGAGGATGAGACCCTCTACAAACCTGTCCTGTGTGTTGACACTGAAGGAACAAACTTAGCTGCTTTTGGATTTACGTGGAACAGTGAAAGCACAAAAAATATTTGTGAAGTATTTTGTACCATTTTAAAGTCTGGATTTATTATAGGATATAGTTTAAAAATTGTTAAGTAAAAAAAAAAAAATCACATTTTAATAATATACTGGATGTGAATACGGCTGACTATGCGCTGTATAGCGAGACAGCCTACTTCGCAGTTCTGTATGCACTTTGAAAGGCAAATTCCTTTTTGTAGATGTAGATTCTCCGGTACCTCCAGAGCCCACATAGCAGTATGTGCACCGTTCACCTGCTCCCACTGATTTAGTCCGAGGATAGTGGTTTCAGATGAAAGGCAAAAGCTATTTTCAACAATGCCTTAATCAGATCACAGCCCCCCGTGGTCTCCAGTACCTGTGGCTGAAAGGAGCAGAGTCTCTGATTGATTCCCCACTCGTAACTATCAGGGAGCACAATTTGGAGGTGATGAAGTGAGGGAGGCAGGAGAAGAAGATCCTGATGGAGTGGCAGTCGGGCGACAATCAGAGAAGGGTTAGAAATGTGCCAGAACGGACATGTTTCCTTTTGTCCAAGGCTCATCTGTGCATGTGTTACTCTTCCCCTCCATTGCCACCTTTTTTCTTTTTAAACCAATGTATTAACTCTTTGATCAAGCTCCCAAAGTCACGAGCCTTAAGCCAAATTCCAGCAAGGAGTAGGAATTAAGTTTTTAAAATGCAATATTGCAATCCAGTCATTTTGTCGTCTTCTGCCCTGGTCTCCTAGGACAGGAAATTTCAGCCTTTCTGCAACCTGCATGCATCTTAATGCCATTTTCCCCGATCTGTGCGTTGCAGAAGTCATTCCTGGCTCTGAATGTTGCCCTTTCATTGCTAAACAATCGTGGAATCCTCCCAGCACCTTTAATTCAGAGACTGCTGTTAGTGGAAATGTATCTTCAACAATATATGTGGGTGGAATAAACATAGCAAAATAAAAGAGCCCATGAAGTCTCCTTATTTTAACATTAGTTTAGAGGGGTTGGGGGGAGAAATCCTATCCTAAAAGCCTACTTCTACAATGGGCAGTACCTAAAGGCAAACTGTTTCCTACATGTAGCAGACAAATGGCAAACCAATAAATTTCAGGTGCATAACGCTCATAAATCTCTGAAATCTTTCTCTTCTTCCCCTTTCTCCCCTGACTCCTGTTTTTTTTTTCTCCCTTTGTCTTTCTCTCATCTCTTTCAGCTGCATGTCACCATCTTCTTTTCTTCTGTCCCCTTCCCAGTCTCTAGGTTCCTTTCTCCCCACCAACAATTGCTAGATTTTTTTTCCTCTTTGACAGGTTTATTTTCCTTCCCAGATTTACTTTCCCAGAAAGCACACTCATCTTCATTCCTCCTATCATCTCTGGTTGACAGACTCCTGAAACACATTGCTCCAAGCAATATATCCTGCCCACAACGCAACAGTTCTGCAATCGCCTCTTACAACCCTACGTCTTGAGTTCACACATCGTCTCCCTTGAACACCACCTCCTGGCACGCTCAAACAAGCAGTATATACTAGTTCATAAAACAAAACCATAGCACTACATAACATAACCAAGTCGTCCTTTGCTACTTCTGTCATTGTTACTTGCAACCTCTATTATTAGGGTGCGCTTTAAGACAGATGCCTAAAATACTGCTAAATACAGCGCTTGGCGGAGGGTCAAATTAAGGCTATATTTCACTGTTGCCAAGGCAAAATACAGGTGCTCTGAATGAAAAGCAGCATGTGGGTTTGCAACTGCAGCCACTAAAGGTTTACACCCCCTTTACACCCCCCTTACACAAGTCGTGGCCTCTCTTCCGATGCCACCAAGCCCTTCTTGGCAAGGTGGTGAGGCTGTCCGGGGTCCCGCCTGCTCCTCCATCCCCTCCTGCTCCTCCTGCCTCCGAGCCCAGGGATGGTGCAACCCGCGTTCACGCATTGTGGCTCCTCACGACACTTTTCTGGCTTGGAATAGATTATTTCAGGATCGGACGATACTTAAATACTACAATACAGAAATATTGCAGCCAAAGCATAGCAAATAAACACACACTCACACAGTTTCTAACAGCATTCAGCAGGATTTCCCTTAAAAACAGGCACTTGCTCAGACCACACGCACAACCGTACTAGGGCAGAAGGCTGATCTGAAGATAGCTGCCTTTTGCAGGACCTCACAGGTAGAGGCTGCCAGGAAAATCTGGATGAACGCAGGGTATAACACTGCTAGTGCTTCTGAATCAAAGCTAATCTACGGTCAGATATACTCACACTATGCACAGACCAGAATGTGGTAGGCATTTACTGACTGCAGTCAAACCATCTTGTAAGTTTACGATTGCAATGGTGAATGCAGTTTTTTAAATGTTTTTTCCTCATGAAGCATTGATCTTGGAACTATTTATTTAGGTGCTGAGAGGATTTTAATAGCTACTCATTTCCTCCTCATCTCCATACCCATTTTTCCACAGCTGATGCTTTTTTATACAAATCAAGACACACAAACTAAGAGTACCTTCAGATTCAAGGACTGTACTTTCTCTTCCATTTCTCAGGACTTTGGTAAACATGCCTCTTTTTTTTCCTCAGTCTAAATTGAATGGATGTTGAGCTAGACTTAGGGTTCATAGTGGCAAAAGATGCCTATTCTCAAGAGGAAAGTGAAGAAGGATAAAACTTAATGTCTTTGAGTAAGGATTAAATGAAAGGAGAAGCTGTAATCTTTTTATTACAGCATCAGAAACAGGGTGGTAGAGAGTATAAAAAAAAGTTGGGATTTTTTAGGTTTGTTTTTGGTGATTTTTTTTTTTTACAAAAAGTCTTGCTCTTCCGTTTAAAATATGACACAGACCAACCAAATCACACTTCACTCAAGTGTGCACGTAGGTCAGCAGTTTGCTTGCCCTCTGACCACAGTTTTCCTATCCATTTTTCTATATGCGTTATTCATTTGTTCAACAGCTCCAGCTTTTTATGCACACTCCATCCCTGGCTCTTCTCTCATCAGTTACATCCACATCATAG
Organism: Phoebastria nigripes; assembly: GCA_035582835.1. Classification (NCBI taxonomy): domain Eukaryota; kingdom Metazoa; phylum Chordata; class Aves; order Procellariiformes; family Diomedeidae; genus Phoebastria; species Phoebastria nigripes. The sequence continues at coordinate 742,493 of JAYKAV010002782.1, forward strand.
TAATGCATGCCTTAAAGATGCCAGAATTTCTATCTACGTGGTTTATAAAAAGACCCATTTCTAGCATTACCTTATTTTTTTCCTCCTGCAACTCTTGTTAGGCTGCCTTGGGTACCTACCAAAGGAAAAAAACACGCAAAGGAAATGTTCATGAATTGTAAAGCTTCTGCTTTGCTTGCCTAATGGCAAATCATCCCTGCTAGGAGTTATTTGTCTGCATCTCTACAGATAATTATGGCATGAAGAGTTTTCTTTGGCTTCCGCTCCCAGTTGTGTCCAAAAAGCACTGATTTTGAGCTAATGACATGTCAGTGGTCCACTGTACTGTGAGATGAGAACAAAACATCTTCATTAGCATCAGCAGGTAGCAAACATCAAGTAGGAATCATCCCCTATGGGGTAAACACCATTTAATTGATTTCCTGCTATTTTGGCAATTATTAAAAATTGTAAAAATATCTCCTGATAGAATGAAGAAATGCAACTTATATACCGAGTTTGATTTAAAACAGTGGACAAATCACCGCATAGCTCCTGTGAACGTCGTACAAATACCGGTGTTACACAACAAGAAGAACAGTCACACGTACAGAACCTAAATCCATAGGAAAGACGAGGGGTGGCTCATGCTCTTGGCTTGCTGTCAGGGCCAATTTTTTTTTTTTTATTAAGTGGACAGTGGCTCAGGGCCTTGTTCTGAGAATATTTAGCAACTGATAAGAGGCCTCATTCATGACCAAGCAAAGAATGACACACAGAGGTGAAACAACAGGGGCAACCGCAATAAACAGATGACAATACCCAAGAGCAAACTGGCCAGCCAGCTGGGAGTGCTGCATTGACTCTTACAAACCTGCTATGGGCCTTCTAACACCCGAGATCTTCAGGATTTCATAGCTAAACTGAAGGTAGATGCGGAGTAACCAGAGCTGCTTCCTTGCTCTGAAACTGGCTCAAAACTCAGTCCACATCCCCCTGGTGGCATCTGGCAGCGTTGCTGTGACTGGCTTGCTATTATTGTAAAGGAATATAAGGATAGTAATGTCATCCAAGACACTCTGTCTTTGGAGTTGCTTTTTCTGGTGGCTTCCCAAAAGATGGTCCTGCCACAGTCCACATGCAAGTAGGAAAAATAACACTATGGTTATGGCACTGAAACTAATTTGTTGCATCAGAGAGGGCGCAGCTGCTGCTTCTGCTGAAAACCCAACCTCATGTCCCTTCTAGCTTCTCAGGGTGCTATGATAATTTAACGCACCTCTGATCATCTGATGGGGAAGGAGAGCGGTCATTGCAGGATGAGGAGGCTGCCGTGTCTTGAAGACAAAGAGTTTTTTGGGTTTTTTTTTTGCAGTCCAGATGTGTTACATCTTGTGAGTTACAAGAAAATCAGTAGTGACTAAAGCAAATTTTCAGCTATAAGACTGGTTCTCACAGTGGATTTTTAACAAGAAGAAAGTTCTGCTAATATCAAAGTCCTCGCTTCACTGGGATTGCAGATCTAGGAAAAGGATCCAGAAAACATATCTCAGTGCCCTTGTGTTTATTAAATAGGAAACCTGTTTAAATAGTGTCAACTGACTGAAGCAAAACAATGCAGTCCAGGAGAGACTGTCAGGCATAGCTGTGCGTTCCCTGGTATCTTTCAAGCATTTTTTTCCTTTCGTATTTCCCTTCTTTTTTCAAGCAGTGAAAAGTAAAAGCTGGTGGAAATTCAAAGAACGTTTATTGAAAGGCAGGGTTTTCCACAAGACATCAAATATTTATTAACATCCAACATGACTCCTCCGCTGCACTAATTTGTCAAATATTTATTAAAACCGGGATAGACTTTGTTTGCTACACACTCAGGCCAAGACTGACAAGCCTTCAATTACAGAGACTGCATAGAGAGGGAGAGGAAGAGCGAGAGAGAGCAAGCTGCAGGTGTACAGCTTTGTCCTGCATTGCTTTTGTGAGATCTGTAAGAGATTAATGAGACTGGTAGAAGAGCGAATATTTAGAAAGACGGTGACTGAAGACAAAGCTGAATCCGATGCACTTGCAGCTGGAAACGTGGTTCTGCAGAGGCCAAACATAGGGCTGGGGAAGGGATGGAAGGGAAGGTGAACAGGAGACATTTCAGCCTTGTAGTGTAGGGGAAAAAAAAATTATAAGGAGGAAAGGACAATGTGATCTGATCTGTGGAGACAGAAAATCATTGCAAACAGTCATTGGTTTTGGATTGCCAAGACCCTTTTGAGAGCAAGAGAAAAGGCAGCTGTGCCCTGTAAGTGAAGGAGGCGAGGAGGCGGGAAACAAAAGTTTCCCTAGGCAGCAAGATGGAAGGAAAATCAAACCCCATTTTGGGTATGAAAGCATTCATTTTAGGCAAGGTTGAAAGTGGAGATTTGAAAAGAAAACAACTATTCTGGAATGAATTTCTTTTCTACAGGCTTTGCATAGGGTTTTGCTGCTGAAGGGATTCTGACAGCAGGACAGACCAGGCAAGCGGAGCTGGGGGTCTCTGCAGCGTGCCCCGAGCAGAGAAGCCAGATGGAGAAGTGCTCTCAGGGCCACGGAGAACCTGCTGCCTACGAAGTACTGCTAGCAAGCAGAGCGTGCTGCATTAATGCCTGTACAAGTCGGGCATCTCTCATGTGAGGAGTTTAAACTACACTGCCACAATATTGTTATGTTCTAGTCTATCTGAGGGGTTAAGAGAATAACGCTATGTTCCTCTGTCCCCAAAGCCTAATACCCCAGAACACTGCGCATCCATGGGACCGATTGAGAGCTGCACCTCCACGTCTTGTCCACCAGCCAACACAGACCTCATCTCTGCTACCGCTGGCATGGTAGCAGGCAGCCTATAAGGACCCTATATTCCATCAGACAGAGCTAGAAGTGACAAAGGTTTCAGAAACCATAAAAACCAGTTGCAGTCAGGTAAGTAGAAAAACAAGTACCTAAACAAGCAAGGGATTATTTAAAAAAGAAACCAAAAACCCCCCACAACCAACCCCCTCCTCTTCCCCCCAAACTGTGGTGCTTGCATTTAATAGTTACCAGTAACTGAAACAGTCTGCTCTTTACCAGCATCCTGTAAACGAACTGAAAAAGAGCGGTACTCTCTGCTGGGAGGAAATAGATATTGCCTCTCCTGCCCCACCTCCAGCTCACTTTTAGTAAAGCTCTTTTTCACCGCAGAGCTTCTGTGTCCTCATTCTGACGACTGACAGCAGCAGTCTGTTATGCATCTCGGTGCTACCAGTTGGCTTCACTAGATAATAATTTCCAAATCTACGTGTCTGCTTAGATTACAATGCCTTGTACATTCAATTATTCTCCTAACTCTACCAAGAACAACATGTTTCTAAATTAATATAAACTTACCAAAATGCAATTTTATAACTGATTCATGTTGCGCCTGTGCTTCCTCCAAATTTAGTTTGAATAATGTTTTCTAATCTACTACTACATAAAACAAACTGAAGAACTTTGATATTATTTCCATACGCCCGTGGGCTCAAATGTAGCCATCTGTGCAACTTCAAGCTCTGCTTCTGAGCCAAGACTTGTTATTTACTTACATTTGTCCTTGGTCCTCTCTGGAGGAACATATTTGTGCAAGTGCTTTTGAGTACTTTCCTGCGTCTGTGAGACTCTCTCCACCTGTGTGATCAGTTATCGTAGATAGCAGTCGGGAGGGCTTTTGAAGAAGGCACACTTGGAAACACCTGCATTTTAGTTACACGATCAAGTAACTTTACATCCACTTTTTTTTTTTCTTTTTTATACTGCAAAATTTTGTATCTGGCTTGAGTTCCCTTTACTTTGTTTCATAGCTGTAATATGAACCTTTCTCTTTCACTTCCTATGACTGATCTCGAGTTCTGGCAATTCCCCTTTTCCAAGTGGAGTATGTCAGATCCTACACTCTCACACACAGGTCACCAACAGAATTGTTGTTGTTTTGTATCCAGAAAATTAATGCAATTTTTGATTGCTCTTCTCGATGCATTTTGGTTGGCTTCATCAAACTCTAAGGTTAATTTTATTAATATTTCAGGATTTCCATGTCCTCTCTGACAAGCTGCCTTTCGAAAATACTGGACCATCTTGCACATTTTGGTTTCTTGCATTTGGGCCCTTCAGCTCTTTCCATGGCGTGAAGCGAGATGTGACGACTAATCTACCTCTTATGGAGTGGCCTACCAACGGCACTGAAAATAAGGGGAGGCACAGATGTATTTTCTAGCTTTCACTCTTTGCAATACATTTTAAGGACAGACAGCACATATATATGTATTGTTAAGGGAGGTGGAGGTTTGGGCAGCAAGGCGAGAGTGGTTTAAAATTTTTGGCACCTGGTGAAGTAGGAGCAGCATTTTCAGGCCACTGAATGAGTACGTAGATTATGTCTGTATGGAAATGAGAGGAAATTAGTTTAAAATGTAGACATTTAGGTGTCCTTTGGCCTGGGTGAGTGGATGAGGTAGTTTACACCTGCAACAGAAATCTTCAGAAAGGGATAAATCTTGCAAGAAATGGTCTAAATAAAGGTGCAGAACACCTGAGGTGCTGCTGATGACTTGGAAACCTCGTATACTTCATTAGCTAGTTCTGCTTCAAACCCTGTCTGGGGTCAGTCCCCTCTAATCCTGTTTGTTGCCAAACAGCAGCTGCTGCAAACAATTTTGGGCTTATATTTGCAGATTCTGTTGTCATCAATGAGAGTTTGTCTGGGTAAGGATGTCAGAATAAAGCACAACTTCCCTTTTCTCTGGGTATCCGAGAGGAGATTGTATATTTATTTTTAAGTGTTTGTTCCCACTGCTCTTAAATACATCAGCCCAGAATCCTACTCAGGTGTGTCCAGTGGGACTTTTAATTCTGACCCCAAACACCCATTTATGGAGGGTGGTGTGGGGCTGGGGCTGGGGCGGCCACTGAAGCCGAGGGTCTCCATCAGGCCAGTTGAAGTGCAGGCTTCTTTTTTTTTTTTTTTTTCCTCCAGGTTATTTAGAGCAGATAGAAGAGTTTTATTGTTGTAGTAAGGTGCTGGAGGGTTTGTATCATTTACAATAAAACAACTCTTCTTTCACCTTCCTAATGAATTGAAATTTTAGCTCTGCCTCTAAGCTGAGATTCCTGCATCTCTCCATTCAAAGGCTCAGCTGATTACCAGGCTGACTTATTTAGATGGCTTAGCAAGTAGAAACCCAGCACATTATCGGCATATTCCTCATCAAACAACAGCCAGCAGGAGCTTTCTGGKCAGCAACTACAGTTTGAAGTCCAGTAGCCCCTAGTTTCCTGTATACACAAATCTATTCTTATCCCTATCTATGGTCTGAAGGACCTGAAAGTACTGAAGGCGATGGTTCTTTAGCATCCTCAGTTAACGTGACTTTGCATTTCATTTGTGCGCATCAAATCATTCGTATTTCTCCATCTCAGGGATATGATTCACTCCTTGAAGAACTTTACAGTTCAACTTCAGCTGGGAAGTTAGGCGAAGTGAGAGTTCGTCAGGGGCTTTCCTGTTAAACTATCTAATCAAAAACTTTTTGATGCAGATGAGCCAGTCAGAGTGAACACTTTTTGGCAGGGAGAAAGCTTCTCTAGTCCAAGACAGAATTTCTGATTTAAGATGAGAGAGAATCAGGTTTTAGTTCTTCCTGGTCCTGCTTCAGAAAAAGAATTTAAACCTCAGTTTGCTCCATTCCAGGTGAAATGGACCCACTAAATTGTTACCTGGAAGACAGACTTTACAGCCTCTCTGGTCTGGGGTTTTATCAAAGCCTATAAACTATTCTTAATTGGAAAAACAGGGAAAACAGATTATAAATCCCTAGAGAAATTATTACAGTACTTCAGTGGGATGCAAGAGAGTTACTTGTGTCCCAACTTTGCATCCAAACCAAGTATCTCGACCAGACTTTTTTTTTTTTTTTTTACCCTTTTCCACTTTTTTAAAAACTTGCTCTATGTCACCCTGTAGAATACATCAAATTGGTTAAGATAAGGTAAATTCAAGATGATTTCAACGTGGATGGCACACATGCCTGAGTTTTCCTAGTAGATATCCTGTATATGATTTGATATTTTATACCTGAGCTCTTGACTGTTTACCAATGACAATTAATGAATTGCTAGACAACAATAGATTATAACTCAGTTCTGCTAGAGTCCAGCAGCTTATTGAATTGTTATTATCATTCATCTGTTATTTGATTTTTCCCATTTTACATTGTTAGGTTTTAGAATAAAATGATTCATAAGTTCTGGCCATCAAGGCGACACCTTAACTGGTACTCGACAGAGGGGTTTCATGTGTGATCATTTGTCCACCTGAGCCAACATCACTGTTGGCCAGTGGAAAAAACCCTAACAAACAGCATATCCTCTTGGCCTATAAGACAAGTAACACTCAGACTTTAATGACTGCATCCATTACATGATTCATAACTCCCATCAGCCCTGAAATTCCCAGCAGTCTGGCTTAAAAACTAGCATTCACCTTTGCTGTTACCTCTCTCCTTCCATCTTATGTAATAATTTGGCAGTGCTTACGTTTAACTTAAGGTCTAAACTCATTTTTTCCACCCCCACCTGGGATCTGGACAAATGTCCTTTGCATCAGGATATTACTGTATTGGGACTGTGAATTTCCTGCATCACAATAATGAAAACAGTTCAATTTGCATTGACCATGCCATTGTGCTTTTGCAGAGAACACTTCGCAAGCTGATGAGCATTTAAACATCTTTTTTAAAAGAAAGGAACATTTTCATAGACACATAAATACTGAATTAACTGAAAAACAAGATAAACATCAATATTGTCAGTGTTCACTCTAATATGACCAGCTGCAAAGAATTTACTTGTTAAAACAGGATGAAAGTACAGGTGAGAGAAAGAGAAGTTGTAATATAATGTGAAACTCGTTAATAAACTTTTCTCAGATCCCGGCAGATGAATTGCAAAACTCTACCCATATTTCATAACTGTATTCCTCAAGGTAGCTGGAGGAACAAGCTGCAAACAGAGATTCACACATTATTTTTAAAAGCTATGACTGCATGACATATTTAAATTTTCTCCTTGCTGTGAAGATAATCCCATGCAGGTAGTAAGCCTAGTTTATTGTTTCGCCATCCTAACATCTAGTAAGAGGAGACAGATTTTTTTTGTTTTCTAATTTAACACATTTATATTGGTAGCTGATATCTGTTTTCTATAAGTTTACCTGTAAGCTGACAGTAAAAAGTTGTGCAAAAGTAGAATTTTATCAAAATTTATCATTTCAAGCTCTGAATTTCAAAGTAGTCCAGGATATAAAGACACCCAGATCGTAAGTTTTAGGATGAAACACACTTGGCTCATGGCAGCTCAGATAAAGAACAAGGTACCTGAAGGTAGAAACACAAACCAACAACAAAAATCACATCACATTTTTTCTTTGAATGAATAGCATAAAATTGTTATTAACTTGAGACATGAACCACGTGCAGATGTATTTGAAAGCTTAAACACTCACCGATTGCATTTATCCTCCCAAAATAAGGAAAAGAATTTTCCTTATCAACACTACTTGTAAATTAAATAAAGAATAAACCATTTTTTCAGACCATTGTTTGATTTGTATGTCTATTAAATCTCTAAGGTAAAACTGTTTACCAAAAATTGATTTAGAAGTCCAAAACTTTCTGAATGTGTGAAACTGGAAAGGTGACATAAACATCAGTCTCATAACTGAGGTCATCACATCAAGGTGAGTCCAAAACCCAGATGGCTCCTCAAACCCAGGTGTGCTGTAAAAAGCAGTATGGAGCGGCAAAAGGACTGTCAAAACAGATACACATGCCCACGCAAAGATTAATCCACATCAGGCCCTTCAGAAATAATTTAATTTGCTTGGAACTCTATTCTGAAATTTGTAATAACTAATCAGTAATCTGCACAGCGCTGCCACAAGACATTTTCATTTGGAAAAAAATAAACCAAACTCCTATTTCATCAAGAATTTTGTGTTAGTTGCCTACTTTGTCAATGCAAGATTTAACACTTTTTTTTTTTTTTTTAATGGTTTCATATGGCCTTCTGCTTTGTATCACTGCAGATTGCCAGACTGTGCCACCTTAGCAACTATACTTAATCACAATGCTTGAAATGACTGTTACACAAAACAGGCTGCGACACCTATAAAATCTGAGCAGGATAAAGGAACAATGGGACCGCTTACTTTCTTCCCTCAAAAGAAGAAAGTAGATGCTGTATTAGAAACTGCTTGACATCAAGAGGCAAATCTGCAGTTGCCTTGTCTGTAATGTTGAGGTGCTTGTTTTCTCAATCTTGCAAACAAAGAATTCCACAGAATTATGTTAAAACAGTGTGAGAAATTTAAAATTCTTGTTTTCAAAGGCAAAGCATAGAAACACCTTTCGTTAAGACCAAGATATGAGTACATTAGAAAAAATCAAATATACCATTTCCTATGCTAATGATTTCTTTCATGTTAAAATCCAATAATGTTGCTGAAACTCTCTCTCTCATTTTTTGGGAATTCCCAATTATGTTTTTTAAGGCAGTAAATTCAACCACCATGAATCCTCCATCTGCCCTTTCCCAATTTCCACAAAGTAAAATTGTTGGCAATGAGAGAACTGAAATGGAATTTGAAGCACACCAAATTGGGAACAAACAGAAAAAAGTACAAGAATAGGAAAAAGACATAATTTAAGACATTATAGTAATAGATTACTGGGGATGAAAGGGAACAACAGAAGCTAGCAAGATACAAACCAACCATTTGTGTCTTTGGTGTTATTTTGTTTTGTTTTGTTTGTGTTTGTTTTTGKTTTTGTGTCTGTGTATCTATATGGTGCTGCATGAGACATGTTTATGCAGGTAAAGAAATATTCAGAGTTCACACTGGACTAAACTCAGCAACTACGTGCACATACAGAAGCATCATGCAAAGTTGTCTTGGACAGAGACCAAAAAAAGTTTGAAGTCACTGCTGTCACGTTTGCCATGTGTAATGAACACACCAACGTGGATCTCAGGATCACATCCCATTTCACAGCACAGATACCTTGGCTGGATTAGCTCTGAACAGATTATGTACAATTCTATCACAATTGTCAAAATCAAGAAGAAACACTAGAACAAACTGGCTCACTCAAAAAAAAAAAAGTCACTGAGCTCAAAACAGAATTAAACTCACTCAGAGATTTTAAGTAGTAATTATATGTTTGTGACCAGTTGGCTATTAAAACAGACAATTTCAAGACAGAAAACATAGTACATATAGACACGTGCTTGTATCTTTTATACAATTGTTGAAGTTATTCTTCAAGCAGAACTATGAAGTTCTTAAAAAGATTGTGTTGATATGGTCTGTAAGGCTGCAGTTTCTGTAACGAAATCCTTCCTTMTGTAAAGGATGGCCAATGGATAGCAATTTATTATAAATGTCTTAATGTATTGGTATAGCAATGAACAAATGAATGCAGTTGCTATTATTTATATGTCAAAGGCCTCAAAGTCAAGTCACTCAGGAGAAGCTGAAGTAGAAAGTAAGAGATGGAGGTAGGGCACAGAAGTAGCTCGAATGGCACAAGGTCCCATCTTGCCTGTGAAACACATCTGCGGGGATTCGCAGAGGTGGAAATGGATAAATTTCCTAGGGAACAAATCAGCAAATGGAACAAAGGTATTTTAGTTAAAAGCAGAGAAGATTTAAGGTTTCAATGAACATAGATGAGGGGGCAACATGACAGCAAATATAATTAAAAGATGAATAATAAGCAAAGAATTTCTAAATTGAGATAAAGATTCACAGATACCTTTATATGGTTCCAAATTATATGTGTCATCTTCATACAGACCTGCAGATCATCAAGGCCAGGTCTGTACAAACTTCCATCCAATGTACCTACAAGCAGCTTAAAAAAACAACCAACTAACATTTCTTTCTCCCCCACCCCACAGCACAGCAGTAGAAACAGCACAGAGAGATGAGAGCACATAGTCTCAAAAGTTATAGTTCACCTTACTTAACACCGACTCCTCTCTCCTAAATTATGCAGAAAAATTTACACATTCTGTGAAAACTACAAACTAATTAAGGATCTGGAAAAGTACACATGAAAAGTAAGGGAACTGAGACTACAATACAAAGGCAATAGCGCATGGAAAAGACGACAGCAAACTTTTAACCATCCTTTTCCATACTTGAAGGAGATGCAGAACCTGAAAGATGTCAAATTCAGAAGGCTTTATCAGATCTTTTTCAGACAGCAGTTAGCTTGCAAGTTTGCTTCTACAGAGAATCAAGACTTCCTCAACTTACTTCTCTTTAGCATACATAATTAATGTTGATATTCAATACAAAAGTATTTTTAAATAAATAATATGGGCTGTAACTCTTCATGCTTTCGGCTTCATACTAAGTATGTGCTACTGGATATCAGAAATAAATATCCTTTACGGACACGCTAACTGAGCACATACAGGTTTTTTCTACTCTTCTCAGAAGCATGCAACTCCAGTCTAAATAGGGCACTGTGAAAGGTAAACTACCTGTCCCAGTTCTGTAATTYTGAATGTTCTGAAATGGCATCTATTGCATGTAATCCTCCAAATGAATCCTTTCCTCTAGCCAAATCATTTCACACCATTCTCCTTTTAATCCTCTAATCTGGATTTTAACAGAATTTATTCTTGAGACTATCTATATAGCTAATTGCAAGGTTTAGATGAAGAGATTTTTTTTTTATATCTGTAGTTCTTCATCTAAAACCAGCACCATCCCATGCAGTTTCTTCCAACTATACTAACACTAAAGTTTAGCAAGTGACCGTTCTCTTTGCCAGCACCTCAGATCATTTCTATTCTGTTCCAGAAGAATCAATTTATCATTCCAGAAACAGACTGCAAGAGTCTTCAAAATAATTTTGAAATGTAATCTGCCCATACTGTCCCTGTTTCAAACCGCAAAAGCTCTACCAGTGTTGAGTTTCCGGCTATTTTATGTGTCTTAATAACAATGGCATTCACCTTTGCAGATGTTTCAATAAAAATCTGTAATGCTTCCTTATAGTCAAATGATTTATTTTTTCCAATCAAATCTCTCTCTCTCTTGCTCTTGCCACACCTTCTTAACAACCACTTCTGGCCCCTTCRCAGTCTTATGGATAAACTAGTAGTTCTTGTATTAGTTTAATACAAAACTAGTACTGGTAGGTTTTTGCCATTCCAAATTCTCTCTCTGCTGTGTCCACTTCCCATGTCAGAAACTTTTTTCAAGTGGCTGCATTACTTGTGCTTGCAAACTAAAAGAGCGCATAATTTCTAGTTGTTCCTTATGGCCCTACTAGAGTACTCTGTCAAAGCAAGAAATAAGCTAGCTTGCTAAATTTCTAGTTGTAATTATTAACCAACTGAAAGAAGTATCAGACAGTCTGCAACTAATAAAAGAATCAAAATAAGTCAGGTATACTAGTAGCAATAATAAAGTTGCTAAAGTTAAACAATTAAACACAGTTCATTTTTTCTTATTTAATAAATAATATTAAAAAGTGAACCGGTTTTTGGTTTTTGTTTTTTTTACATTATTGGAAAAAACAGTTTCTTATCTAACTCCAGCAATAACACAAGCAATAATGAAACCAATTTAGATTTTTGGGTGGACATTCCATATCCTGTTTAAGTGGAGTCCAGTGTGCATAGCCTCACAACTACTGATGACTTTTCCACTCCTGGGGTTGGTCTTCTTTTGTGTTGTTCTTGTTCCATAGATGACCTCACTGTTCATTTGGGGGGGGGGGGGGGAATCATACTCCTCGGTTAACATTGAAAAAAATCCACAAAAACGTGGCAAGTTTCAACACCTGATCAAATCATAACTACTTTTATGATATCATCATACAGATGTTCAATTATGTTTGTCACATCAACAGTAACATGGCATTTTATCTTTAGCCTTGTAGAAAAAAAAAATTAAACCCGATAGTATATGCATATACACACACAGAGCACACTTGACAAAAACACTTTTATGTGGTTTACATTTCACTTTTATTTAATCCTCAAAACTGCCCATATTGCAGGGTTTTTCTTGATGAAATATGGAACTGAGCAATTAATTCTACAAAATTATGGTAAAAACTTGCTCATTTTTCTACCTTATTGCTAAGAAACTTTACAGGTGCACAGTTTGTAAAAATAACCCTTTTAAGACTGAATGTATACACACACTACAGGATTTAAAAAAAATGACATTAGCATAGCACCTCCCGATGGGGCAAATGCAGTGCTGAACACAGACAGAATGTTTACAAAGTTAGAACTGCTCATTTATTTTACAGCTTCTAAAGGGAAGAAATTGTTCAGTCCTAAAAGGGTTAAGTAGAAACCCTAATATACTTCTTTTTCTAACAAAGCTGCCACTCAATCCCACAGTACAGTGCTTGAAAACAAATTCAAAAGTCTGGCACAGGGAAGTATACACATTTGTTCAGTACTCATAAACACAGCTGCTTTTGAAAGAAAGTAAATAATATGGTTAATAATTGAAGAGCATCTTAGTTTCAAGATGGAAACCTCTATGGAGTCATTTAATCTACAAGTGGGTAGCTTACTTCCAATAGATAATTTGTTTCACTTTGCATTAATATTTTGTATATAGGGAATTTACTGATTTATGTCTTGAGTTCATGTCTTTTCAGGTAACCATTCTGATCTTGTAAGTCTGTGCAATGAAAAGAAGTACAGAATACCATTATTAACACAGTTGTGGGATGCCCTCAGGGCAAATAACTAGGAAAAACAGCAGCAACAGATTATTAAAGACTATGCTAGTGTTGAATTCTGAAATGCAGTTCCAGACAAAAGAAAACAAGAAAAGGCATAGCTAAATTTGAGCACTTAATTTGCTTTTTCTTCCTATAATTGGAACTATAACAACATTCTGAACACAGACTCCATTTCTATGTATATAGAATTAACAGCAGACTTAACAGCTAGACTTGAACAGTTATAATAGTTTCATACTGAAACATTCTAAAAGTAGGTTTATCAAAATCTTGAGATATTGTTAATATCATGTAAATTGATTAACAGCTCACAAGGCCAATAAATGTAACAATATCACCCCACAGGAAAAAGTTCAGGAAGATAATATATCTGAACAACTGGACATCTTAACAACAGTAAGGACCTGGAAGACCATTTCTGTACTACAGAATAACTACTGGCAACAATGGAGCCACAAGCCCATGGGAAAAAGGGGGTTTAAAATGGTCTTGTAAGCAGAACTTAATAGTCCTTTTTTTTCACCCACTTGGCTGTAGTGTGTAGAACAGCAGAAATTAGGCTAAGTCATTAGGTTCTTTACAAGTCAAGGAATATTATATCTATTGGGCAAAATTATTGCAAGTAAAGAAACTGAATATAAAAAGTATTGCATTTATACGTAAAAATTTTAAAATAATGACTATAAAAGCAGGTGTCAAGTTCTGAAAAGCTATTTTAAATAGTCTTTGAAGGTTAAAAGGCTTGTTATGGTTTGCCTACTGTGTGTATATCATGGTCGGTTCTTGAATACCCTCTAAATCTGATACATATATCACTTATTTTAATTCTCAGTCTAATTAGTGATGAAAATCTGTGGCTCTTGAATTAAGCCGTACTGTAAGATACTCATGTGCTTCTAACAAAACCACTGTGAAATGATTCCTGCCACAACACAATTGAAACGAAATTTTATAGCACATACAAAGGTAAACAGATTTGCAAGTAAATGCCAGTAAACAGTTTAAACCAGAGATAAGGCCACAATGAATTCTGCCCTTGGTCACTGAAACAGAGATGAGGTGAGGCAGTATTCACTAGTGCTAAGAACCAGCATTGCGACTATGTCATGGGAGTAACTTTCGTAATATAGAATAGCAAATATGAAGGCCTGTGGTAGAATACAAGCACATTTTAAAAGGACAGTGGCACTGATTTTACTATTAGCTAAATATGCTTTATAACCGATTTCTTCCTTTAACCACATTGTTTTCACATATACAATGGAGCACTAAAGCAAACAAGTAGAATGGAGCGTCAGAGTACACAAATATGGTGCAGAGACAATGCTTTAAAATGGTGGTGGGTGTTGAAACTGGAATAAGTGGTCAGAAATAAAAACCCTATGAAAATGGTCAACAGATAAGCTTGCAAGCAAAGCACTGTAGGAAGCCACAGGTTCACATTTACACAGCAGTTGTGGCTCTTGCTTCAGGGTATAGAAAATGCTGAACACACCATAAAATTTGTATTTTGGCTTTCAAAGAGGAAGATCACACTATCAGAACTTGTCCTATGAGTCTATGCCTAGTTCTGTGACTACAAATGAACTACTGGGGTATACTTTCAAATACAAATGAAGCAGGCAGGTCTAACAAGGAAGGACAAAACATGGCAAAGTCAAAGTGAAAAACAAATGCRACAACCAACAAAGTCAAAGTGCAAATGAGCCTTGAATTTATGATGGAGAGAAGACTTGAATGTTGCACAAGCTGTTGGCAGGGAAAGAGAAACCCACAGGAAATAAGGATGGGAGGAGATGACATCTTCATAGTGCTTTTACGATTTTCTATTTGCCCATGTCTAAGTAATAAAATTTACTCCTAGTTATTATGGTATGATCACTTCACAATGAAAGCACGTTCTCAATACAAGTGTTACACCAAAGTCTGGCCTAATTTACTGAACAGTTTGAAGAAAAACATGCTTGTTGTGATTCTCAAGTGATGAAGGGCATCACCTACCAATCCCATTTGTAGCACATACTTCTCATGGTATTTTAGTTACATGCCAACAAGACAGAAGACATGCTGCCAAATGAAGTTATTGGGAACATTCCACTTTCGAAATAAAACATTTAACTTACACTTAATACAAATTATGTACAAGATTAGAAAAACCTGAACAGATCCTGAAACATTTTCAGATGCAATATGAGTGAGCAAGGAAGAGGGGGTGTAACCCAGTAACAACCCTTCAAAAACACCAATGAATGCCTGTGACATGAACAATCATTAATATGACTGCTTGAGATGCCACTTTTAAAAAAAACTCATGTAACGTTAGAACCTCATGAATTATCACTATAAATACATATTTAAAAAAGGAAAACAGAAATAACTATTAACAATGACTGAAAACAGAGCACTAAAGTTAACATACATTGCATGTATTGCAGGCAAGGCAGAGGCATTTTTTAAAGCTTTTGCACAGACTTCATATAATCTTAAAAAAAATATGCTGGCCTTTACAAGGTTCTACTTGCTGAAATAAAAACAATTTCAGTTCATAAAAAGTCACAAGACTTCAGTTTAAAAAAAGGAACAGTTCCAGCCACAGACCAAAAATATATATATTTTTTTTAAAACTGGAAGAGTATGGTAATTAGATTATACAAGCATGGTCAGGCTTGGAACCTGAATATACTTCAGAGCAAAAGCTCAGAGGAAAAAAAAATATAAACTATTTGGTAACAAAAGTGTACTATATGTTGTGATACAAAAAAGGTATGGTGAAAATGTACCTTTTATACTAAAGCTTATACAAGTTCCTTGGTCCATAAAAACTATGTTGTGTTCATGTTTTCTAGTTTGCTCAACATGTATCCCAGCCACATTTTTTGTTTCTTGCCCATTAAAAAAACCAGCTGAAAAATAGATTTTCAATAAAGTTCTTATGTTTCAGATGTATTTTTTTTTTTTTTTTATTGTGGCTTCTATATTTAAGATCAGCACTTGCAGGTAACAAGGTTCAAATAATATCACCTAAAATGGAAAGGTGTTTTCCCATGAAACCACAAAAATTGTTCAGTTCTCTTGAATGTAGCACTTAAAAGTCAGTTAAAGTCCAGACAAACAACAGTAGTTAGGAAACTACAGTTGCTGTAGATGATGTGACATTGGTTGGATTTGTGCTGACGTTTGTGTAACTTCCCTCGCTGTTTGTATTTGTTTCACTGGAAGCCATGAGGCTTGAGTTGGCTCTGAGGATTGCTCCAGCAGCACTGCAGTGTGGTCGTGGCCCTGGTTCCGGTGTGTATGTAAAGGTAAGGCTGGTGGAGTAAATTATGCCATCGTTACGGACCAAAGTTACTGGAACTTGGACTGGCTGACGGACCCACCTCCAACCCTCTCGAAATGCAGAAATGTCTGGAACAACACATAGCATGCTCTCTGCACATCTGAAAAACAGGAGAGTCAACTGAGCATAATACAACTTAAGCTTAAAGAACAGAATAGAACAGAACAGAATAGTTCAGTTGGAAGGGACTTACAACGATCATCAAGTCCAAATGCCTGACCACTTCAGGGCTGACCAAAAGTTAAAGCATATTATTAAGGGCATTGTTCAAATGTCTCTCAAACACTGAACAGCATGGGGCATCAACCACCTCTCTAGGAAGTTTTTTCCAGTGTTTGACCACCCTCTCGGTAAAGAGATGTTTCCTAATGTCAAGTCTGAACCTCCCCTTATGCAGCTTTGAACTATTCCCACGCGTCCTATCACTGGATACCAGGGAGAAGAGATCAGCACCTCCCTCTCCACTTCCCCTCCTCAGAAAGATGTAGAGAGCAATGAGGTCACCCCTCAGCCTCCTTTTCTCCAAACTAGACAAGCCCAAAGTCCTTAGCCACTCCTCATAAGACATTCCTTCCAGCCCTTCCACCAGCTTTGCTGCCCTCCTCTGGAACATTCAAGTACCTTCACATCCTTATTACATTGTGGGGCCCTGAACTGCACTCAATGCTCAAGGTGAGGCTGCACCAATGCYGAATACAGCGGGATAATCACCTCTTTTGACCAGCTGGATGTGGTTTGCCCTCTGGCTGCCAGGGCACACTGCTGACTCCTATTGAGCCTGCTGTCAACCAGCACTCCCAGATCCCTTTCTGCAGGGCGGAAAGTATACACTCTTCAAAGCATCCAGTAAAATGTAATCACCATAAAAGTAGTAGGAAATACTGTACCTGTACATGGTTTCAGCTTCCACATCCCCAAACCAGACACGTAAATTTGGAGTGAAGTTCTGTCCTGTAAGTTCCAACATTGCTACATCCCCACCACCATTCAACTGGAAAGGGAGTGAATAGAAAAATGAAGAAAATCCACAAAACCCCATGTATTAATAAAAACAAACACCCCCTCTCAGAAAAAACAGAAAAAAATTCTTCACACACGTACAAGAACTGTAAACAGTGTTGTTTATCAGCTGGATAAAACTGAAAAAAACACACCTACATAACTGAACTGTAAAGAAGTAACACATCTAAAAGATACTGCCAATTAATTTGACATCCTGAAGGAACTTCTAAGTTTTGATAGTGGCCACTTAGAACAGAAGTCAACAAGGCTTTGAAAACAAAGAACAAAGAATCTTTCAGAGAATGTGTTAGGAGAGCTTCAAGTTTTTCCACAGCAGAATGCTGATTTTCTTAATAAGGTTTCAGTCTGGCTCTCTTTGATCTATAATTGGCTGTTTTAAGAGCCAAAATCAATTTCTAAATAATCAAACAGAAGTAGAAGTCCTAAGCATATCACTACCATAGTATCTTAAGAAATAAAATTCTTAATGTATAGAACAATATTAATATTATTCCTGTGATGTATAGGCTCATGTATTCTGAAGTGTAGGTAAGAAAAATTATTGCAACATAAAGTAATTTTCCTATTTACAAAGCTAGTAAGAATGTTTTCCTACAGTATTCCACAAAGGTACCATGAAGGTTAAATCAGTATGACAAAAACAATCTCACATAAGAGTTTATTCAGAAAAAATAAACTTACTTGAAGACTTTCTACAACAGGCACAGGTGTCACTGGAGCATGGACCGGTCCCATCCCCTCATAAAATGTGTATTCTGCTTTATCTGTGCTAATGATTGTCCAAGAAGCTCCATCATTAATCATTTCTTTATTTGGTTCTTTCGGGCATGGAGTGGCCTTAGAAAGAAAGAAAAGTTTTAAATCTGACCTGTAGACTCGTTTGCCAAGTCACAGAGCTAAAAAAACAACTCAGCCAGTAACAATGACTATTATTTCAAAAACACATTTCCTTATCTCTTTCCTCTAACAAAGTGACCTAGAGAAACAGTCACATATGTTTCAGCAAAACTAGTAGAAAACTAAAATTTGTGAGAACACTGTAACTCTCACCTATGATACCGTCACCTCTCCAACCTTCTGCTTATTATTGGGTTTTCTTTTAGTTCAGTTTTCAAAGTTTTAATGTTATTCAATAGCCATTAACCAACAAACTACAGCAACTAGAAGTAGCTACTTTAAAATAGATCTTGTTTTATTAATGCAAAGTGATTAAAACAGCTACAGACTGAAGTGGAATACTTTTCATTAGTTATGATTTATATCTGGCCAAGATTTTTTTTTTTTTTTYTTTTTAGAGAGTTCATCACCATCCACAAAATGATGGAAAACACAAGCTTATATTTCAGCGTTTGTGCAAAGACATGGGAGAGAAGCTGAAATGACAACCTTGCAAATTAGTCAGAAAATTTCACTGTCTCCTTGTAAATATTACTAAATTAGTATACATACATATCATCTAGCAACCAATAAGGAAATCGTGTATAGGTTAAACACAGGCACAGAAAAAAATGGGACTCAAAAATTCTAATTTTAATAACTAAATTCTGTTTTCTTCCATTAAGCTTTAAGGATATCTAGGTATGTAACTATAACCATCACTCTTCAAAGCTGTTAGATAAACTTCAGTTAAACAGTTCAGGTGAAAGGAAGTTAAGATCAAAGCCGCATTCTCATGTGGACTCTTCATTCTGATATGATGATGTAAAAAAAGCACTGAAAACAGCTTGCAAGGGAAGCGTGCAACAAGGATAGTAACTACAGATCTTTCCAAGCTCAAGACCAACTGATATTTTTATTAGAAACATATGGAGCTTCTAAATTACTAGCCCAACTTCAAAAGAGGAACTGTTGTATACTATTTCAATGCATGACATTTTTCCTACAGTTTGACTACAATTCCCATTGGCGTGGACTGATGTACTTCAACTCACGACAAATAAAACCATGGATATAAAAAATTAATGACCCTGTACAAGATCCTTGACTGGCTTGTTCAGATCTGCTAAATGCCTGCCACAAAGTGGAAGGAAAATGCCACAGAATTTGTTCTGAAAGTCCTGCTATGTCAAGAATCATTTCAGGAACACATTACTCCTTCTGTCACAGAAATCCTTGAAAGGTTATGATTCCTCTTCTAGAGAAGCATTCCTCCTTGTCACTTCCAAATACAGCAGTTTACCTCCAGGCACTTTTTCCCTGCTCTTTCATTTCCTTTTACAACTAAACTTTCTCAACAGGTGGCACTGGAAGATTGAAATGCCTTAAAACCGTGCTTAGTACCTCATGTATTGATTGGCTTCACATGGAGACAGGATGGGAAACAAACAATTGCATAACATTAATGGATAAAGGACAGAATTCCCCAAGAACTGGTAAACACAACAAGGACACAGAAAAAAAGGAATCCAAGGAATATAATACATTCGGATTTTAAAAAACCCAAACAACTAAACACCACTAACCCCTCCCCCCCAAAAAAACCTCAAGAAAGCTCTATATCAAAGGATATTAAGGAAATGAAATTATAATGGATTAGAAAAAGTTGTGTTGGTTTTTTTTTTTTTTAATAGAAAGCTAATTAAAGGAAAGCAAAAAGCAAAAGGTAGAACTTAAGTCATTCTCCTTTCAAAATGCACAAAAGCCAACAGTGCAGTCCCCTCCCCAAGACTGGTGTTRTGACAGTTTTATTCAACGTCCTCACCAGTGTGCTGGTAAAGTCAAATCTTCAAACTTCTGCATGATCCTAAGTTTTTCATGTAGTTAAATGCTGTTACAATTGCAAGGATTTTATGTCCAGAACAACATCAAAATGAACACAGAGGGCAAAAAAGTGGTAATGAGCTTCAATTTAGATAAAAGTGAGGTTTCTAAAGAAAAATGCTGTAAACGATGCCCATAAAATACTGAACTTGGACCTGGTAGTTACAACTCAGGATCCTGGAGTCACCACTGACAGTTTTCTGAAATCACCAGCTCAATGTGCAGCGGCAGCCGCAAGTGACAACACAATGTTGGACACCATCAGAAAAAAATATTGAGAACAAGGTATCAGGTATTATTTTGCCAGTGTAAATCCTTTGTTCACCTGATTCTGGAATACTGTGTGCAGTTCTGGTCCCCTGTCTAACAAAGCCATGGTGAGAAAAGAGAAGGTACAGAAGGGGCAAGCAAAATCACCAAGGAGCTGCTGACCTTATGAGAAGAAATTGAAAAGACTGTGACTGTCCAATTTGGAGAGAAGAAATTAAGATGTTGATGGGTAAGGTGAATGCAGAACTGTTGCTCACTAAATACTGCAAAACTGGAACTAGGAATCACTCACAGAAACTATTAGATCATTCAGAACAAATACAGCAAAAGTTTACTACACAGAGGACAGGAAACCTCTTGAACTTTCTGCCACACAATACTGCAGAAAAAGAGAGCATCAGCACATTCAAAAGGAATCAGACTGATGGACTACACATCTACAAATGATACTAAAAGATAGAGTTAGGGATGCAGCCTTTAACAACTCCCAATACAAAAAGTGTGGATGCTGGTAGAGTACAACTGCATTGGACTGCATAAAGTGACCAGGCGTGCCTGCTTCCTGTAAGCACCATGTCCTATTGCTGCTGTTAGACATAGATATGGACTATGCTCTGATCCAGTAAGGCATTATTTATATTCTTTCTGTATTCTCCAGAATACATGGACATCTTTAAAGAGAGATCTGGCTGGTACTTTCAGCAACTGAATTTCAAAGTTTTTGTAGGTTCATGCTGACCTGCTGACTTTTTACAGCCTCTCTGCTTTACGCCTCCAAGGACTCTATATTGGGCTATTTCCATTCACCCAAGAGAGACCTGTCACCCTAAAGTAAAGTTTGGGGTTTTTTTGTGGTTTTTGTTTTTAATTTTTTTTACAGTGACCACAGTCTGTCTAGAATCCTACTGTAGGAACTGTATTCAACAGTAAATGCTTAAGAGCAGGCAGGTGAAAGATGCTACACATGCCTGTTTCTCTGGTCTTGGTCTTCTGGTCCAAAGGAAAAAACAGATAAAATGGGATTTCTCTCCTGCCACTGGTAGAAAGAGTTAATCTTCCATAGTGATTTCACTTACCAAAGAGTGGTAAGAGCCCGATGTGCAAGTTAACAGATTTTATTCAACAAGAAGCAGCAGCAGSAGGTACCTACTCCACTAAAAGAATTCAGAATAGTGGGTTGTCCTTTTATCTGAGCCCTACCCATGTGGAAAGTTCAGAGCTCTTATCAGATGGGGCTCCATGAGTGCTGCAGAAACTGAAGAGTCCTGGTAGTCCCACAGGCAATTCCAGGATGTTGAACTAAGGCAGCTGTCAGAGAAGCAGGAGTTGCTTCTTCATTCAGCCCTTCCCATAAAGTACTTTGAGAAAGATCAAATAGCAAGGCTGATCCTGAGTTACTGCAATTCCCCTTTCATAGCTTTCTCTCCTTCTTGATGAAGGTCCATTCTCCTTTACAAGAAAGTATATTGATAGATATCTCTCTGCTATGTGCTGTGGGTAGAACCAACAGATCTGGTCCCTTCTGAGCCACAAGTCATGAATATGTTTCCTGAAATATGAACAAAGCTTCTCATATTCTCTTTTCATTGCCCCAATTCAGGATAGAAGTCAACTGAGCCTTTACCAATCCTTCTTGTCCCTTCCCTTAAATTAAGGGAAATCTTTAAAAAGTTAGCTTTCCCCTTTCCTACCTCTACCTTTCTTACCCAAGAAGCTACAGCTGTTCTCCTAAGGAAGTCCCAAGTCTTTCCTGAGTGTGGCCATCTTCCTGGAGCACAGCATTATCTCTCAACACCCTTTGCTATCTGAGCTGCCCTGGATGTTTAAAGAAAATTGCAATACTTAGGTAGGCCTGAACTTGGTCACAGTCTTGTTACTCTGATGGGAATTACCATGCTGAAAGTCTGCTAAAAGCATGCTAACATACACATGAGACTAAAACCACAATTTGTTAGCATATTGTATAAGCTGTCAGAACAATTGTACACTGTGGTATTTTTTTTACAGGTCTCCCTAGGGGTTCATTCCTGTTACAGTAACTTGCTAGGGATATTTTTCTCCACCTGCTGGAGAATCAAATACTTGAAGACTGAGACAGCTACATTCTTTACAGACAAATCAAATTTCTGTGGCTTCACAAATTATTGTGGTCAACTGCCATAGCTGTCTATGTTTATGCTCTTTGCCAAGAGCAAGACAGTGCAACTCTGCTAAGTTCACCATGAAATAAGACTATCATGAACTGTATCGTTTCCTATTTGCTGTAATCTAGAAATGGACACACAAGTCAGTGGTGCAACTCTACTGGCATATGTCAACATGTTAAGCCACAGTACCATGATTGATTGCATGCACAAGTTCCTACTGTGTTTCCATTTCTTCCACTGGAGAAAACAGAATTCACTGTCTAGACAGACACGGAAGAAGGTTATGAGGAAAGAAAAACAGATTTGGAAAAGGACAGATGAAGTTTGTTGCTTTCCATCCTCTGTTTTTTCAAAACAAAATATTAGACTCACATTCAAAACCAACTGCCAAACTGGCATTCATACATATTTTGGGAACATTTGGGAAAACTTCACAACCACGCTTCTCATCTATTGAAATAGTTTTAAACAACTCACTTGAAATTGGATTATTCTCTCCTGGGAAAGGCACAAATACATTCTCTCAGTGTCTTTAAGGTAAAACGCACATTTATGGAGCTGCGATACTGGATCATCTGCATCCAATAACGCTGTTTGTTTATCTACTTTTCGAATTATCTGTGAATGAAAATTGTACATATATATTTAGGACAATTTCTGTACTTCATTACATTGGAGATTACATATGTGCTGTTAGTGAAGGAAGTGAAAGGTCTTCTTTTTTTTAATTTCCATACCTCCTGTTTTAATACCAACATTAGATTTGTAATTCTCAATGCTTTTGAAACAAGAACACAACATTGAAGTGACACTCAGTACTACAGCTTCAATGTGCTGCACGCATATATATTTTATCTTTTTTGCTATGAGAGTGGGGAAAAAACTTGAAGCTTCAGCAAAATCTACTTTTGTTCCATTTCCTGGTACAAAAGAGCAGTAGGTCAAGTATTAATAGACTTCTACAGAAGCTTCCACCATTGATAGCATCAACAACATTCTGTGGCAGACTGGTTGCTGAACGAGAACAGTTGAAAATAAGGATTTACTTTAAAGGTATTGAGATGTCCTTAAGTACAGTTTTGCAAACACAACAATCGTAGCGTATCTTAACAATAGTTGGTCATTAAGCATTACTTAAAGACAACTGCAAAGAACAATTGTTCCTTACATCTGGCAGTTCAGTGAAAAAATATCTGCTGACTTAATTCAGAGCTGTTATACTAATTTATTTTTAAAAATTAAAAAAGTTATTCCCTTACAGACAGTGGAAATCTGTAGCTTGGAATTTTAACTCAACTTCTAGAAAAAAGTTTAATACTTCATTTTATGCAACATCAGCAGAAGCAGCAGCCAAAGTGCTTGAAGATTTCTAAGCCGACAATCAGAAAGCCAACCATGTCCTCTGGGATTTCTAATGATAATAAATGGCATTATTAGCAATACAAGTTTCAAGGTTAACTTGTTTCTTCAAAGTTCTTTGCATTAACCTATAAAACATCTGCAAGTTAGCTTTTAATTGCATCAATCAATCTTGTAAGGCAGCATGACAAACGTTCCCAATAGCAAACAAAACAGGAACCTTTAGCCTAATTTGTTTTAATCTATTTCCACCTACAAATAAGGTTTCTGGAATCATAAATGATGGCATCTCCTTTCAGCAATAAGAAAATATTAATATGAAGCCCACAAATAAAGTGAGATCCTCTTACGGAATTTCACGTGCACTGAACCAGATCAGTAGTAACCAGGTCTGGATTTTTCTGTCAAATAATGTGATTTAAAAAAAAAAAAAAAAAAAAAAAAAAAAGATGATGATGATCTATTTAAATGATCATTTTATACCATTTACTCTGAGGAGGCTATCTTCTTTTTTAGGTAAGTTTGATATTGGGAGAGAATTTCTCATTACAGTCCTAGTAAACTAAGTCTGGGAAGGGGAACAAAAACCTGCCTGCAGGGAAGGTTGGTTTTACATTGGCGCATTCTAAAAATTGTTTCTAGTTAAAAGTGGAATTCGCAAAGCCTTGTATGAAATTCATAATGGGCTGACAAACCACAATTTCACAGGAGATCTCATATGAAGCATTGTTTATTATCAGTCACATAAAATTCCACTTAGGCTGGCATTAAGTGCATAAACAGGAGAAAAAAAATCTGTAATTATACTTAAATCTATTTATAAAAACCATTACTGTGTATCCAGCAATAAAACAATTTTTTGGTTCACAAACCTTAACTGGTTATAATCAATCTTGTATCTGTGACGAAGACAAGGGCTGAAATTGTCTCTTTCTAAAAAAGAGTTATTCCAAAGGCATTTCCAATGTCCCATATTTAAAAYAGACAGTATTAATAAATGTCCAAAATGTTTTTGCAAGATGATATTGGTATAATTATGTATCCTTAGAAGTACACAGAAGTGCTTTTAGATTCAAATCAGTAGAGCATTTTTAAAGCTGTGCTGAACTCAACAAATGGAATAGTCCTACTGGCTGCAAAGACTTTACTCATCTATTGAATATCAATATTTAAAGTATTTGCTACATTTGGACCTACATTACTGTTTTTAAAATAGACATTTTCTTAAGGACAGCTTGCAGATTAACCTACTTCAGCAGGTTTGAATTCTGAAAAATTCCCTATGCTTATTTTGCAAGCTGTTCTTTGCTTACAGAATTAATCTGCAGGTACAGTAATATGCTTTTATTAAAATGAATGCCATTTTCCATATAAAACATGTATTACCAAAAGGAAACATACTAAGCCAAAAATTATAAACAATGCAAACCCAACTATGCAATTACACTAAGTAGCCATCTACAAATTAATTACAGCATTGGAGAAATTAAACTGTACCAGTCTTGGGAGTGCCATGCCAGTAACTGAGCATACAAGTTTGACAGTCTGCCCATAATGAATGTAGCCATCTCTCACTGTGAATTCTTCTCCTTCCGATTCATCATCATCCACTGCATGAAACAGGAATTTTCACATTATTTGTTTTAATCACTGTTTTCCTTGATAGGAGGAACATTTAACATCACACTATTACATCAAATATACACTCAGTAACAAAACGAATCTGCATATGGTTAATTAATATGGAGGAAAAACCGCAGGACTTCTTTTTGTGGGGATGGAGGGAGGGAGGTGAAAAAATATATTGCTTCATTTTTACTTACAGAGGTGAATGTAAAATGCTCCCCACTGTTGTGAACTGGCATGGAAATTACCACCTTCTACGTGCAAATATCTGGTGCTAACTGTTTGGGATCGAAGTCTATTAAATAGTGCCACTTTTGTCCCTGACGCAATACATACTGCAAGGAACACATACAGACTTGAGATTATAAAATTACTTCATTATTACATAGAAAAGTAACAAGAAGTCACAAATACAGCAGAATAAACTAACGAATACTGGAAATCAAGAAATAATTCTCAACTATTGGTTAATTTAGAAAATATTTATATTTGTGCAGACCAAAAATAATCACAAAATTACAAGTGCAATAATATACAGAGTGGCTGTTCTCCAAAGGCATGCTAGTTGACAGAATTTTGCCACTTAGCCAAATGGGCCAGTGCTTGCCAGCTGAAAACTCCTTTTGTTCATAGTTCTCCAGCAACTGATTATTTGAGCAGAAGCTTTAGCTTGCCCTTGTGAAGCACTTAGACAACTTTCAGTGATCATCTGAAGTCTATTTGAAGTATAGAGAAAAATTATTCTCACAAATCACAATCAATTGAAAGGAAGACAGACATAAATATGTAAAATTGTAACCATGCAGCTTGAAATTTTCTCAGATCTGAACTTACTTATCATTCAAGAGAGAAAAATGCTAAGTCTGCTCCCCTAAAAAAACCCAGCAACTAGCATTTTGCCATTGAAACGGGCACGTTTCTTCTACTTGGTTCATATTTACTATCGAAGAATGCTTGGTTCATATTCACTGTCCATCAAAACTATCTGTCTGAATACAAAGTCAACAGTGCATACTCTGAGCCCACGGGCGTGAACTGCACAGCAACAGATTGCCTTTATTCATGTGGCAAGCTAGCGGCCCCGAGATCCACATTCCATAGGTGAATGGGTTCCAGCCCAACACAGATGGAAGAGCCTTTTAAAGCACTAGTGAAGAGAKAGAGAAAAAAAAAAAACAAACAAAAAAGGGTATCTCTTGAGGTGCTCCAGTGGTACGCAGGCAAAAACTTCGGAGGAAAAGCAAAAATGCTCCCAATTATACATTAGCACCAGAGATATCTTTAGTTGAAAAACACGGTAAGCGAATAAATCTGGGTGAAATATCACCACACAGATTTCTTAACCAACTACTTAAAAGGAACCATGCAAAAGATATTAAAAATAAGAACAACATGAAAAGGGCATGAGACACTAAGAAGGCGGCTGTGGTGTGATGAAGTGCAGTTTGGGTAACATGATGCTACTCATTTATCACAATCTGAAAGCTCTCTTTGATACTGATCAAAACATCCTAAGTACCAGATCGTGGCAGCTTAAGAGATCCAACAGCTTAGAAAGCTGAGGTAGAGCACTCTCTATGCATTTGTCTACAAGGATTCACTCCTCAGAATAAAGATTTTTGGTGGACCTTTTATATTTACTAAATAATTAACTGTGACTGCATAAAACTCAACAGTGTAACCTATCTATATTGGAATACTTTAAAATACACYGATATGTACAGTCCTGAAATACATTAGAAAAAAAAGAAATTGAAAATTTCATTGTATTTACTTTGTAGTCAGACCCCAGAATACATAAGGAAAAATTAGCAGGAGACAAAATGAATTGCTACATAAAGAAGAGAACTCTAAAATACTTACAGTCTGCATTTTTCAATGACTGTTTCTTTTTAGAAGGTTTGGAGATGACTTTGATCCGTTTACTGAGGAACACACCGATGTCGTCACTATTGCCATAGAACATTTTTACCGATAACATGAAGTGCTTTCTCTTGTCTGAGTCTGATATGTATAATGTTTTGGCAGTGCAATAATTCTGTAGGTGAAAACATACTGTTGTTTCTTCTTTCAAGTTAACCCAGTTCAAGAAACTATGTATATTTAATTATGAACAAAATAGGAAAACTGATGCAATAATTTCTAAAACAGATCAGAAACTGCTTTTTTCCATCTCTTCCATATGGATATCTTTTATGACTACTGTTTAGCGTTGTGAAGTTTAGCACCCAATTTCAGTACTTTAGCATCTTTAGAAAGAGCCTTACTAGGACTGGAAAACAGATGATTAGAGACTACAGCTGTGTCAAAGCCATCTCTGAGTGGTTAAGAGCACTACTAAAAATTACATTTGAGTAGAGCTATACAGGCAGTGCACTGAGCATGCACAGGAGGCTGCCTGTGCAGAAAATTTGTTGAGCCAAACTTTTCTTGAAAGGATGGGAGATGATTGGGTTTTGAAACACTAGAAAGTTACTTTCAGCTGAGTGTTTACGCTAGGTGACAACAAGAGCCTAAAAAAAAAAAAAAAAAAACACTCAAAAAGAACTTCTATTATTCTTTTCCTATTCAACAACATATGAAGCATGAAGGAGGGTCACAAAAATGATCAGGGGGATGGAACACCTCTCCTATGAAGAAAGGCTGAGAGAGTGGGGGTTGTTCAGCCTGGAGAAGAGAAGGCTTCGGGGAGATCTTATTGCAGCCTTTCAGTACTTAAAGGGGGCTTATGAGAAAGATGGGGACAAACTTTTTAGCAGGGCCTGTTGCGACAGGACAAGGGGGAATGGCTTTAAACTAAAAGAGGGTAGATTTAGACTAGATCTAAGGAAGAAATTTTTTACGCTGAGGGTGGTGAAACACTGGACCAGGTTGCCCAGA
Organism: Phoebastria nigripes; assembly: GCA_035582835.1. Lineage (NCBI taxonomy): Eukaryota > Metazoa > Chordata > Aves > Procellariiformes > Diomedeidae > Phoebastria > Phoebastria nigripes. The sequence continues at coordinate 770,701 of JAYKAV010002782.1, forward strand.
GAGGTGGCAGATGCCCCATCCCTGGAAACATTCAAGGCCAGGTTGGACGGGGCTCTGAGCAACCTGATCTAGTTGAAGATGTCCCTGCCCATGCCAGGGGGGTTGGACTGGATGACCTTTAAAGGTCCCTTCTGACCCAAACTATTCTATGACTCTAAGTAGACTGTGCTGGAAATACTAGGTAACTATAAAATACTGCTTAATAAAACAACCAGCTAAAATGAGCACTCACATGCTGCCAGTTCTATTCCAACTGTTTAAATCATCACAAATATCTTTAAAAAAAATCTTGTAGCAATTTATATCACTGTAAAAAAAAAAAAAATCTACTAAATTTATTAAGATGCTATTTTAACTATATTTTTATGCAAAGGGATTTAAAGACCACTTCTAGCAGCAGATGTTGTTCAGATACTTCCTCGATGAGATTATYCATTCATGCAAGCCAGGGAGAGGGACACAGAGTTTGGGCCAGAAACCTTACTTCAGTTAATCATTGATGCCTACCAAATAACCTAACAGTTTACTGACTCYGAATCAACAACCTACAAATGAAAGGTTAGTACCCTGCTACGATCCCATGAACTAAATCCACCTATTCAATTGTCCTACATAYTTTTGAGGGATTTTTTCTAAACCCCTTATGTAATATCTGCTACAGTGTAACAAAAGTTATCAAAAACAAGCAAGGGTATTCCTTGAAATATGCACCATATAGCTGTAATATCCTTTGCAGTAATCTGAGTGGTTTACTACAATTCTTCTACCTTTCCTTCCAAGTTCAGCTGCTGCATTTCTTGGTCGCTGTTTCCTATTCCAATGAAGGCGCAAGGTTGTGACTCTTGCTCAGTGCAACCATCCCGTTCCATTTGCTCTTTTTTTTTCTTCCATCCACTGCCCATAAGATACACACATGGAGGAGGACAAAAGAACCTGAAAATGAAAAAAGCATTATGAGATTACACACAGCTTTCAAGAAAATTCTTGAGACAGAAACTGTTGTGTACCCAAAGGTTTCTCAGCCCATTCACACTTTGCATTCCAGTTTATACATGCACGCCTTGAAGATTTTCTAAAATGCAAATCAAAAAAGGAGAAAAAGCAAGGAAAATCAGCATTAGATGCACTGTCACTGAGTATCTTTCCAAGTTCAATATATGATAGGTAACAGTCTGCATCTCTATAAAATGAAAACGCTTTCTACCCTTACAAAGAAGAGATTCTCAAAGAAAGTAAAAAGGCCTTGAAAGTGATGACTGTTTTGCTTTGTAGGTGCTTAACATGATGCAGCAATTAATACACACAGAACAGTTCCACAAACTAATTTAATGGACAACTGCTGACTAAAATTCCTAAACATTTAGTGTTTCATCATTAGTGAGGAGGGAGTCTATTCCATCGAAGCATAAATCTCTTTTCAGTTTTTAAATGGAATAGATGATTTCACATGTTCATCAATAACTGTAAGATATGATCTAGTCTTTAGCAGCACTGACCGAAATAAGCCTAGATGCTACTTACAGCAACATGTTCAAAATTAAATGCAGCATTATAATACAATGTTTTGGTCTTGAAGTTTCTGCAAATTGTTAAAATGCAAATCCTAATCACTTTCAGTTTTAGTTTAGCCAACAGCTGCAAGGTTTTTGTCATCATTTAGTTAAGATCAAAGTTAAAAAAGCAGAATGAGTACATCCAGTTGTGAGGTAGCTAAAGAGGCATGAAGGGAGAGGATAACTGAAAAAGTTTTTAATTATTCTATTTATTTCAAACTGGAGAGTAGTGCTTAACTTGGCACTTCTGAAATCCAAAGACGACTCCTACCTTATACAGGTAGGTAGCTAGAATTTTTTTTTTAAATTTGGCTTGGGACAACTGAATTAATGGATTATTTCTATTAAACGCCATATAAACCTTGATTAGTGGAAGTCAGCTTTAGTATGAAAATCAAGTCTAATACACATCTTTATCTCACTATTCAGCAAAATTACCTTTATTTAACAGATATAAAATGCTTTTCTAAGTAAGAGAATTCTTAATAGACGAAACCAAAGTCCTGAGTTAATAATCACATAATAATAAATTTTAAATATTAAGAATCCATATAAATAAATGCAAAGATTTGTAATCATTTCAGTTAATGCACACAATTAATGTATATCCTTTGTTAGATAAACAAACAACCAAATTTTAAGTTTTACTGCAATTCAAAATGTCTCAGTGGTCATGATAATGAGCAAAAATTACCCCCCGCAGGCAAAAAAAATCAAACTTTCTATCTTGCCAATAAATTCACAGTGAAAATTTTTCACTTAATTTCACTTTTTTTAAAAACACAACAAAACTGATGATATACCAATATGCATACAGCTTAAATATCTATGAACGTCTTTCAAAAGTATCATGCTCTGGTTTGAAAAAAGACTGCCTACAAAAGAGAATTTGTAGAAAGTAGTTCGCTACATGACATCAAAAGAATTGCATGTTTGAGAAGCCCATTAAATTAATTTGTGAAACTGTTCCTACAGATTACTTTTTAAACTTAATAATTCTAAACAAATAGAAACAAATGCTGTATTTCCTCCATTATGATAATCCATTTCAGCAAAGACTTATCATAATAATTATTTGCTCCTTTTATTGCCTTCACACTGTTCTGAAGCATAGAAATTTTGATAAATATAGAATTTTGAATTAACAGAAAGCCACTTGTAGAAGCAAACTATGCAAAGTTTTAACAACTAACATTTTTTCATGTGCTTATTACATCAGTTTTAACTATTTGTATTTTATTCTTTGGGGTAATTATGGGTCATATCAAGGATCTGGAATTTTTTTTCTTCCAATTGAAAATGCAGAACACAGAGAACCAAGGCAACAGGTAGAAACTTGCCAATTTGCAAAGCAGATGTTTCCTGATGGAACTGTCAACTTGAGAAACTACACAGTAAACTACTTCAAAAATAAAATTTAACACTTTCGCAGTAGCAGCACAAGAGAATACTTCCACTAGCCCAGCCATGAATCATATAGCTGAAATTTATAGTTATCTGACATTAGAATGGGTTATTATAACTTTATTGYTGTAAGAATAAAAGTTCTGAAATTTGAAAAATCACCATGAGTAGAAAGAGTAAGCAGTAATAAATGTTATCAAACAGCACACACTGTGTATCTGCTTTTTGCTTGCTATTATGCCTTTTGCTTCTTATCTTCTGCTACCTGACCTCTGTTCCAGCTTTCTTCATGAAGATGCTGAATGATGCAATAGGGGTATGTTTACGAACACCACGTTACATGCCAATTAAATCCTCCCCTTCCTACTACAATTTTTTTATCTCAAAACCAGGAATGCATTTCCTTCTTTTCAATTGCAGTTATTTCAAACAGCACAGACGACATGACCTAATTTCCCTCAAATGCTTCTCTACCCTAAAGGAAAAATGATCTTAAGAGGACTTATGTTTGTGAGGGAGACAGCGCAATGACAATGGTCAAGATCATAAAATTCATATTAAAGTACAAGGTGTACATTTACTTTCTACATGACCAATCTAATTTATATGCCCTATATCACCCCACACCTAGATGTAAATACCATAATTGTTGTTAAAAATCTATTCTGAGGCTCGTCTACGGGTTACTGCAACTTTCGGCATGTTTTAGGAAAACAGAAAACCAAAACAACGCAAGAAATAACAGCTTTAGCATTACCCTGAGAAAATTTMTACTGTAGACAACTGTGATGACATTTTAAAAAATATATAGATATACACAGAAATATATGTGGGTGGGAAGGAAGCAAGAGGATAAGAAAGAGTCACATTTTTATTAGACTGGCAAGGGGTCAAGCGAGGGCAATGATCATGCCCAAGTACCGTTTAGGAGGCCTACTCTACTTTGCCATCCCAGATAGGGGAAACATGATGGTGATCCTCTATGAACAATACTTTTCAAATGGGGGTTATGAACTAACTCCAAGGTTAGGAAATGGAATTTTTTGGAGGAGAAACTTCAAGTAACAGATTCATTTATTCAAGAGTTGAGCTTTTGGAAACAAACTCAGATTGCCAGAAAAAGCACACCACATATCTAGTCAGCTTCTGAACTCTGAAACTCGAATGACAATACAAGATCTTTTCAGTGTTAATGGATGTAGCCCACTAATTTTCTTCTCAACAATTATAAGCTATTTCCAATAAAGAAGTTATACACAGACTAAAAATTAATATCAACCTTTACTAACAGAGCAATGCTTTGCAAAAAAGAAACCAAATCCCTTGTGTTCCAAGTAGGTATAACACCATAAAGCAAACATCACACATTTACCTTCCTTCCTCATGTACTCTTTTGTATTTATCTTACTGGTTAGAACACAAGAAAAAAAATCCCAAACTTTTTTCATATCCTTTTTCATTTCAGCTTTATTCTAAACCAAGTCCTTTGAATAACTATGGCCACTAGATGGCAATGAAGACTTACAAGAAACAAGTTTTAACCCATTGATGAAGAGRAAAAAAGCCACAGCAATTAAAGCGCTCTTTTTAAATTAGAACACAGAGAAACACCTTGGAAAACCATGACTTACTGAACAAAGAAAGAAACTTTTTAACCAAACTTAAAGTTGTCTCAGCTTCAAACTACCAAACAAGAAGAAAGAGTCCGGACATTCACAATTTGAATGGGTTTTCTTATGTGTCAGTCTCTTACTCACCCTTCAGATATAGACAAGTACAATCTGGGGGCTTTTTACTCCATATTTACAATCCCAAGAACTCATGTATGGAAGAGATTAACTATAAATTTTCTATCCAATATAGTGTGAGTAAACCATGAGTATCCTCATATTTCTAATTTTCACAGAGGATTAAAGAAAGTGTCTTTGATGTATATAAAGTAACTGCTGGAAACAGGTTCTCTCATTAATAAAACATTTCTGATGTAAATAGGAATGTAAATGTTTATGTGAGAGGCTGGCTTTCAGTTAACTATAAAGAAGAAAAGAGAAAAAGAAAATCACCTCCCCAAAATAAGTAAAGTAATTTAGGTAAAGTAATTTCCAGTATTACTGATGGGAAATAAGGTAGGACAATGTTTGGTGGAACAAATGAAAATACTCTTCCTTCGACCTTTGATTTACAGGGCCTACCTCTCTTTTTTTCTTTAACCACAAAACTAAAGTAAGACTGAGTAGGAGGTAAAAATTCTTCTGAAGTATTAATATGACCTATAGCAAAAAGAAAATTATGTTGGAGGGAAAGGCATCTGAGGCTGGTTCTTCTGAGCTTGTTCAGAAGTTTCAGTACAAGAAGTAATGGTGGAAATCATGTAGGATGTAATTTCTTCACTGGATTTGTAACATATTCGCTTAATACCTCTTCTTTATGCCATGAGCAGACTGGCAATTCCTTGCTGAATGAGCAGTAAAACAAGACAGGACATTCTTCCATGAGGTAAAGACCTAATAACTTGATCTAAAAAACACGAGATCTGTTAGGGATCAACTCTGTGATCTTTCATTACTGGAAGTATAACAACCAGGAATGTCTTCCGTGGACAAAACCTATTCCACACTTGTTAGAGCTGCATGATGAGATGCAGATTCAGTGCTTCCTACTTGCTGATATAAAGCACAGTGACTGAACCAGGGTAACATTTTGGGATACCAGGTCTCTTAAAATACTTCATGTATTTAATGTATCTCTACAACATTTTGTTGTGGACTCCTAGTTTCTCAGAAGAGGCTCTCTGTGATGCTCCTCCCAGGCATCTTCCAAGAATTTGTGGTAAGTGTAATTAAAACAATGGACAGTTTTAAATGAAGCTAACATTGGGACTGATACTAGCCAGGAAAGGTCAGAGGATCAACCTCCAAAAAGTAAAGGGCGTCCCCATAGTGCCTTCTTACACTATAATTTCATGGGCCGCTCAAGTGAGGAAAGACTTATGGTTAGACTAACCTCGTGTTAGACTCCAGGCTCAGTAACTCAGTACAGCAAACAGAAGCAAGCTGTTACTCATCTGTTCTGACAGATCTGTTCCATCAGACCAACTGGAAACTGAACTTTTTTCCATGGCAAGAAAACCAAGCTGAGATTTGTCTAAGGATGCTCCCCTTTATTCCAAATGACTTGAAGGGAAGAACAAGATAATTTCTAGTGGTTTCTGAGTCTTGATTGCAACAACAGAAAAGTGGAATAGGTTGAGTCTTTGGCACCACCTGGAATATTGTTTTAAATCAGACAATCACTGACGCAGAGAACAATATTCCGTCAGTCCCTTCAGTCAATTCAGGCCAATCAATACAGAGAAAACATGGTACTTCAAGTACAGAAGCTACCCTAACTGAACTTGCCAGGAAACAAGGGGTAGAAAGTAAAATAAAATCAGCTCATGTCATTGCTACCTAGTTCTGAGGCACTCAATGCTCTTTTCAAACCACAGGCTTCTGTTCACAAAGGTTTGCTTTTTCAAATCATCCAAGTCATCCCTGTGTTCATCTTGCAGAAGTCTTTGCCTTCAGGATGATTTAGAGGTGTCTACCAGCTCGTTTTCTTTATGTTCAGGGTGACATTAGCAGGGAAGTTTTTCCTTTGTACCTGTTGGTCAATTCCGAGTCGTCAAGGCAGGAAGTGTGTTTGTCAGCTACCTGCATTGTTCTGAGCATGAAACTACCCAGCAGTCTTCTTTCCTTCTTAGGAGCTGAAAGAACTAACAACATCCACTAAAGAATTCAATACAACAACAAACAAATGAAAAATCATTAGGTGCTACAGTGCTAAGGATGAAGTAGTGGAGCCATGGGGTAAGCCCTGGAAAAGGCTACGCTCTCAATAACAAGAGCATTAACCAGCGGGCAGGCACACTCAGTTCGGTGAAGGGAAATATTTGAGTAGAAATTACAGGAGCTCCTTCACTAACAGCCGTAAAACAAGACGCAGCTAGACCATTCTCAGGCTTATCAGTAGTGATAATGTTTAAACTCAGAACAGAATGTAATCCACAAATACCAATCTGGCTCACAGTCTTTGATGAACTATGTCTTGGAATGCAAAACACTTCAGTCCTTTAAACTGTTGAACGTTCACACTGTTCAGACTTTGAACAGAGAAGTCTCAGTGAATGGTAAATATGGAAAAAATACAAGATGCACAAGCCAAACACCCACACTCATCAGGACTAAACATCACCTGAGTCTCTATCAGCTGAATGCCTTTGCAAGATGACAGCGATCCAGCCAGAAACATTAGGCAAAAAGTCTTAAATTCAACTAAAGTCCATCCCTGAGCTTCTTACCTCCTGGCTTCTTTGGTAAACTAAACAACATTAACTTTGGGAAGAGCAAGGCTAATAAGAAGAGACCACTCAAAAAAGAAAGAAACCTCCTTTCATTACTGTTATTTAGGGACAAGTATCAAGAACACTCTCAGGAAGTCTCCATCCACGTGGCAACAACTTGGAATTGTGTTTCTGTGAGGCCTATTTAAACCAGACCACACTACGTGAGATCTGCGCCGACTACATTGAGTTTTCAACAGAGTATTTCACCATCCACTAAACCTCATCAAACACTGAAAGGTAGTTATTGTGCTAACCTTTTAATTATGCTATGCAAAGTTTATTAATGATAAATATTTTCCATGACCTCCCAAAAAACAAGGTTTAAAGACTGGAACAAAAGGTGGAAGTTAGTTAAGTGGTTTTTTAGGTTCTATATTTACTTGAAAGATATGTCAAATTTAAGAAATAATTCCTTTTGTAACTTGAATTCTTAGTTACAAAGATAGTGCAATTTAATTTATTCTTTATGGATCAAAAATTAACCAGATTATATCCATGCCATAATGAAGTCCCGTGGAAAACATGAAATTTCTCCATAAAAACAGGTATGAAATAGGTTTCTGTCTATACAGCAGATGTATGCAAAACAACTCACTTCAGAAATGGTATTTAATGTACAAATGGTGAAAACTTGATTGACCAGTTGCATAAAGCAGCCTTAAACCTTTACTAATTTTGCTCAGTCCAGCAATATGAAGAACCAAAGGGCACACTGGTGAATAAAACAGAAGCAATCAAAAAGAAGAGGAGAGGAGAGAAAAAGAAGAGGAGAGAAAAAGAAGAGAAGCTAATTCATCGTTCAGTTTCACTAAGTACCTTAGGGCACATGCAGATCCAAGGATTTAATAACCAGCATTTTTCTTTACACTGGTAACAACAGGACATCATTACTGATGTTAACAGTCTGGGAACTAGCAGAACAGTACTAAAGACAGTCTAAATGGTGCACTAAAACGTAAGAAAAACTAAAATATTTAAACTGAAAAATGAAATCTTAGTATGTATTCCAAACTTTCATTTCATACCCATACCAGAATGGCAATACTTTCACCATCATATTATTTTATAACAAACATCCAACCATTTTCATTCCTAATCGTCTTTTGCAAAGCTCTGAAATTCTCTACACTCATTTGACATGCTTCCATTTTTAAAGAGGTGAATCTGAGATACCTTTCATGAACAAATGCAGTTGTGCTGAGATAGGCAACTGAACTGCACCTCACAAAATCTAAGGTGGTAAAAGAATGCCTAATTCCAGTTAGCAGTCATTTCAAGCAGTAAGAAACCAATGACTACTTTACCAAACATTACCAGTAATGTATGTGCCACAGTGACTTTAACAGCATCAAGTGAAGTATACACATATACTCAAGGCAACAGGAATTTATGGCAATGCTATGAAATGCACATAGGAGCTTTCAGAAACCGTTAGCAAATAACAATTTGAAGCTTTGCCCTGTATTGTTCAGAACAGTTATGTAAGTTTTCCAAACAGTAATGGAACTTTTAATAATCAAAATTACATACTTTTCTTTTTATTTTCTCCCTTCTTTTGATGCAATTTGTTCTCCAAAATAATGATACACAGGACAGCTTTGCAAAATGTTCCTGCCCTCATGAACTGCTCTGGCCCCAGGAGAACAAACTGACTGAAGTTAACAGATACACTGTTTAGAAAGTCACTTTCTTATCTACAGGCACACCCCTCATTTTTTGGGAGTAATATGCTTAACTCATCTGCAGTGATGAGTTAACTATGCAACCCTTGAATGACAATACAATCTGAGAAGATAACAATCAGAGGTCCCTATATTGTCATGATAAATCTTTTTGGCTGTTCAGTTTGCTGCAAAGTGTTGAAGTTACCATTTACTGCTAGTAAGGCCTTGCATTGCAACCCTTTTGCATTTAAGCGTGGCAGTGAGCAAGAGGGCTGTATAGTTATATAGCAGATAAGACAGCATACTTGTCTGCTTCCGTGCCCTTCCTCCTTCCTCTTTCACTCACTTCCCATTTGATTCTCATCAAGAATTTCAGAAAGATCTAAAAAGCACTTTGAGTAAACAATTCCATGGAGCTGCAGAACCTGGACACTGCCCAAAAGAAAGGACTTGAGACACTGGCTACCAGAAAAGACGACACATACTGAAAGACAAGTACTCAGGCACAGAATACTGAAGAACAGTTGAAAATATAGTCTGCATCTCTGTGATTCACAGACATCAGGAAGTGTGATTTACATTGGTAGCAACGAACTGAGAACTTTGCAGGYGTAATTCTAACATTCCTGTTTTCTAACACTTTCATACATAAACATGTTGAAATCTTAAATCTCAGAAAACTGTAAAAAACATAATGGTGTAACAGGACTTACACAACAGTGGCGAAAGAAAGGTTAAAACTTCAAAAACATTAATATGCTGAATATGTGGTCTTTTGTGGTGAACAAATATTAGTAATACAAAGTACCTGAAAACTAACTAAATACTGCACTATTTATTTTAGTGAAATTTAAGATAGAAAAGTATCATTTGTACTTAAAGAAAATTCTACTTCATCGTGAGAGGGCTAGAAATCTGCATATGAAGGACCATTCTATTTGCTTCTACTACTCATGCAATAAAAACATCACATAGAGAAGACTGCAGGAAATTCACCTTTGCCTAAAAAGCATTCATCCTCATGTTTTCCTGTAGAACCTGTCGCTTAGAAAACTACCTATTATTGTGACTTGTACTGTATTGATTTTTACGAGAATGTTTATCATAAATATCGTTATGATTGACCTGTCATTCTTTTTAAAACTATTACCGATCTGATTCAGAAAAGTATCTTACTGAGGCTAGCAATTTCCCTTYCATATTAATTTGAAATTACTCAGGAAAAAACTCCTCTACAAATAGTCACCATTAATCATCTTGTTTACTCCAGACTTAAAATGGAAGGTTTAAAATTAGAGCCATTTTACTTCAATGGAAGAAAAACTTCACCCACAGATAGAGAACCTATTGGTAGAAACAGGCATCACTACATTGAATGCCACAGGTTTCCAGCATTTGTTACAYAATTAAATCATTTATGAGAACACATTTTGTTTTACATTTCTTCAGACTATAGTACAATCTGAGGAATTCTGCAATGTACTACGCACCAGACTACACACTATAGTTTCCCTAGCTGGGAGCTGTAGAGGGAAGCCAGGAAAGAATACTTACCTTTTTTCATTTCCATACGATTTCTGCGCAACTTTCGCATGGAGTATTAGCACTGTTTGATCACCTCGCTCCTTTAGGTAATTTCGCATTGCTTCCCTAAAAATTGAAAGACAAAATAAGCTTTGAAAGTTCTTTTGGTTTTGTTTATAATAATAATAATAATCCAAAGACAGCTGTAGGACAAAGAAAACCCAAACACCTGAAATTCAAAAAAGGCAACCATTAATAGGGTCAAGATGAGTTTTTTTTGTTTTTTAAGACAATTACACAGCAAAAAGAAGCCACTATCTTGCATGAAGCTAGCAGTAGGGGTCTGTGGTCATTTACAATTACTACATTTTCCAGAAAAAAAGATGCTTGTGATGTAAAATCATACCAATGCCAATCACTACACCATGTTCAAAGCCCAATTTTATGAAGTACCATGCCACAAATATTTGATTAGAACACACTTTATTAATTCAATATTGTCTCCTTAACCAGTTTAGTCTCTCATGATAATGACAAATTGTTCTGAAATTTTGTTTAAGCTATTAACTAAATCAATGCAATGTTTATATAAAAGTTTTCTTTTGGTTGTGAAGATACTAAGAAAAAGTCAAATTCTTCAGCTTATTGTTTCATCTAGTTTTCTAGAGAAAGCCTCTACTTCCTGCATACAATCAGGTTAAAAAAAAAATTAGATTTTCTATCGTTGATCATCACTGTAATGACAGACATCATATAAAAGCTATAATTACCTCAAACACACTAACAGCAATTCCTTGAGAGAAGTAAGAGAACAATACACCCTATCATTCTTCTGTATAATAATCTAACTGTTCATTAAGCAGCATGCCAAATTCAACACCCTAGGGTTTAGCTGTGTTGGGAGTGCTGACAGGAACACTTTTAAGTCCCTCGAGGAGCTTTTGCAGGTTGAATGCCCACCAATGGATTCATCTTCAAAGTCATCAACCAGAGAAACAAATTCTGAATTTAACAGGAAGTTATATGAAGAGATGAAACCCTACAGAAGAGGGATTTTTTGGGGTTTTTTTTTTTTTGTGAACTGCACCCAACTGTTGAATTCCCTTTGGACAGACCTAGAAAACCAAACATTTCCAGTGAAAAAAGATGGAAGATAAAAAGCAGTATTTTGTTGACAAGACCTTTTCCAAAAGAAATTCCCACATATAGTTTCACAGAGGAAAGCAAGTAGATTGGCGGGGGCGTGTTGGACAACAACAATCCAGCTTTGCTGATGACTGTAATTTCGTGCATTTGTCATGCCTGCATAAGACAGTGATCAGTGTGCTAGATTTTCTGTGTAAATAGCAGGATATAAGAGCAAAGACTTGAATTACTGTTTTAAATTTGGACTAACTTGACCTATTTACATTTGACATTGGTAAAACAGATGTTTATCCATGAAAGCAGAGATGGAAGAACTGTCTCAAAACGCACAGGCTTACTTTATTTACAACCATTGTTTAAGAATATATTTTAAGCCACAAAACATAATTCACTGTGAAATTACTATTATACATTTCATTATTATATGTATTAGCTGCATTTAAGTGGTTTAAAAACTTTTTTTCTGACAATTTGAAATACTCTATTAAGAGTACTGTCACACTAAATTAAGAACATCTGTCATACTAAAAACTTTTGACTTGACTACCATTAAAAAAACCACTCAAAACCAGCAACCCACGCAAAAAATGCTAGGTGCTATCTAATGTTTATTTAGCATTGTATGAAGWAGAAATTCTGCCTTTTCTACTGGTCTGTTGCTACAGTGGACTCGTACAATCCAAGCTCCTAGGAGAAGTAGGAATGTTCCTCTCCAGCCCCTCCCACTGATAAAGAAAACACATAACCATTGCAATTCTTACATGATATTTTTCATTATTAAATCTTAAAGCTCTACACGAAGGTAGTACTATTATATCTTACATCTAAAAACAACTAGCACAGTATGAACAAAGTAGCGTTGTTCCGCTGGAACTTGCACGACGATGAATAGATAATTAAACAAACAGGACTGCCTTTACACAAAAAAGCAGAATAATTTTCCAATAATTGAACTAAATGCCTTTAAGGGTTTACAGATACATTTTTTAGCATTACATAAACAAATCATACTCTTAAAAATTTGTGTGATGTTTTTTCCATTTCAGCATTTTTCTCTTCAGAGGAAAAAAGTTAGGTTGCTTGTTTCCAGCCTCTATCAGTATAGGAAAGGTTTACAAGCTACTGCTTTGAAGGATGGCTAGCAGTTCCCAAATGCCTACCCTGTACTCACAGGAAAGAGTACCTGGCACATCTAGTAGCTAAAATCCTGCACATGAAATTTAGAATCACTATAGTTAATAGAAAACTTAATTAAAAGACCTTACACTGAATAATCATTATTTTTGTTCTTTTTAAATCATGGAAGATAAATTCTATCAGTAACTTCAGGGTGATACTAACAGGTGTTACTGCTCAAGATGGAAAACAGTTCATTACTTAAAACTTGGTATCTGAAAATAGGTAGGCCAACAGGAAACAGCAATGTTTGTTCACTTACTTATGTCAGTATAGATAAATTTTGCATTGAAATGAAGTTTAACAATGACACAAGCTAACCTGAAGGTTATCCAGAAATGCAATGAGACAAATATCCCCAACACAAAATGTAAATGCCCCGCCCCCCCGTGCTTTACATGAGGCATCATAATTTCATTCAAAACAGAAGTAGGCCAGAGCGACAATGGGTTTCCATGTCTTTATACAGCCCACAAAACTATAAAAAAATTGCACATCTTTTGTACTTCAAGCAAACAGTGGATTTTAAACTCGGCATAGTTTGTGGCACAGAAAAATAAATATTTGCATAGACTGTGTTACAACAGTTTGAAAAAATGGTGACTACTTAACAGCTTCTAGTATAAATACTTCCCAGGCAGACCAGGAACAAATCAGGCATGGCACTCCAGTCACTCTAAACACTTTTCAGAATTGATTGACTTGATGGTCCTATTTGATGCTATCTCTGACTGTTTAGGTTTCACCAAAAATTGGTTATGATCACTCCTTGACAGCACTGTGTTCATTTTGCTCTTACCTGCTGCATGATGGCAGTAATGTAATAGCTGAATTTTGGCAGTAAAAAGTGTTATTTCACGTGACCTCACAAGACACTTTTACCCAAGAAAAGAAATCTGGCTCACTCCTGGTGATTTAAAACTAAGCAGATTCACATCCTACTGAATAATTTACAATAACTGATATGTGAAGTCAATACAATTTCTAAAAAGGCATTTTGAGTATCATATTAAAAACAATCCATCACTGTTCAAAATTTTACTTGTGGCTGCTGATTGCATACAATAATTGAAAAGCTTTGATATTTAAAATTCTAGGATTAGCAAGTCACAATTTTTTAACTTAGAAATCCTTCTGAGAATGAAAAGGTTAACTTTAGAAAATTGTTAAAAACAGAATTTCTTTAATGCTTACCTGGTGAGCCGTTTCGGTTGAGGTCGCTCTCCAAATTTCCTGAAAAAAGAAGCAGTTGCTAATTTAAAACAAAAGTGTTTAGTCATAATTTTATAGTGAAATACTATCCCAATTTTACAATTTTTGAAAATGTATTGCAATTTCATGTCTTTTCTTTGTAATTTCCTAGGTAGATTACTATTAAAATATCAACCACCTCCTTGCAACAGCTTTTCCCACAATAGCAGAGGCTTTTTTAATTTGGAACACTAGGTAACTTTCTTTGCTAAAGTCACATTTACTTTCTCTCTGAATCACTTTTGAAAAGTTCAGATATCACAAGTATGTAAATAACCAGGAGATCTTTGCCATAGCATTAACCAGAAGTGCCAACAAAAAGCAGTTGTTATCAATATACAGAAATGAACAGACTTATCTCTCAGTTGACAAATCATAGTGAATGCTTCCCATCAGGACAGTTTCTCAGAAATCTGTTTTTCCTTAATGACTTCTTACAAAAAGGATGACAGCGTATTTCATACATGCCGGTACATAATTATAAGAAAAATCTCTCTCATGGAATGTAGCCAAGCATGATCCAGAAATATCCTGCTATACACTTAACGTTTTTTAGCTGTAAAGTGTTTTGAGACAGCTGTATTTCTTTCAGTGCTTTAACATTGTTCTTGAGAGAAAGTACACACTTTACACTAGGTTAAGACTCCACAAAAGTCTTTATTTACGTAAGACACTGAATTTACACAGGACAGAAACATTTTCATTAACAAAAACATCCTCAGATTAAACCAAAATGGTCAAGTAAAAGACATGAAAAAAGGAAGGCTGTACCCAGCAACATACATCTGCAATGTACATCTGCTCAACCTGGTAAGGAAGTATAACCACAAGCTAAAATGAGGACAAAGGAGGAAAAAAAAAAAAAAAAAAAAAAAAAAAAAAAAAAAAAAAAAAAAAAAAAAAAAAAAAAAAAAGCAGGCTTAGCTTAACACCTTTCTATCTAAAAATAAACTGAGGCATAAGAGACTGTGCTTCTGCTGCCAATGTTCATAAATATCTCTACGACTTGCCAAACTCTTTGATAAGTGGGCATATCTCTCCCTTTATGCTTCCGGGATAGTTGAAAAAACCCTCCCCTAATATTGCCCTACAACAGTGTTGGAGGCCCCCTAGGACAACAAGAACTTGATCATTAAATGATGGGACAAGAAATTCCCCTGTTCGTGCAGTGGATCTGTCCTGAACTCTACAGGAACTGGTGGTGGAATGATTTGATACATTCCAATTTCATTTGAGTAATTCTAGAAATGTACAAAGTAAAAATACATAGCTATTGCCATTTATATAGTTGAGCGGAATAGCACTCTCCTGAAAAGACAGTGACAAGAACATTSAGCAAATTTTGAAGTTATTTTTCAAGACTTGAGAAATTAGACTTCTAAAGAACTGTTAGTCCACTCTACGTACAAGAACTGAATAAACAAGATGAAGCCAAATTTTTTTTTTTCCAGTTCAAACAATGAAATCGAAATTTATTTTTCCAACCAGACATAAGTTCCTTTCACGTTTTACTTTGTTGTTGTTAGTATACTGTTCACTTGTTTGGCTTTATTTTAACTTGAAATGAAACAACGAAACTAAAATTCTTGCTGCAAGATTTGTTTTTATTATTTTAAATTTCAATGTCTATTGGACACATACTTCATTTATATTTTTCTCTGTGGTATATATCACTGCATTGTCATATTTGTAATGCAGAAAGGTAACTAGAAAACTCAAACAGCTTTGCAGTTTGGCAGCAGAAAAGTTATATCCCAAAGCCTTTCTGCTTCTACCACTTATCTTTTCAGGATCTGCCTAGCTTCATCTCCCGAGCACGCCTTGTGCCTCTGATTCTCCCTGGATAACAGTGTGAGTAGGTGTGCGTATCCCACCACCCCCCCCGCACTATCTATGTAGTTACTGTTCTCCCCTGAAGACCTAGGATCATTATATCTGGCAGAGGATTCACCTGTCTGTGACTCACTGACTAGACAACAGATTACCTTTAAGCAATACTCTACAGACAAACAACATCCCTATAGATTAGCTCCCTGATTCTGAGAACTACAGTCTTTGTTTCAATCCCTCTGCACATTTTAATTCACCATGAAAAAAATTAAGAGGTGCCTATTTTGGAGTAAAGGAGGTATTATGCACACCACACTTGCTTGTACTGTGGCCAGCAGATCCAATCCAAGACGAGGACACTAGTACATCAGAAACTGCGTTAACACAAAGAAGCCTCCCAGACAAAATCTTACACTCCCCTAAGACAACATCTACCCAGAACTCTTGAGTGCAGCAGATACATTCCCCTTGCRTGTACGCTTATTGCTGCCTAAAAAGAGCTTTATTAACAAGGCCTCCACACAATCCAGTTGCAATTACTTAAAGAARTAAACCCCATCTTTTTCTTTAGTCAAATCCTGAATACACAGCACAGGAAAAAGTACCAAAATCCCCATTCTTCAGAGGCAGAGCTAAAGCACTGAGTCATTCTGGAGATGCACAGGGTAAACTCTGATCATCTGATGCTTAGTGCAGCACCTTTATAAATCACATGCCAGCCTTCCCTAGCCTCCTCCATCCAAAATAAAGTTAATGATGTCACTGTAATCAACTTGTGAACACATATAAATGCTACCTTTAGCAACATGAACCTTCCAAAGTGATGATGCAAACTAAATTTGATAGATCTTTTATTATTCTTTCAATATACCTTAGAGGGAGAGGTAGAATAGGAAGAAATTACATACTCATATTTATTTACTTTAAGTCCAATTTTTTGCTGTCTCTAAATTAAATTCAGCTACTTTTTCCTCAATAATGTCATCTTGACAGATGACTGATAGTTATGTACCCCAGCCTTGGTGTCAATGAACAGCACTCCCTTGTACCATTTCAAAGATCCCATAAATGTTCTTCAGAACTAAGAACTCTAAGACTTGACCTACAAACCACTTAGATTAGTAGACATTTCCACAGGGATAACTATATTTTAGGAAAAATTAATGTGACTTGTACAGGAATGCTATAAATCAAATTATTTAAATAAGTGACCAATATGTACATGAATAAGGTTGATCGACATTGCATTCTTACACATCCAGTAAAAAACCTCCCTAGCAAAATAGCAATAGTCAAAGAAGTTAGAATTCAAGAATGATTAAGAACTGAATAGGAAACACAAACATTACCATGTCATAGCATTATTCTGCCACACACCCACAATTCTGAAAACTGCCTGAAGTTCACTGAAAACGTAGTGGAAAAAAGTTATCTCAGAGTAATAAAAGATACCACAAAAGTCAATATGGATGATCAATAGTTTTCATATGCATTTGGCTAAAACTCTTTAGCCTTTAGTGAGAGTGAGAGCCCGAGAGAAAAGTGACAAATGGAGGGAAAGACCTAAGAGACTAATAAAAGATATGCAAAATGTGAAGAGGAGATGGTTATTCTCTCTCTCTCACAAACACAGGAATTAGGAATTATATCTAATATCTGAAAATTTCATTTTAGAATAAAAAATTTTTTCCTTGCTCTACAAACACTGTTATAACTAAGTTGTGAAACATATTGCTAGAGGACATTGTGGAGGCTGAAAGCACAAACGGACTCAAAAGATTAAACAAAAGTCTGGTACAGAACTCCATTAGCTTCTATTAAGCATAATGACCTATTTTTTACAACCTTGTTCTCAGGAAAACCTAAACCATGTTCTACCAGCAGCAAAGAAGTTATCAGGAAGAAAAAAAATCAGCCTACATTTACCCTGCCTTTCACATTCTTTCCTTAATCATCCATTACTGATGACTAGCAGGCACGGTCCAGTATGTATACTCCTATGAACCTGATATATTCCACAGCAGCAATCGCATCCCGGATGCCAGATTTTCAGTCACATTGCAAAACTCAAGATATACAAACAAGACATGAAAATTAAAAAAGTATCACATGTATTTCATTTAATGGTTCATCTGGTTTACTCTTTCTATACATTTGCAACTTGATGTAGGATACCTGTATTGACAACGCAACCTGAAGTACAAAAACTGTCAGTAACTACCACGTAGAAGAAAAGACTGAGGCTTTTTAATTTTTCTGATGTTAAGACAGACCATTTTAAAGTGCAAGAAACACATTATCTATGGTTTTGTACTAAATGACAGACATTGTACAAGCTATGATTGCTGTTATTTCAAACTTTTGTATTTGACYGGCATGTTGAAAAATGAGCCAGTTCAGACATTTCAAGGTTACCTGTCAGAGATGACACAGGCAGCAACATTTTTCCTGCGTAGGTTTTCCCTGGGTTTCACTGTTCTGGAATTTCTTTTTATATTCAGTATTTCTATTCCTCCTCTTTGTTTACATCTTAAAAATATGCAGATTGATTGATAACAAAAATATACAGGAGAGGAAACTAAAAATGTATCACAGTTCTATTCCTATAGTGGTTATTAAACAAGCTAAATATACATTTAATTTGAAATCCTAATTTAAGTTATATATCATTATATCTGAATGCTCACCAAGTTCCTTTCCTTTCCTGTTTTTGTTATTTCACTATCCAAGACTAATTGGTGTTTCAGGTGTACTGTATTGGAATTCTGGACATACAGTCAAGTTGCCATTTCAATTCACAAAACTAATTCAGTGCAAACTGTATTTTATTAGTATTTCCCTAACACACTGCACTGCAAACATGAGTGTGAGCATTAGTCACACCATAATCACTTGCTGTTGCAGCAAGTTATACTTGTTCTAATAATTCTTTTCCCAGTCCTGTATTTTCTCCAACTACTAGTTTGTATTCTACTATTTCATGTATTTTATTTGTCTTCTGATGCTTTGCATAAATTAATTTCACTTCCACGTTTTGCACTGTAGAAATAACTTTTCTCCGACATCATGTCCCAAGTCATTATTCTTTTCAAGTCCATCCTTTTCATTTAGCAAGTCCCAGTTTGCCATTCAAACGTTTATTCAAACTTCTTTTTCCCCATTCACAGAATAGGAAGTGAACTTACTCTTTTTCTTTTTACCTCTTTACTGCCCCTCAAGTAACTATGGAAATGAACAAGTGCACTAACATTAATCTTACAAGTACACTAACTAGTTTTGCTCAAACTTTTAATATTCTCAGGTTATGTAAAAACATGACACAACATACAGGTTAAGTTTCAGATGTTTTCAGAAAATAGCAGAATGCCAAATCCTATTTGGAATTCCTAGCTCAGATACAATACGTACTATACTATAGTTTTCTATGGCTGCAGGAGTATGAATTTCCAGTTTCCAGCACCTACAAAGGAGCACAAAGACAAAGAAAATCTATCAGTTATTATATGCCTCTATTAAACATACCAAACTTTTTTTCTGTTATACAGTCTTACTTTCTGAAGATAAACTTAACTGTTTTGGCTGATTTTTTTTTTTTCAATGGTTCTACGCGTCAATTCAACTTCGGAAGGAAAAATAAATAAATTAAAATTAACCAAGACAGCTTTGCCATTTGCAAGAACAAAATTATTTAAAAAAAAAATTTAAAAATCACATGCTCTCCCATCCTCAACTTTGACTGAAAATCTGTGGTCACTAAACTGCTCTAGCATCCTCCTGCCTGGAATATGAACTTCAAATTTTTCCAGTATTGGCCTTCAGCCAAGAATATCCTTTTTACAGTCCCTGAGAAAGTCCATTCACCTTTATTTACCGAGCACAGAAGCCTTAAAAAAAAAATTTCCACAACATTCAAATAGAGGTAAACTTTAGCAATCTGCCTTAAGAATTCTATCTTTACTTGGCCTATAGACTGACACAATTTTTGGCATCTAGCAGGAATAGCATGGATCTTTCTGTAAATAATGCTCTCCAGAGAGGCAAAAACCAAAAGGGAGTTGTCAAATTTGAATACAGTAGGAATAACAGCTGAGCAGAAAGCAAGCATGTTGGAGAGGCCAACATGGGGGGAATAGCAGGAAGAGTGAGGACTGAGAATGAGAAGACATGAGCGGCAAACTAAGACTTGCTAGGTGAGAAGAATGGGCCTGAGAACATCATGGGAGATGAGGCACTAGAAAAGCCTGTGGCAAGGCAAAACATTCAGATTTAACTCCAGAATATACGAAGACTAGTAAAAATACACTACAGTTACTGTTTTCTCTGTCAACTTTTTCTGTGACGGAAGTTTTCATGGCGTTTTAAAAATTTCAACATTGAAAATAAAAGCAAAATACTTGCCTTACCCTGAAGAATCCAGAAACATATTATAGCAGATATCCATGTGTTGAGATCTGAGTTGAGATCTCTTTATCTTCTTTTTGCCTTACACAAGCCTGAAGAGATCATCATGCGTGTTGGGGGCTAAGCCCGGTAGGCAGCTAAGCACCACACAACCGCTTACTCCCCCCCGCCATCAGACGGGTGAAGAGAAAAGCATGAGTAAAAAGCAAGAAAACTTGTAGGTCGAGATAAAAATTGTTTAACAAACCAAGGAGAAGTGGAAGAAGAGAGAACTGAAATGAAACAAGCCAATCACTCACCACCTCCCACGGGTAGACCTATGCCCAGCCAGTTCCCAAGCAAAAGCTGGGTAACCTCTCTAAAGCCCCTCCTCTGCATTTTATTGCTGAGCATGACATTATATGGCATGGAATATCTCTTTGGTTAGTTCGGTTCATCTGCCTGGTTGTGTCCCCTCCCAACATCTTGTGTACGCCCCCAATCACTGYGGGGGGACAGACACGGGACAGAGCGAGAAATAGAGAAGGCCTTGATGCTGTGCAAACACTGTTCAGCAAGAGCTAAAACATTAGTGTTATCAACACTGTTTTGGTCACAAAGAACACAGTAGCATACCAGCTGCTATGAAGAAAATTAACTCCACCCCAGCCAGACCCAGTACAATCAGAAAACTAAAGAAAAACGGATGCTTTCTACATGGGAAACAAGTGCCGGATTTTGAAAAGGCACAGAGTGCCTGTTCATCRGAAAAGTTTCACTCCCAAACGTTTGACTGTCAAATCATTTCCAATTGGACCTACATACTTGTTGGTGCTTTTGACTGATCTAGCAAGGGCCTAACATTTTTCCTGAAGAGCGAAACCAATTCTTTATTAGTCCGGTTATGTGACAGAACAATCACAGTACTTGCTGCAGAACATGTTAGAGGAACTCTTTAATAAGCTGCAAGAGATGACTGTAATACCTCAGTATGCATTCTGGAAACAATCCCCAGACAAGTGCTCAGAAGGAAACTTCCCTGGAAGGAAGTTATCCCATAACTGTTCAGTGCAATCGTTCCAGCTCCTTCTCCTGAAGCACAAACGTCTCAACATTGTCAGAAATAAGATATGGCAATCACTAATCCAGGCAGTATAAGACCTGGAGACTGATTGAGTGGCAAGTCCCACTTGCCTTGAACAAAGCTGTCAAATAAATGGGTTTTGAGACAAATACAGTGTGCTTCGCATAGGCTTATCAGGGGATAGAGATGATTAAGAATACTAAATTAAATACAGAATAGAGTGACTAAAGAAAGTTTTTACTTCCTCAGAGGAGGTCTGAGGGAAACAATGCTTGAAACAGGAGGAGTCTAATGAAAAGAATTTAAGATTTTTATATAACCTCTAGAGAAGTTTCAGAATACACTATGCAATTCAGAAAGAAAGAACATAAGAAATTCCAAACTCTGCTCTCCAACAGTATGAAGTGACAATGAAGTTTGGTGAGAGGTTGAAGTTAAGTTCCAACATTTCTAGTACCTACCAAATAGCTGGTATCCCAAAAGCCATTAAGTGTGACAGGCTTGTGGAGGAAGAAATACTGCCATTTCAACTACTATAGGTATATAGTAGTTAGGAGTGTAGCAAAAGAAACCTCTGTGCTTCACTTAAAAACACAGTCAACTGTCAGATGCAACCTTCTCCTAGATCTCTTATAYAGCCATGAAACTTGTGAAAGAATGTGAAGAGTTTGGGGTTGGACAGTGAGACAAAAGCCTTTTAAAGAAAGAAATGAAAATAAGACAAGTCATTTACAGGTGTTTTTTATCATTCTCCCTCAACTTTAAAACAACTGCCTCATATCTGGAAAGCTCGRAAGTCTTTCAAATGTACGTTCAGCCTTTAGCACAAGATGACCCTTGTCATAACAGGGCCTATCGCTTCTACCATAAGAAACAAACATACTTTTCAAAGAATTCATTTCAAGTTGCTATGTGATCAGTTATCACAAACCTATTAAACATGGTGTACTACAAGCTCACCAGTATGTGAGCTCACTAGGTTTGCCTACTGAGGTTATCTAAGATCTAGGAAAGTGAAATACTAGGCTTTCTAGTTTTACATTTAAAGTTTGAGGATTAATATAAAAGTATTCCTTTTCAGCCATTAACAGAGACGTCATCTGAGAACAGCTGAAAGAGATGGATTCAAGTAGCATGCTGGGACTCTTATTTCTCTCTTTTCTTTTAATCCTCTATCCTCTACCTATTTCCAGCTTCAATTTGCTTACCACAGACAAATTAGTGAGGAACTGAAGAAGCACTGACGGAAGTTCACACTCATGGACTTTAAACATGCTTAAAATTATCAAAGCCAACATATATACAACCGTGCCCATGTACAGGACACATTTAATAGTTCTCAGGAGCTATCCCTTAATCTTCCATTTGTTAAAAACGTTTCATACAGGTTAAGCAGTATACTGCAACCTACATGGTAAGACTCAGCTACTCCACATCAGCCTTGTTTTGTTTTTGCAGATTTCTACATTTAGAGTAACACGTTACATCAACAGTAAAAGCAAAGCAGCAGATACATGTTTTAAAACACAGGAATTTTCTGTTAATGTAAGTATATTTTCCTGTTCACAGATTTCTGTGAAGACAAGATGCAAATACTGAAAATATTTCTGTGCATTCACCTACACAACCATATTCTCTTACAAACATTTTAGAACACAACTCCCAAGGAAAAAGATCATCTATCACTAGGAAACATCATCCCATCTGCTGGTTTCACAGACACAAAGAGAATTCCCTCATATTAAAAAATGGCCATTTATGATCCGGCATGAGCTGGCATATAAAAAAAGACTACAAAATTTCATATAGTGGTTTCTGCTATGATTGGTCTATGAAATACACATTATATGTAGCTGTTGATTCACATCACTTTCAATATTTGTTTGCTGTTGGAGATAACTGATGCATTTGATTTCTATGAGTGCAACTTATTCCACACTGATATCCTTTATTTTTTAAATGAAGTTGAAAACAGGGCACTGTTATGATTTGCCAATGGTAAAAATGCAGAGCTCAAAAAAGTGATTTCTACAGGTTTAACACATGATTAAACAAACAAAACACCTAAAGGATGCAATTTCTAAGAGATTAATGCAAAAGACATATAATTGGATACATGAATTCAGTTAAGATGGAAGTAAACACAAGCAATTAATACTACTTATGCTCAAATAAGTAATTTTCAAACATTTCACATTTATCTTTTCCATGGATGAGGATATTGAATAAATGAACCATACAAATGGCTAAAACAAAGACCTTCAGAAGGAAAATTTTATCTTCTCCAAAATAAGAATGGGTTCAATATCCATAGGTCTGATCATTAAGGGAATTTGCACTACCAGTAACATCCAGMGCTAAACAAACACCACACTGGGAACACAAACTAAACAGAAAGAACTAAAGTAAACAAACTTATATTGTCAAAAGAAAGGACAGGTGATGAAGTAATTCTTCTCTCAGCCACTCTATACTCCACACAACCTTAATTCTTCATAAAGCTCTGAGCAGATTTACTTTTCTCAGGCTACCCACCTCCATGTCCCACACATTTTTTCTTTGCCCTCCACTGATATTTATAGTTGCAACTTAATGCCATACAGCCTAATATGACCCAACCTACATTGTGAGTGTCCCCARCTACTGTGGCTTTATCTGTGCAGCATCTTAGAAAAAGGAGTTTTTAAATCCTTAGACTACTCATACCCTAAACATTTCACGGTCTTCTACTATTTCCTTTTACTTAGCAGAACCACAGAAGTTGTTGCTGTGCTACTTCCTCAATAAAAATCCCGCTGTGGCCGTTACTCAGTTCTATGAAAGGTGCAGAAGACACTGAAGATTATGTAGATCCATTACTTTGCAGTGATACATGTATCTTAGGAGTGTTCTTTTTTTTGCTATGAACATACTTAGGTTTATGTAATACGACATATGCAACTAAATACACAGATAAATGATGCATTTCAGAGGCTCTTATTCCTTCTATAATATCACACACCTGAGGTACGGAAACTGCTGAAGAAATGACACACGACTCCCCCGTTGCTCCCTCTAGGTGCAACTGTGTTCGTAAGCGCGATCCTCTAGAGCTGATGAAGTCAGCAAAATGACAGTTTCCAGATCACCCATCACGCCGCAGGCTGGTTCATCATTCAGGATGAACGCATGCACTAACAGAGTCACATACAGTCATCAACTCACACTCACTTTCRCCTGCCAGCAGCACTTAGGCCCCAATTCTCATTAGGGTGTCTATGTAACAAATATTGCTATAAAGACTTTGTCCTGAAGATTAGGAGTTGAACTAAAAGCTAACTCATTTTAAAAAATACAGTTTTCATATCCACACATAATGTACAAAGAGCCAACCTCAGCCAATGTACTCTGAAACACCACTGACCCAATATACCCTCTTTCTTATCCATCCTGCAGAAGGAGATAAAATTAATTAAAACCTCATCAATAGAGAATGTCTAAGGGACATGAATAATGCTAGCGTTTCTCCTACTCCTAAAGTCCTTTTCTGCCCTGTAAAGAGCAAATGATGGGTGGTCCAACTGCACTGTGGCTCTTTGGAACTAGGGGGCACAGCAGCCCCTGAAATCACAAAACCAGAAAGTTTTTGATCGATACACAAAACATTCCCTCTCTCCAAGGAAGAAAGAAGAAAAAAAAAAAAAAAGACCCACCTGCTCCAGGGTGAATGCCACCAACCATGCATTATCACATCTTTGTACTGCATGATCCTGTACTGCTCCGGCCTATATTTAAAGAATTTAAGTCCTCCAGCACAGGGAACATGTTACGTGTTTGAAACAAGTCTTCTACTGTACAGCACTATATACACTTTTGGCACTATATCAAATAATACTGACATAAATACAACAGAAAAAGCTCTGCTTCATTTAGTCACGCCCTCTCACTGGAAGTCACTGGTTCAATTAGAAACTCCCTCTCCCTTTTCTGACCCGCTTTCATCCTCCCACGTTGCTTTCATTATTGTCCTCTCTCTTTTCCAATCCCCACAAAAAGAAAATCACAGAACCACAACTGCAATTTAAATACAGCTTGCACCCTATCAGTAAATAGGCTCACTTTTAAACAACTTACAGAAGTAAGCAAATTCACTGCTTTATACTAGTCTACCTACGTTTGGAAAAAAACTTCATCCATTAAATCCCTATACTTGTACATGATTCTAAAAATCAAAGGTCTAGTCCAAAATGGACGTAATTTTAATCCAATCAGAACTCGCACAACTCTGCCACACTAAGGCAAGAAAGTCAGTAATGACAGCTTATTTAAGAACAAGAAAGTGCCTAAACATGTATCTGGAGATGTGTTTTCCCTGCTTTTGCTTTTTGCTGTAGGTACCTGCTGCAAGAAGCTACAGTAGCCCAAAGATCTCAAGTATACTAAAGAACTTCGATATTATCAACTTGAAGTATGCCATTAAAACTTTAGAATGGTGTAGAATGTGAGAAACATCATCAAAAATTACTCCATTTATTAAGATTCCTTTATATTCACATGCTATTTTTTTTTTTTTATTGACTCCCTAATAACATTGGCTCGAATGTTCAGTGGAAACTGCAGATTTGCACACACTTACCTTAGCAACTGAAAGAGTTATCAGCTTGAAAAATCAGCATGCCAACAGAATCTCAGTCCCTAAAACACAATATAATTTGGCTCAGCTATTGTAACTGCATGGGGAATGTGCACTATAAAGCTCATTAGTTTTATCTTCATCCACTCAAACCAAAAAAGAGTGACTGCTAGGAAAAAGGAAAACAACTGCACACAGTCCACAGAATTGGCTACTAAAATAACGGTAAACTGCYAATACATAAAAACAGTCCGAAGCATGCTTCCACATGTAATGTCCCACATTCACGGCTTTCAGTGACAACTACTTTGCTCAGTATACGGTTATTAGGATTCTTCTTTTCTGTCCAGCACAGTAAATTCCCCCTGGATCTAACCTTGCACATCATCTGTGAATCCGTATTTCACAAGTGAACTTGACTTTTATTTCCTAAGGAAGTGATTCTATGTCACCTACTAAACCATAATTTAAGTACCAGCGAGCCTTTAAAAAACAAGCAGCTACCTTTTCTTTTAAGAAATTAAATTTCTAAATATGGTAAGAACAGAGCTATTGAGTAATAAAGCAGTGGTTTTTACAGTTACCATCTGCCCATAATTGCAAATAAGATCTAGTCTGAAGAAGGATTTTTTTAGATGCATGAGGAATCAACTTTAATAAACCTACTGATTGTTGCCTCTGTTGCCTGATTACTTGACAAAAGTAACAAATTGGATGACAAACAAGAGGATGAGACTTTTTAGACCACTTTACTGCCATTGTAGGAACCCTCCACTATACTATAGTACCTGAGAATTTGTTCAACCTTGTTTTCAATGATTGAATGTGTGCAGTGTTCAGAGAACAGTTTCCTCTCTTTAAATATACCTTCYATCCTTAACTGGAAGATAAGCATTCATCTTCCCTGCAGAAGGCAACTTAAAAAAAAAGTGAATAAAAAAGAAGCACAAAAACTTAAGGTTCATGGTTTTCTTTGAATTGCCACCGTTCCCTGTTAATGCTAAAAATACAAAATAGAAGCAGAATTGTGAATGATTTTGCAAGGAAGTTGTAAAGATCCATACTGAACTTGCAAAGGAGGAAGATTCTCAAAAAGCCAGCCTGACCTCAATAACCATAAAGGCAAATAGGTATTTCTTTTGAACACCTCTTAAAGAGGTAACAGGTTCTTGACAGGGATAGTCATCGGTCTGCTTAAAATGTCTAACCACTGCTCTATTAAAGTAATAGGTTAATCACTCTTCCATGTGCTTTTCCTTACTCTGTACCCACATAAACAAAGGAGCTTCATTACTACAGCAACTGCTTCCTATCAGCAGAAAAACAAGGAGAACATACTAATCTATCTCTAAGGGGCTTACTGTCCTGCTCCAAGCTCCTCAACCAGCTTCCCCTGCACCACCTGCAGAGCTCAGACCTTCAGAGGGAGCCAACTCTGCCCATCAATCTGTCACATCATTAATACACTGGGAAGCAGGAGACAGAGGGAAACCAGTGATTTTGGTTGCGGAAAGCTGTTTGGTCACCTTAGCAAATTCAACTTTAACAGAAGCCAAAAAAGATTACACAGAAGGAGCAGCTAAGCTTGTTTTCTCTTACATTCTAGCAAGCCCATAACTCTCATGGAAAAGAATTATGTGTAAGAAAATAAAACACAGAAGAATTCTGTAACCTAGAAAGTTAAAAAAGTGGATGCACTATACTATTTTAATTTTTAATGACTTGGAGTCAGTTGTTTCCTTTTGTTTAAGGAAAATGACTTGCAAAAAACAAGTCTTAAGCATAATTAAGAGATCTTACCAGCAGACTAACATCCTTAGTCAGTTTAGCTTAGGATAGTTACAAGACTGCCACCCCAAATGCAGTCAGAACTTAATGCAAAATGACAGCTAAGTATACTAACATCTCTAAGGTTTAAGCAGACCAACTCTGACAAGTCTTGCTGTGACAGTTTAAGTCACCACTGTCTCAAATGCCTCTCCCACCTCTCAGCTAGCTCAGAGTGAGCAAACGTATCTGTGTCCCAGCTGCTCCAGTTCACAGTTGGACTGTGGCTTCACAGGCAGCTGAGCTGATGTGTCACCACCAAACACAGGTCTTGCCTGCCAGCTTCCCCCTGGCTACACTGACCTACCCTTACACACCAAACTCCAGCACTTGTCAGACCTTTCCACACATAGATTCAAATCAGTAACCCAGAACAAAAACTATCTTTTTGGGGAGGAGTGGGATGAAAGGAAGGAAGGGAAGTGAATTTTATTGATTCAGTCACGAACCCAGTGAGTGCCAGTGCCACCACAATGCAATTGACAGGAACACTCAGAGGAGAATGTGACCTCCCACTTCGGTAGCAGCACACCATTAGAAATCTGGTGCATCCATAGCTTCAGTTTAGACCCATTTCATTGTATTTTAAACAATGTAATTAAAAAAAAAAAATTCATACATTCCCTTTACTGATATTTTTTTTTTTTTTTAGGAACTGTAAGCTCTGATAGCAATAGTATATACAGTGCTTAGCCCACCAAAGCAAAAGTTTCAAGAGCTATTTTTAAAAATCTTTACTATATTTCTATACTTCTGAACAACACCTTCAGGAAATGGGGACGATTCCCTATCATCTCCTTCCTCTAGCAACTCAGACAGTTGAGTCAACTTTTTATATTTTAGAATTTTTTTTTTTTTTTTTTTTTTTGAAACACAGTATTATTACAGTCTGTACCCTCTCCTTTCATTCCCTTTCTTCCTCCAACTTCCATACTGCTGTAATCCTTCACAATGCAAAATGGAAGCAGCTCCTTACATTCATTAAAAAGTTACATAAGCTCACTTCTATGCAACTATGTCTCATCCACTGATTCTAGACTTGTAAAACAATTCACAAATGGTATCAGTATGTAAGCAGAGAATAGGTTATCAGCTCATAAGCAGGTTTCCATGCACACATTAATTTCCAAACTGGCAAATAAAATTCATCTCTTCAGTAGATTAAAATGATGACACAAAACCTGTGAATACATATACTTTTTAACAAAGCCGTATTTGGCACCAACCTGTTTTACAAAATTACAGGTTTTCCTAGATTTCAGATGTTTTCTTATTGCATCACCCAGGAATTATGTGGTTACACTAACATTAACTGGGTGCAGTTGCAAAATGAGCTGTCAGTATCCCAGAATTAATCAATCTCAAGTATATTGTTTCGTAATTAAGCTTATGAATACATCATCCCATGAATATAAAAACAGCAGCAATAAACACACATCCCAGAAAAGAGGGAGAATTAGAAGGCTCTTTTTCAACTTTCTAGGACAGCTAAATCATTTGGAAGCCATTCTTCATCATCAATCTTTTCCACTGTGGTTGTGCTAACGGTCTCCAACTGGGGAGTATTTTATATAAGCAAATTATTCTTAAACCTTTAAAGTCACATAACTAGACAGCAAAATTAGGTGATATTCTCTCTGCAGTTTACAAACCTGTGTTTTAATAAAAACATAAATGTTTTAAAAGATTTAAAAGCTTTGGATTTTTTGTTGTTGTTGTTGAATTGATTCATAGGGAAATTATTTCTATGTTTCTAAGAGATTAATTTATACTTCAGCTACAGCCCCTGTGACAATTAATACAGCATTCCCACATAGGAAAGACACAGAAATTCGGATTCCCATTTAACAAATACTTGACTATTGAAAGAGAAAGAGGAAAATAGGGTATGTATAACAACAAGTATATTTCTGTTTAAATGATGTAAGCTGGAAGTTACTTTCAATTACTGCTATTTTTAATTGCAAAACTCAAATATTTAGAAACAACTTGCTAGAGAAATATAATTTCCACAATGCCTATCATCAAATACGATAATACTTTTAATAACTGTTGTGGTAAATGGGTSAATGATCCCTGAACAAGATAATTAAACGGACACTCCAAAAATACACTTTTACTCCTCCTTATCACAGTACATTTACAACCACCATATGAAAAGATTAGATCACGTGTCTGGGATGTCAGCGGGCTAACACCTTATCATCCTTTCTTCTGGTATTATAATATTACAGTTCTCTTACATAGTTACACATGCTCCTATTGTGCCCAAATAGCTTTTATGGGGCATTTTTCATAAGAAAAAAAAAAATCTGCAGAGCACAAATGCAAAGCAGTTATTATTGTCCATTTTTTTAACTGGAAATTGTGTGAATCATACTTAATTCAAGTAGGCTTGCTTTTCAGGTTTGTCAAGTTTAAACTCCACACAGATGCAAATTACTGGTAAAACTTCTCCCTGCATCATAATGAGGTACACCGTAAACTATGAAGCCAATTTGAAAACAAGAATGTTTCTGAGACAAATTTTACTTGACCTAGGTATTCTAAGTGTTTAAGGAACTAGTAATTTAAAAGAAAGTTTTACCCAACAGCACTTAACTTCTGCATGATCTTGAACCTGTGACTGCTATAACACTAGTTTCCCAGAATAATGCCTGTGCTGGCACCAATTTTTGTGTAAGGATTTTACTGCATGATAAGCATGCCTAAGCAGTGTTGCGAAGACTCCCAACTGCTGAGCTCTGAACCCAACCTCTTTTCAAAACATTGTCTCATCCTTTCAAGTACATTCAGGCCAGAAGAGAAAGTAAATTGTCAAAACTGTTTTGAAGTACTAAACAACCAAATTTAAGAAGTCATTTCAGCTAGCAGCTACCGCCATCTCACTCATATCTTGACCGGTTTAAAAAT
Source organism: Phoebastria nigripes (assembly GCA_035582835.1). NCBI lineage: Eukaryota > Metazoa > Chordata > Aves > Procellariiformes > Diomedeidae > Phoebastria > Phoebastria nigripes. The sequence goes on from JAYKAV010002782.1 coordinate 801,449, forward strand.
GATTGCCAACATAGGACTGCCGAGTGTGTAGTACGTGGAACATGCTAATCAATAGGGAGATTTCCTTCCCGCAATTCCTGTCTATTACTGTTTCAAACAGGGCAAACTGAGCTCTCCAAGAAAAATGGGAAAATCATGGACAAATGCGATCATTAAGGTTCAGCAATCAGATAGATAAGCTGAACTCCTGAATTAAAACATGCAGATGCCTGTGCAGCCAAGATAAGTGAACAAAAAATATCCCATCCTAAAGAAAATCAGGGGATGACCTATATTAAAAGTTACAGCTTAGATTTCAGCATTTTAGAGAGATGGTATCTATTCTTCCAAGGCATGAATGCATTCTGGAAAATATGGACACGCTAATGCATCCACAGAGCAGGCTTAGTATTCTACTAACAGCTAATACTCCCTCATTGCTTTAGTTTCCCAGCTTGCTAAAAACTGAAGCTTATGCCATAAAACTCATTAGCCATCCTTGCAGTAACTTTGGAACCCATAAATCAGTTCTAAGTTTAAAAAGAAGAAAGAGTTTTTAAAGACAATTAAGTTGCTATGAGTTTTATGAAAACTGGAGGCTGGATAGACATTTCCAAAGTACTGATATCATTGAAAAAGACAAGCAGAACTTGGAAATTACATACTGTTTCACAGCTGGTCACTTTGCATATGCCATTTGGATAGATAGTAAGCATATGCCTTAGCTATACTACAGCTACACTTTGCCCATTAGGGATGAAGGAACTCATGGTATTGTCCTGTAAACTTTCCTCACCATACAGGGCACAAATGTATAGGAAACACAAGTTCTTTAGTCCTGCTGCTTATAGAACAACTTGGAGACAAAAAAAAAAAACCTGTTACTTGACAATAGCATATGCAAAATGCAGTGTAAACAAATGAAGAAAATTCAGAATACCAATTTTGAAGTGCTTAAATTATCTTATATGGTTATGGGAAAGTTTAAATGCTGTCAAAACAGCATTCACACATATAGAATACAATACCAGGATTTCACCTTATAAGTTTTTTCAATTTGTTATCTACATGCTATTCACCCAGGCATAAAAAATAAAGAAACCAACTGTTTGCTCTACAGTCAGGTTGTAAGCAGAGGGTCTCCAGAATTTCTAATGACAATAATAAAGTATGAAATTCAACTTAACTGTTGAGTTACACACCATTTTAGGGCCCCTGCCTTAAGTGGATTTTTAAAGAAAAAAACCCATGAGTTGCATACTAAATTTATTTATGACTATAAACCTCTTGGAACAGGTATCAAATTATGTTGTGTTTACTAGCCTGAAGAAAGCCTAATAAAACATTCTGGCAATTTAAAGATAAACCCCAGAAAAGTAATTCACTGTGTAACTTAATTTTTTTTTTTTTTTTTACTTCCCCAGTGGTTCACAGGTTGTTGTAATAATTTTGTGTGCCAAGTTACCTACCATATTAGCTATGATGGTGTCTAGCTCTTTAAATAGATGGTATTACTATGGGGACAGAGGAAGAACTGCTGGACTCTTTCTATGACAAGAAGGGTAGTGGGAGAAGTGAAATGTGAGTGGCAGGTTTGGAAGCCTGAGGTATTTTTCACTTCTGTTTTGTGTTTTTTCCATACACAGGAAACTCCCTTGGGGGGAGAAAGACCAACTTCCCTACAGCTAAATACAAGAACATGTGTAAAACAGAAAAGCCATAAAGTCTTCAATGTTTCCACTCCTTAACAAAAAATTTTTAAAGAATCAGACAAAAACTCCAACACTGAGATAGCGAAATCCAATTTTCCCACCTCCGAAATTTCTTCAGACAACAAAGTCTCTGAAGTAGTAGAAAATTCAAGAGAATCAAGAGACAAAAGAAGATTAGGATGCCTCTACACACACATACACACATCATCACCTACCTTCATATTTAGAGAGCTCATTCTCTTCCCCAATCCCTGACTACTGTCCATCCATTCCTCTCCACTCCCTATTGCTGCTGTAAAGCAAGTGAGGCAATGATGAGGAAGAAGAGCAGAGTTAAGACAGTCCACCCAGAGGTGCAGGGCCTTCTGCTCCCACTGCCAGTGGATGCAGGGGTTATTCTTATTCAGGCCAAGGCTCCAGCAATCCATTTGTCCACCTCCAACAGCAGGATTAATGGACAGCTGAAGAAGAGTAAGAACCATACAAGCCTAAATCATACTTCCCCCTGAACATTCTCCTGTCTATGACTATTTTCAGTTCAGGGGATTTCTGAGCCCAATGTTGATGCCAGGAATGAACACAGCCTTTATTAATAATTGGACCTCACATGGTCCAAGGATACTGTGGATAGTAAAGGACACATACTATGTGCTTTTGAGACCAGTGGGGCAGTGAAGAGACCAAGGGAGAGTACTGCTATAGAACTGGGCCACACTAGATGTGCAAGGGAATCCCAAGGCAACTTGGCATCATCGGTACAATCAGCCTCGAAGGGTCACCCTGCCCCAGAACTAAAATTCAGTTTTAACACGTCAGCAAAGCCACTTTCATATTGGAGTGACACTGGAAAAGCCTGCAAATCACATGGCTCAGAAGCCACAGATGCTCACCACTGACCTGAGCACTGCGACAGAATGCCACAGCTGTCTGAAGGTACGCATAGAAAGCCAGCTGTCAAGTGTGGTATGATAATACAAATGCTTTTTAATAAAATTAACTACAAACAGTAAGGGAAAGCATGATGAATCTCTACTAGTCATGTATTTGCTTTTCAGAAAGCTAATTTAAATAAGTAAGAATGTAACAGAGCTTCTACATTTGAGGGTCCCAAGCAGTTTTGCTCTGGTACCATGCAATACAGCCCTGCTATCAGATGCTTCTAACTTTTGAGAACAAAATAAGACTTTTTTTTTTTTTTTTTAAAAAAAAAAAAAAAAAAAAAAAAAAAAAAAAAAGCTGCAGATCCAGCTGACTTTGTTGGGGGGTTTTGTGGGGGTTTTTTGGTTTTGTTTTGTTTGGTTTATTTAAGTTTTTTTTTTTCCCAAAGAAAGGATTTTCCAGTCTTCCCCAGAGATTGGCAACTACAAAGCACAATGTCCTTTAGGAAATATATCTTCGTTAACTACACAAACAATGCCATGACAGGCACCCAACAGCTGCTCAACTACGCTACTTTTAATAGTTACAAGAYCTGGTTGACCATGCCAGCACACCTTGGGACAAACCTGAAGTATACTCACTATCAGGGCACCATTCTTCATAATACACAAGGAGTATAGAAAGGTCCCGAGAGCTCCAGTTATTCTGACTGGTTTTGTAATGAAAACCAACACAGTCCACCCTTTCAGGTATACTAGGGCCCCTGTTAAAAGGTCTCCCTGAACCTGCATGCCACCCAACAGATAAAGTTTGCAAGCAGTATGAGTTATAGGTGACTACAGGCTACTTAGGAATGATACTGGGCCAAGACCTAGGGCACTTCGAACTCGGAGTCCTCAAAAAGATGTTTCTAACAGCTACAATTAACTGTAGACACTGTAGAAAACAGACAGAATTAAGGAATCAAGAGGACTGAGACAGAAAGGCAAAAGCAAGTGGACAACACAATAAATGGCCTCAGGCAGAAGAAAATGTAGTGGATTCCATTACAGATTATTTGGCAAAGGAGAAGCTGATAAATGACTCAACTCTTAGGAGAACAGCATGAAGTTACTTTTGGCTTCCAAGACAGAAATTAAGAAAGCAGCTGAAAAAAGGAAGAGGCCACAGACAGAAGGAGCAATGAAGATCTGGGACAAAGCTTAAGTGTTTGCTTCCTGTTTCTCTGGTCCAGTGTTGCAAGACTGAATGTTCGAAGGTTCCTTTTACCAAAGGAGAAAGGTTGCACACATCGAGCCTCGCTGGCTGGAACTATTATTCAATTCTGATATCCAAAGGACATGCCTATTTGACTTTTTAAATTTTGTTGCAAAATGAAGGAGGGAGGAGTGCTTTAGCCAAAGGGCTACATGAGGTGCTTAATCACTGAGAGTAAACTGAGGCTCACTGTTGAAAGAAAAAGTGCACCAGTGTTACACATCTACTTCAGGAATATCTTGATGTTAACCTTTCAAATACCTATTTTTTTGTGATGCAACAATAGCAGACAAGTTCATGACAAGCGTATCACAGAATCTACAAAGATGTAGATTAGTAAAGATTCCTTCTCTGATGAGAACAACAAATGTAGGAGAGAACTATTTCAATCAAACTGGTAGTTTCTAACCTGTATTAAAACACCCCAGCAGGAATACTATTTCTCTAAGGTTCTGAAAAGGTATTAAGAAAAGCAAATCTGATGTTTGTATTCAACCACTGAACCAGGCAAAAAGAAAAGTTACAATTTAATGCAGAAAGTTACACATGCTCTTTTAACCCATCTTATGTTAGGAGAAACTTTCTGTATAATAAATATTAATTCAAGTTGTATAACAAAGCTGTATAACAAACAACCTGAAGTTTATCTGTATACACACACACACACACCCCTTTTCGGGCAATGCTTATTTACAGAATTTAGCTTTCAAAACCTGGTCTCAGCTTTCCTTTGTTTGCTTTCATCACTTCAAAAACAATCCTTTCTCCTAGTTCTGTTGCTTTAGAAATGAACCATGTTAGTGAGAACAAAGTGTCCCATTTCTTCAGAGCTTTCAATATACTCCCTACAAAGCCACTAGCAACAGATTACAGTCTCTGAATTCACTCAAAGTTCTATTTTATCCATCCCTCTTGGAGTAGCAAAAGGATAACAAAATAGTAATAGCTTCCCATACACTTCTAAGATGATGAAGAGGACTGAAACATGTCAAGAGAGAGAAGGGTAGTGAAAGGAAATAACGGAACTCCTCCAAAATAAAGTGATCCTCCACTAAGTCTTCTTCCTACCCCTCCCAAAATACATTTCCTGCCTTCACAGTATTAACGCTTAGGATCTTTCTTTGGCTTTCCCCATACAACTTAATTTTCTTGATCTCTCTGTATCAATGTTTTGTCTTTTGTTACACAAGATATCTGGGGTTCTTGAATTCTTTAGATTCTATTATCTCTCCAATCCTCACCAGTTCTTTAGCTGGGAGACAAGCAGCATACCGGTGCTCATTAGACATCCCCTCTCACAATCAAAGACACTGATATGGCCAAGCTCCAAGTTCCAAAAAGCAAGGAATAGAGTTTGGACTTGACTTAAAACATACAGTTGTCAGATTATCACATTGGTTGAGTAGTAACAGTGACTTCCCCATTCCGTAGATAATGGTGGTGATGCTCTAAGCACACCACAAGCCTTACAGGGCTAGTAACAGCAAAAACTGGGGGGGGGGGGGAAAGGAACATGATAGATCCAGAGTAAGGAGCAACAGTGTTGGGAAGTACTCTGGAAGTACTGCTCTGGACAAAGGTAAGTGAACACAGACTGCCCCAGGAACAAAGAGAATAGGGCTTATACAGAAACTTTACAGAAAAAATGSGGAGAGAAAGTATTCTAGTGTACTAATCCATGGGCGGGGGGGGGGGAGAAGAGATGTAGATGCAAAACTAATTGAGGACAGCTCACAAAATTCAGGAGAGAACAAGACTGAAAGCAACTAAGTAAAATAAAAAACCCCAACGTTATTTCAATATGCTGTATATATAACAAGAGGAAGTGGAATTGACTGGATCTAAATTGGAATCAGAGGAAAGGAATGTCAAGCAGTGGCTACACACATTTTTCAACTAATGTCAAAACAAAAAGGAGAAATCACTAGTTAGGTAGAATAGTATCTTCCATCTTAAAAAAAAAAAAAAAACAAACAGTAGTATCATTACTGAAGAAAATTGCTTAAAATCAGGACATTAAGTAGGAGAATACTGAATACAACAGAGAAAGTATCAAAAGTGCCACCAGTAAAATCTATGTTAAGAAAGTACCTTAAACAACAATATCCACAGTTTGAATCCTATGCACCAGAAGCACAGAGGAAAACTTCCAGTAAGTTAAGAAGTCTCTTATCTCTACAGATGTAATGCTCATCACTACCTAGTAACTTCTAGCAAACATAGGTCTGTTGCTTTTGGGTTTTTTTAAGAACTGTTCTAACCAAAAAAGATAAACTTTCAAATTTGAACTGATGCAACATGACTTTCATGACTATGCAAACTGACAAGTCTAACCAGTCTACTGCTAACTTTAAGTGCCATACAGCAATAAGGTGAAACAGGTAAGAGCCAGTTCAGTTTTCCTGATTGCTTGCTAAGTATTGAACAATATTAAAAAAAAAAAAAAAAAAAAGATTGTGTACAGAAAAACTATCTGGAAGAAACACTGGAAAACCACTGGATATGTCCGGAGAGTTCTTTCTTATATATTTTATTTCCATATGGAAATTCATCCTAGATTCAGGGAACACTCACACAAGGACTAGCTTCAAACTCTGCCTTGACAGGTACCTTCAGCATATCTTTTTATTTGCTGCAGTCTCAAAAGCTACATGTAGACACAGCAGCTAGTCGAAAAGAACAATTATCCTTACAGCTCAAGGGATCCAATAAAAAGAGTTGTCTTATACTTTCTAGTAGCCTTTAACACTTGCAAACGACTGTAAGAGCCTGGTCGGCTTTTCCTTTGCTACCATTTGAAGTATGATTTATCACTTCAACAAGCTAATTGTGAGTAAAACTTCTCAATAAGACCTTTCTTAAACATTGTTTCATAACGACTCCTTTGTTTTGCCTGTTAACTATTGTGAAATACAGGTATTTTGCCCATTGCAAATAAAAATGCAAAAAGTTCTGATGTTTGCTTTAGCATACTTTTCACATTTGTTTTAACACAGTTCTTAGTATTTTGAGAGTGTTGCTATCTAAACGTAAGCACTGCAAACACAAATCTTATTTACTGTATTATCAAAACTGAACATGAACCTGGCCAAGGTCTGTATTATTAATTAAAATAGATACTAGAATAAGTTTTTATGCCTTAACTTTCCTGTTTCTGATGACCTTTATAGCTAAAAATTACTTCAGATCTAGAGAACTCCCTATTTTCTATCTCAACATAACATATTATTCTATCACTCTTGCAGACAAACTAAGAGGCACATTCACCTCATAATCAGCAGCAAAACAATTAATATTGGAAGCCGCCCTTGTGAATTTAGTACTTATATGAAGATCTCTCAAACTTTTACATCATGATTAGGATTCAAAGTTCAAAGTATCATTTCTACTGACTGAAAGAGTTTGTCACAATGCATCAAATGTGCTACAAGCCTCTTCCAAAGAGGAAGCCCAATCCCAAATACTTATTTTGATTAACTGTTCTGCATAGCTTATTAATGAGAGATTTGTAACGCACATGTAAACAAAACAAAAACACCACCAACCATGCAATACTAAAAAAAAAATTGGAATGCAAAAGGAAAAGAAAAAAAAAAACAAACCAAAAACAGCACCCCAGGACTCAGTGCTGGCAAAGAAGTGCTGAACAGCACAAGAAAAAAATTTGGCCAGAAAAATACTTGGACAGAAAAGACATGTCCAAAATAGTTTTTCTATATCCCCCTCACTTCTGGAAGACATTACATTATTAAGGATTTTACTAGTCATCACTGTGTATCTACTACAAACTGAGAGAGGTGAAAAGAAACACACACATGCAGAGTAACACCAGTCTTTCAATAAAGCTTTTTCTTTTCTGAATTCTTACACTCGCTACTGAAGCCAGAGCTGGCTGGCTGATTTGGAAAGTGGTAAAATATTTTTAAATATTTAAAAATAAATACCTATACAGAATAATTTCTTCAGTAGTATAAAGACATGGCTACAGCACACCGCAGCACCACTTCATTTTTCTTCATGCCACATTTATCCACTGGTCATGCCCTATCGACTGCTTTTATGTCTCAATTATGTAAGAGCAGCATCTTTCTAGTGTCTATTCTAATATCCCTCACTATTACCAACACACATTAATTACGAATACAGTCACTCAGTCTTCCTTACCATACCTTTCTGTTACGCAGATTAAAAACCTAAGAAAGTCTGGTATCTTCTGACCATCTTTCACAGTCGCCGTAGGGAGAGAAGACATGATGCCACCTGGCAAAACCCAGCAAACTCTGAACCGCGAACGGCCCATAACCACACAGAGCAACGAGAACCGGATCAGGAGACAGTAATTCTATTTCCACCTCTCCATGGACTCTGCGTTTGACCTTGGCAAGTCATTGGTTTTTTTGTGCTTGTTTTTTCATGTTCAGGACATGAAGGGCTTTTACGCAGATGGCTGGAACACCAACACCACCACCACGATAACTGAGTAAGTTTAATTATTATTTATTCTATTATGCCAGGCCTTAGAACTCTTCCGCAATGACATAAATTCAGAGTGAGCTCAAGCATCTCTGATTCTCTAGACCTTCATTTTGAAGTTCCCTTTATGTAAGGACACTGGTGAAAGCAGTAACTCATTATCAGAGACCCCCCCCAGTGTATCAAAAACTGATAAAAGCTTAGTTTCACAAATTCTTCTGCTGAGCAAACAAGTTTAACCTTATTTTCTACACTTGCAGTTCCTAATCCACAAATCCTAATTGCAAAAGAAATACTGCCTGCAAGATCCTCTGCCACTGCTCCCAGACAAAATGAAATTATAGAGTTAAAATAAGAGCTGCCATGAAAAGGAAAGTAGGATATTGCCTAGAGAGTATTTTCTACTCTGTGCCATTTCTATGGTCCAGCAAAAATTAGGGACCAGTATTTTACACAACTCAATTCCCTCTCTCAGGCTTAGAAAATTGTGAATTTCATGGCTGCCTGATCAAGTTTCATTCTGATACCAAGTTTCCTGGTAATCTCCCAAAGCACCACACACTGGAAATATGCCACAAGTATAGCTTTGAAAAAAACAAAGTGCAGATGAAATGTTCCACAGACCAAGCAATGTTTCAAGAATACCAGTAGACTTTTTTCTGGCACATACAGAAAAATGTCTACATTTGTCCATACTCATAAAGGGAAAATTATAAATGTTCGTTCTGCTACTCAAATAACTATAAATAATTAGATTAACAATCAAAAGACTAGCTAGGACCCATTGCAATATATACCCTTGAATCTCACCTACCAGAAGTAGAAAAATTAAATGAAGTAACAGGTGTAATCTCACGCAGAGCAGTCAAAAATGACCACATCTCAATACAGCTTGTTGCCTACTACAAGTGTTCCGGATTTTGACTATACTAACTAAACRGCACTTCGTACAAGTTAGTCATGCAATTACAATGAAAAGGAGATAGTACTTGCTCCTGAATAAGAAACAAATGAGGAAAAGTTATACCTTAACACAACCACCTTAACGTCTTCATGTTTTCCAAGTGAAGCAATGAAAACAACTTTATTCAAATAATTACAGAAATATATACTTAAATTCAACAAGACTGTTTTCAAGACTTATCTACATAAAGACATGTTCAAAAAAGAGCCTCACAAACTTACTGAAGAAACATGCTGTTGACTGAAATGTTCAGATTGCTTTAGAAAGAATAAATCATGCCCCAGCAGCATGTCATTCATCGAATAATCTGATTAATCATAATAGTAAAACATTATAATGATTATATCTTATGGTAAAATTTTATAGATCAGTCAAGCTTTTCAAAAATTACAAAAAATATTAAATGGAACACAAAAATGGTGTTTATCCTTGTAAAGTTATAGCCTCTGTCTATTGTAAGTATGTAAAACTGCGACCTTAATCAAGGGATTTCTTGCACTGTACATACTGAAACCCCTACCTTCTTTCCTTTCTTGGTAAAAAAGTTTACCACTGCAAATATGTAGTTTATGCATTTACAAGTAAAAGAGCATGAAGATACATGGCCATATATCACTATCTGGCTAACTAAACTCCAGTTGAAGACTATAAAGTATTTTTCAGAAAATGAAATTATTTAAATTGTATACATAGGCTCTGAAAAGTGGCCTATGATGTCACATAGAAACAGGCAATGAAAGAGAGTTTCTTTATGTTGTAAAGGGTACTTAACATTTTTTTTAAAAAAAGGTAGCAACCGCAAAATACACACACACGCGCAAATTATGAGTAAAGAGCACCACAACATAAGTAAAACCCCAGGAAATGAGATAATGTCAAACTCTAAGTTTAGCGCTTACTTTTCCAATACTCAGGAAGAATATAATGATATGGAAATTGCTACTTTCTATTAATAATTTTCTCTTCAAATAAATTTATCGCCTGTTTCCTTCTCTGAGTTTCTACATTGGAAAGAGATGACCATAATTCCATATTATTTCCATGTCTCATATAATCTGAGTTATTAATTATTGCAATTATGTTCAAGACAAGTATGAAAAGTGTACAATATTAGAACATTATAAGCATTTCCACATAAAAATAATGAAAGTTCAGAATATAATTTTACACCTATAATTATAAAATTGCCTTGAAATACTGTAGACTTAAAAGGCATATCCAGTTTTGTCAACAGAATTAAGATTTCATCTGACAAGACAGCTAGTGACATTTACCTTTTTCCCTTCTTCACCTAAATACACAGGAAAAAATAAGCAACTCTTTAAAAGCAGGCAGACACTACCATTGCTCAATTTTTTAAAATACTGCAATAACGTAAATAATAAAAAAAAAAAAAATCCACTTAAAAGTATACCTTCCCTGTGAAATGCTCTTGGGAGGCAGTGATTCAGCACATTACAATGCCATATAGGTCAGTTAATAATGTGCTTGCAATTMACATTCAAAGAATTTAGGGTGGCAAGTATTACAAACATAGAAAAGATGTCCTGAAACTTTAAAATTCTGTTGACACGATTTGCTCTCCAAATGTAAACTAATATTTTGCATAAACTACATTCTTCATTCCCAATAGAGATTCAAATGTATTGCATAAGATAGAATACTTGTTTGTATTAAATATGTATTTTACAAACCTAAAATTACAATTTTTCTTCAATTTTATCTAAAACCAAACATAGGGTAGAATAGATATGTATTGCACCTTAACTGTACTCTTCACCAAAAATGAGTTACTAACTATAAAACCTTTTTTCAAAATCTTTGCCCATGAAGGCACCACAGGTCTTTTAGGAAGGCTTTATAAGTAGCTATAGGCTACTTTAGCTTCTTTTCACATTCTTTTTAAATATAGAAATTGCTTAAGTTCAAAATAATGAAAAACAACCCTAGAATGAATTATTACTGCAAAGTAGAAATTAGCAAGTCAGAGGAAAGAAACTCTCTCTCATTCACAAACCCATGATCATTTATGCAATTCATAGTAGGGAACAGCATACTTAAAAGAGAGTTATCTCTGCAAAGAGATATCAGCAAAGGATATTGCCTTTTAACTAGCAGTAAAACTAGCACCCATATTATGCCTAATAAAACAGTCTACAGATTCTTTCTGGAGAAATCAAGCTATAAAAAGATTATTTTCGAAGTTTGTTTGTGCTCTACACCAACCAGAATAAGTCAGAAATGACAAAGAGCTACTTAATGCAAGGAATAAACAATGAAAGCAAATAAAATCCAAATCAAGAGCTTAACTTCATAAAATTGCTCCTACTGAAGCTACAAAAGGTTAAAAGAATATTTGCAAGCATCCCAGAAGACTCCTTCAAGAATATAGCGCTCACAAAGATTTCCCAAGAGCCAGACTTAAGACACTGACATGCTCCTTGATAATGATTTAAACGTTAGTCACACAAAACCATCTACTCATTTGATTGTAAACAGGTTTTTCCCAACCTTTAACACTCATCATGTGCATATACACAATACAATAGCCGTAGTTATGCTATTACTCAAATCTTAATAAGGACTACGTTTAAACCTCCAGTGACAGTAAAAACTGTAGCCTGAAGATCCCATCCTTGAATTCTACTCCTGTAGTCTATATAATCCTGTTTCCACTCCTCGAGCTTCACTGAAACCATTCTCACTAACATCTCTTGCAGCCTAACCCTATGATAAGGCTCAGAATCAATATGTAATTCTTATCTTCCTAGACCTGTCAATCACCCAAGACTACCAGCAATGCTTCTTTTCCAGAAATATTCTCCCTGGTTTCCTTGGCATTGTTGCTCTCATGATTCATCCCTTATCATTCTAATTGTTCTTTCAGTGTATCCTCCTGAAGGAGCCTCCTCATTCACCTGTACTATTTTATGAATCATTTAATAGGTTTCTGTCTTGCATCCCTTTCCATTCTCCTTCACTTTATCCAGGGCCAGGATTCAAATTCAACTATTAACTCCCTGCCATTAATCAGAAACATACTTTCTACTTTGTATCTCCTGTGTTTGTGCAAGCTAACACCTCAGCTTGCATCCCTCTTTCTCCATACAGATGCCTCGCTATCAGCTCAGTCTCAGCGTAGACAAAACACAGGTCTTGCTCTTTCTATCATTGCTTCAGTCTCCTTCCCACCACTGCAAGTCATTAACTTTCAGGACTCTTAACTAAGCATCAGCTCTCAAACCATGGTTCTCTATAGGTCCTAGAAATAACCTTGTTTTGAGATCCTGGCAATGCCCGCCACGTCACTAAGACATGCCTTTAGTAGCTTCAGTTTTATCCTGTGACCACAGCAGTTCACATCTGAACTAGTGAAGCATCCTTCTTCATCTTCAAAATCCAGAGTTGACCCTGTTCTATTTATTCTGAACATTCCTCTCTAGATAGCTTTTTAGCCTAAGGTCAGATCACACAAGTCTTCCCTCCCTCCCCCCCRCCTCTTGAGCAGCATCCGCTTCGCGCTCTACTTCAAGACTCTTACTGGTCAATGTCCTCATCCTAAAATTACTGATCAGGATGTAGATGAGGTTAAAGTTTCGATAAACTGTTATATTTTGATCTCTGAACTTCTCTTGTGTTGCCCTCGTGGTTGGGAGAGCTCCACAAAGCAGTACCACCTTCTTTCAAAAATCTCCTACAAGTTTTTCCATAGTTCTCATTAAAAACAAACAAACAAAATGACCAGATGGCTGGCACACCTAGACCACTACACTAAAATTCACTGCATTAATGCCAAACATTCTCCTGTGTCATCACACATCTGATGTGTCTTCTCTTACCCTTAAATCATTTAGTATTCTGGGTCAGGAAACACCTCTTAACCACAGAACTTTGGGATGACTAATTCAGACACATAACTTAAATAGTCTGATACTTAGAAAAGAGTTACTAAAACAATCTTCTACTTTACAGTGCCTATGGAAAACATCATACCAGTGATAAGCCCACTCAGTTATTTTTGTCTTTTTCAAGGCTTCTCAACCTGTTTGAAAAATAATCCAAATACTATCTTGTATAGTGCTATTACAGAGGTTTTCACTGCTAATCAAGTACTCAAACCTGTGTCTAGCATTTATCATTTTTATCTACCCTTTCTAAATTTTGTTCACTTGTTYGTTGGTATAGGAATCTTTGCAAAGGTTTTTTGCAACGGCTTCTTGCATTATTTTCTAGCATTTTAAAGATCAGGTTGTCCCAGGCTACATAGAAGACACCATTCCATATTTTATGTCATTTTAAAATGATACAAAATTAAGTTCTTCGGATTAGAAATTCTCTCTGTCATATGGTTGTATTAGGCCTAGCATAGCAATTTTCAAACTAATTGAGGCCTACAGGTATTTTTGTAGTATCAGTAATTATTTAAAACGAAGTGTTTTGCACTCAGAACGTGCTTCTCTAATTAAATAACATTTTCATTAATTTTGTCATCTTAAAATGATGAGTTTCCCTAAACCATTCACAAGCAAAACCAAAAATACTCCACAAAAGCCCAAAATACTATCCTATTATCCCAGCCATAAATTAGCCACTTCATTTTAAATAATAGTTCAAATAGTTAATAATTCATTTTCAGTTACTTATTTCATGTTTCTGTGTACTTTCACACTGTATCTAGTTCTGCCACTGTGCAATTTAGGTTCAGTCATACAGTACATACAAGCAATTTTGATCAAAACGTTCCTTGTGATGCAAGTAGCAGGAGTGTGCCACATGCTGCAAACAAGAAACTGGTAATGTACTCTGACTGCCCCCCAAAATTACTGCAGTAATTTCCTACTATTCCATTCCAACACAGCATAAACCTATGGACCATAATTTAGGCTTAGGCATACAGTTTTCACAGGAAAAAACTGTGGTTTTACATTCAGCTTACATTGACTGCAGAAAAGCTTTACCTCGAAGTTTGAGCACCCCTAAGAACTGCAAGCTGCCCATTAAAATACAATGCGGTATTTGGGTACTACATTCTTCAGTTACAGCTTTTTAATTTCAAGCACTTTTTTCCTCTGCAAGTCAGCTTTTACAGAACAGCCTAGAAAGAAAACTGTCTTTACTGACTATTTTGAAAAAAATTTCAGCTACTGGAGTATCATCAATTTTTAATCCTAATACACACAGACAACTCGGCATCAGAGCTGTACTCCAAAAACAGTTCATATAATAAAAAAATCAGGCTCCTTAATGTAATCTAACTATAACATTAACCAAAGTTAACAGACTTCATTTTACCAACGCTAAAAATATTTTAAAATATTTAACAATAAGAAAACAAGACTACTTTTTCAGAGAACTATTCAACTCACAGGTTTTGAACAATAAATTTAGCATTAAAATCCTAAACTCTTTTTTCACTCTTGTTAAAATGCTATTTTTTTCTAATGTTCAAATTATTTGATTTTTTTTTTTTAAATAATAATCTACAGTTATTGTCAACATTTTAACAGATCTCCGAGGATAAAAGTAACATCACAAACATGCGAACACTTCTGACAAACCTGTAATAATCAATAAACAAAAGGAAATGAAGCCCAAGTATTCAGATGAGTAAACTAACAGAAACGTGGAAAAACTTAATCGCTAACTAGAGCGCAGACTAATACTTATAGCAAACTTTAAAAGCATTTGTTCCCTTCCTTCAACTCTAACCTCTAAAATAGTACTACTCCAGGAACCATTACAAACAAGACCAGCTTCCCTAAAGAACATTTAATTGGGAAAATGTGTATGAGCTGCAAGATGCCTTTATCAGGAGAGAAATCAAGCAAAAGCTTCGATTTAGTTTTCGACAAACAAGAGTGAGGAATTGGAAACACTACTGCAGCCAAACAAAACAACAAAATACCATAATGCTACCTTCTCCATGAGAACAAAAGCATCAACCACCAACTCCACCCCACCCCCAAGCAGGCTGTTGCTCTCTAACCACAGAGCCAATGCCGTAGACAATGTAATCCCACAGGGAAAACAGAAGGTCACAGACACACTGTGAAATCATAAAATAAGGTCCACGTTTTAGAAAGACACAGCAGTACTTTCACCAGTCAAGATTTCATTTGGAACAAACAGGTGGAGTATAGAAACAGCCTGTGCTTCTCTTGACTGTCCCTTCCCTCAGCGCATAGAAGGAAGTCACACGTGCTCGGTGTAGTCCAAAATTAAGGACGCAGCACTTAACAATAAGCAGTAGAATTCAAGATGTGGTGAGGATGGCAATATGCAATATTACACTGCAGGTGAGACTGCGTACTGTATACCAGCAGTGGATCTGCTATTATTCATCAGCTGTAGGTTGCTAAGAGGGTGTCACTTATTACAGTGACACAGGCTGCAGCTGGCTAGCCATGATTAAGTATTACCCAGTGTGGCTGAAAGGGATGGCAACTATCATTCATTATGATCCAGCGTGGCTTAGTGGGGTGGGGAGGCTGCTACCCTTCACTGCAATGCAATATTAGGAGGAAGGCAGCTAAAACTCAACAAAGCTCTGGGAACGGTGCACAGGAAGGAGAGAAAGGGAACCTCAGTCCCCCAGCCTGAGAGAACGGGTGTCCTGCTAGCAGGGGTGGAAAGCCGGACCGCACTCGGCGCGACCGAGAGCGCTCCACCGCAGCCGCGACAGCGACAGAGCCGCTCCGCAGCCCGGGCCGGGGGCCTCCAGCTGGACCCCGCCGTGCGAGGGGGCTGCGGCAGAGCAGGAACACTGCGCTCAACTTCTCCTAACCACAGGAGCAAAAGCCTTTGTCCGAGCGCTCCCGGTCTGTGGCCGAGGGAGCCCCGGGGTCCCCCTCCTGCGGCAGGAGGAGCTGGGGCGGCAGAGAAGGGGGAAGGGCCTGTGCCAGCCCTGGSCCCCCTCTCCACTGGGCTCCGCCGCTCTCTAGGAAGCCCTCAGAGAGGGACTCCCTCCGGAGCAGCGCGGATGAGCACTGACCCTGCACGGAGCCCCGACCGGCGTGCCCGTGCCGGAGAGGAGAAGAGCAAAGGAAGCGCCCAGCTCTGCCGGGACCTCCGCGCCAGCGGGCCGCCGGAGAGCCCGGCCGCTCGCGGCCCGTCACCCGGGGCGCGGGGGGCCTCCTCCCGTGTGCCCACCCGGGGGGGATCCCAGCCCCCCGGGGTTTGCCTCTCGGGGCCTGCCGCCGGGCCGTCCAGAGGGCAGCCCTCACTTCCCCAGAGCGGCGGCAGAGGCGCCGACGGCCGGGAGCCGAGCGGCCAGCGCCCCGGCACCCCCAGAAACAGACGGCTCCCGGCGCGGCGCTGCGAACCCCCCGCACTTACCCTGTCACAACAGGCGCCATCTTCCACAAACTCTCGCCAAAACTCCTACTCTCGCGAGAGCGCCCCCTCCCCGCGCCCGGAGCGCGCGTGCGCGAGCTCGTGAGACACGCGCGGGGCGGGGGGGGCGGCGCGCACCGCCCACTCAGCGCCTGGGCTCTCCCCTCAGACACAACAGCCGAGGCGTGGGAACCGCGCCGCTCTCGCGAGAGCGGGGCGCCGCCGGCCGGCGGGCAGAGCGGAGCGCGGGGCAGCTCTCGCGAGAGAGAGCGCGGGGGGGGGGAACCGAGGGATTCCCTCTGCCCGCTCGCGCGTCTCGCTCCTGCGCCTGCCCCCGCCGGCGGGGAGGGACGGACCAACGCGGGGGGTGGTGGCGGGGGAGAAACCATTCGGGGCGAGGAGGGAGGGGAGAGGTGGGTGCCAGCGCGCGGGGACGGGGCGCTCGTGGGATTGGCCGGGAGCGCCGGCGGGGGGAACTCGCGGCTGCCGCCGCCTCCTCCCTCCCCCCCTCCCCCCCGCCGCGGGAAACGCGTGTGGGGCCGCTCGCCTCGTGCTGTCTGTGGGCCCGGCACATGCGCGGCCTCGGCGGGTCCGCGCTGCCCCGCCGCCCCTGTGCCCAGCCGCGGCGTGCGGCCCGGCGTCGGGCCCGGCGTCGTGGCTATGCCTGCCCGCCCCGGCTGGGCCCCGCGGGGTCTCCAGGCCGCTGCGGGCCCTGTCAGCAGGGACGCGGGGCCTTCGGCCAGCGGTGGAGGGAGCGTGCTAGGAAGACAGAAGTTTTTTTCCCCCAGTATAAAATGAATGTTCTCTCAGGCGTTCAAACCGGAGCTTTTGTGAAGGTTTGTCAATAAGTGACGTGCCTGCTCTATCTGAATCAGTTAAATCGCACAAAACCAAACCCCGGTTGGTAACTGTTGAGCAGCTTGGGTTTCCTGCCAGAGCTGTAAAGAAAGTCAAAACCCACCGACTGGAGGTAACCTGCATCGTTGCTTTTGTAGCTCTGTCAGGCAGTACAGACCAAACGCTTTTTCATTCTTACTGAGTTTAAAAACTAATTCATACAGAGCTTGAAAACCAGCGGGAAATGGAGAAGAAATTCTTTTCCAAATAGTGAATAAAAACTAACAATAGGAGGCTGGGATCTAGAGGCACGGCTATTAGAAGGATCTATTAGATTTCTTACATAGAAATGTTACATCACTTTTTTGAAAAATCGGTTTAACATAAAAAGTCTGTTTTCATAGTTTTGTTGTCATCTGCAACCAAAATCCGTAAGATACACTTGTTGAGCAAACAAAAATTGTTGAGTCTGCTAAGACTTCAACCAATAAAGCGAACCTTGTGGTGACCTCTCAGATAGATTGCTGAATGTAGGCACGGGAACAGAAAGTATCTGCAAAACAAAATTACCTGGATGTGCTCCAACGTTTTGACATAACAAAAAAAGAAGACCCCAGTTTTGGATTCATTTAACAACATCACCGTTTCAAGGTGAGGGTCTGATCATCCATTAGAAGACCATGTTTGAAAATTAATCCTTTTACATCAAGGATTCTGTCCTGTCCATTCAACTTCCTCTATGTCTTTAGTATAACATGTCAATCTAACTTCAAGCGCAAATGCAACATTGATTTAAAGATCCGCTGAGATTCCAAAACCCACATCATTTTTATTACTTCACCTCTGTACCTCTGCTGTCTCCCAAATTAGGGGAAAAGACAACATTTCAGTAATCCTGTGAATATGATTTTAGGTTTCTCTCCCGCATACGCTCTCCTCTGCTAATACTAATTCAATGGATAATGTCTCGGATGAGTAAAATCATGTTTTAAGAGATTGCTTGGCAACAAAGTTTGCTGTAATTCTACTCACTGTACAAACAGCTATTGTTTGCTATCATTAGGGGACTTTCCCCAGCGTGATTTCCCCCTCCTCATTAGGTATGAAAGGACTTTGATTGGCTCCCTCATAGGCGCAGTTCTCGGCAAAAGCACAATGCATACTGGAAATCCTCTGTATTGTTTGCAAAGAGCAACTCATAATCCCTTTGGAAATCTCTTCCTAAAAACATCTCTCTCTTTTTTTTTTTTTTTTTTTTTCTCCCAAGGCTAAAGAATGATCTCAGCTCGTGCTAGCTCCATTGCATTAAGAATGGTTTCTGGATATTTGCCATGGACTGTCTCTAGATGGTCATTTTCTGGGGCCCCTCTTTTAGTGTGTTTTGAATCAAACTGGAAAATCTAAAAATACAGCACACAATAATCTGCAGTGTCTAGACTCTTTTAATATTTTACAAAGAAGGCATTTTGATTAATAACCAGATTAATCGGATACTGGCGCAGGTATATTATTTCAAAGAATTAATAATTACAGAAACTATTGTAGTCCTTTCCATCACTGASAGAGGTACATTATAAAACAAATAACCATTGAATTTTTTTTTCTTTTTGATTATAAACAGTCTGTAGTTCAAAAGGCCAGGAATACTATTCAAATCAAAAACAATAGCCTGAAATTATGTGAGTAGCTGGTGGAAGGAAAGATAATAAAACCACAGAGGGTTTTTTAACACTATTCATGCATTGAATTTTCTTCTTGCTGCTAAAAGTTTGTATTTCACGTAGTAGAGTGTGAGCAATTCCTGTTGACTTTATTGGAAACTGAAAGCATCTAGTACCTTGGGGAACTAGGCCCCACTTTCTGGTCTCTAATAAATGTAAATACTTCCAGAGCTGAGGTAGAAAAACAAATCTAAATACAAGGTTTGCACCATTTAAAATTTTGTGTTTGCTATGCAAATCGGTAGTTTGACTTTTTGATTTAAGCCCTGCTGAGGTTGGTGGAAGGGTTCTGAATCAGGCCTGTCTCTCCAGAGACGATTTGGACAAACACAGCTTGGAGGTGCCTTTGAAGGACGTGATTTCAACAAGCGTTGGGCTTCACTCTTCTTCCAAGCAGATGCTCTGCCGGGTGACTCCAGCTGGGTGCTCAGAATCATTAGCCGCCTTCGAAAACGGAAGGCTGTTAAAGAAGGAAATCCAGTTTACTCTCACTTGTAAACTGGAGGACAGGACCACCTCCTGCTTCTTTGGATTCACTGACACGTGCAGATGTGGACAGAGCCAGGTCCGCACGTCTGTGCTAAGCGGATGCCAGCAGCTTCATTTGGGAATTCATACGGTTCTCCCATCCTGTCAGGATCTTACTTTGGGTAGAAAGAGGAGAAAAGACAGGGAGCCTAGTGAGAGACCACAGAGTCATTAGGGATCAGGCCCTCAATGTGGACTGGGAGGAGGTCTTTTAGCCCGGAGTTTTGTCTCATCAATGGTACTGAAGGAGCTGCTGGCCAGTGGAGCACAAGCAGCCCAGCTCTGGAGCAGAAGGGCAGATGGGAGCAAGGAGTGCTGGATGCAAGATGTGGTAACTGGGCTGAAGATTTCAACAGCTTGTTCGACCAGTCTGGACCAAACTTTCTCCAGCTCAGCCTTGGCTCTGGGCTTCCCCTAAGCTCATTCCTTTGGGCACAGCACTAGCTAACATGCTGTCTGGCTTCTCGTTTGGCAACTGCCTCCCACCTCGCTGGCTTGGAGAAAGATGAGGAGACAACAGACCTGCACCCATTTGTGTAGAAGCACCCCATGTCTCTTATGTGCTTAGCACAAGCATGTAAGAAAGAGACACGCAAGGGGACAAGAGTCCCCTTCCCAGCTGAGTGTCTTTTTATAAAAAATAACTCATAGTGTGTCTTGTAAAATCCTAGCTATTTATAAAATCCAGTGACCTTAAAAAGCATGGTAGGTAGTAGAACCACACAATTATCTGCATCTTCATTATAAGCAGCAGGTTTATCTCAAGATTTTGCAGTTTATATCTGATGGTGTAAATCACACATTCTAGTAGTAGGTACTGTGATACAACCCTGCTGGAATTTTATAAGCACAGGATGTACAATGTGGTTTAACCGCGTGTCTAGGAAAGAAAATAAACAGGCAGTTGCCCACAGAACATATCTTACATCTGAACCTCTGTGTATATGCCAACAAAAGTTATCGCTTCAGCTGCTGGCTGGACAACTCCATGTCAGAAGTGCCTCTGCTGTTTGAAATGGAAGCTATTGTTCAACATAGCTCAGAGGATTTGCAACGTTGTCTTGAGGATGATAGAGATAAAGGATAGGCTAGTTAGCAATCTGCAGGAGGAGCGTTGTTAAATAGTTTTTGCTTGTGTGTCATAACCTCAGAGAGGACGGTAGCACAAAGAAAAATCTGAATCTGCATCTTTATGCTAGCATCTTTATGCCAGTTAAGGCGTAAGTGTACCTTAGTGTGGTAGTTCCCAAAAGCTACAGTCGGGCTTGGGCCTCACTCTAATGTGCCTTGCAAACAAGTACAGTCCCTTCACAGAGCGTTTTTATAATGTAAAGGCAAGATGCAAGAAGTGAGTATAGCAAACAATAGGAAGGAAGAGGGGGAGGGAAGATGAGGTTAACAGTAATAACATCATGTGGTTATGTAGGTTAACAGTGTGAACAGCTTGATGACTGACTTCTGTAACCTTTTATTTTTAAATACTTTTCTAGAACACAGTTAAGACATACTGCATTGTATTAAATTTTGCTCCTCACCCTACCCCAGAAAAGAAGCTTCAGTTATTTTCCATTAGGTGAAGTTTTCTTTCTGTTTGCGTGTAAACTATCCTGCATCTCTCTTCTCCTTAGTTTTACTGAGCTCTTCAAACAAAGAGCTATCCATCTCTGAACTTCTCTTACACAGCACTCCTCTCCACACATGGTGCCTGTCCACCAGTTATGTGTGGCACCAGGACATTCCCTTAGCCCCGCTCTCCACACACAGCCCTCTTCTGCAGCGGTGCTGTCTGCAGCGGTGCCATCCTCCCCATCCTCAGGGTGCCCCTGCAGGTACCGCGAGACTTCAGCGAACCTGTGAATCAGMTGGAGAGTAAAATGTCCTGGAGGCTGGCAGAGCCTGCCCACCACCCACCAGCTATCTCTGGCCCTGCACCCCAGCATTCACAACCACAGACACCGGTGGAGTGGAGATTGACCGGGCCCCACCTTGGTGCTGCTGGGAGCATGGCTCCCGCGCCACCCTGACCTCGTGCCATGGTTAGCGTGTGTACCCACCAAACCAGTTCTTAGATTAAACCACTGTACACAGGATTACGAAGTCATTACTGACAGGGAGTACAGCAGGATAAACTGTGTCAAAATCTCCTCCACGCTTCCAAAACATGCTAGAGACGATACAGCTCCTTTTCAGTCTGTCTGCTCCCTGTAGCAGAGTATGCCAAAGGAAATTAGTTGCATGCCACTGAACTAGTCAGTTAGACTGTGAATTATCACAAGTAATTAACAAAGCAAAAGGAAGATTTAAAGATTATGATATGGCTCCACATGTTTTATTGATTTTATTCATATATAAATACAAATTGAATTTGCAATGCTACAGTTTTGAACCAATGTGAAAACAGATGTCTGTGCAGAAAAACTATTTAACGAGAGCTGCTGTCGCAGTTCTGTTGTTTTCGTGGGGTAGTTTACCATCTACACTGCCAGAGATGTGCTCACACCCAAGCCTGTAATTTGGTGACTGAGTTAGAGTCGATTTTTTCAGCTAGTCTGCTCTCCCATTCATGAGGTTCTTTGAGAAAATGTATGCTGACATGCTTCACCTTTACCTGCAAGTAAAATGTGTTTTTGGAAAAGCCTCCGAAGAATGAAAACTCATTTGGTTCAACAAAACATGAGAGAAACCCACACTCTTGATTGTACACATTTTTCTGCTGGATATAGTGCTTAAGGGAATTTCAGACAAAGTATAACAAGGTACAAAAAAAGAGCTCAGCAGCCTCCTCTAAAAGAAAACCACGAACTGCACATAACCCCTTGATAAAACTACCACTAAAAACCTATTTGACATTATAAACCAGGCCATTTTCCTATGTGCTAGGAAAGTCTAGGTCCCAGTCATAACCACACGCTATGTTGAATAGGAGGAAATCTAGACAGAAATCCTTAACATGTAGTTCTACATACAAATACATGCACACAGGAATTTTCCTAGTTATGAGTAGAGAGAGGAGTTAGGAAATTAGTTGCTTCACAAAATGTATAAAGCTAGGTACCGCATAAACACTATTTGGAGAATTTAGTGACGGTTAAGCCTCGTGCTGGTCCTGTATGAAGAAGTTAAACTAATTTTGTGTGTTTAGTGGCTTATGGAGGCTGTCCATGGCCTCAGGCTATGAAGATAATCMTTGGTTTTGGGCTGTTTCTTTATTTAAAACATTGAGGAAGTTATACATGCCTGAAACAGAAGATTTTTAAAAGTAGTCTAAAGGCATGGTCAAAGAACACGTAATCCTAAAAAATAATTATCTTGTAATACTGCCATGTTGATATCTATTTGAATTATTTCTTTTGTCAAGAACAGTTGCACAAATTCTAGTTGTTGTGGACTTAGTCTAACTTTCATACCACTCTCATTTTGAACCTCTGCTGTTCTGTAGCCCATTTTCCGTAATCCTCATCCTGAAAAAAGGAAGACTATTTCTGGCAGTAATTAATGAAAATAAATTCCATATAAATTGCCTGGGAATATTTCATTGCTTAGATCCAGGGTGGCTGACAATTGTCAATAAAATAACCTTTTGAATTTTTTCCTTTTAGGGGATTACACGTGACCTTTTAAACCTAAAGTTCATTAGTGCTTGGATATCATATTGATGAGCTTTGTATAAATGAATGGATGAACAGATAAGTCATAACTAAGGTAATGAGCTTATAGCTGTTATGGAGGTAACTGACGACACGTCATGGATGCTAATTAATTGGAGAATTTCTGTATAATTTTATTTATTGTCAGTCTCGGTTCAGGATTCACTCTCTCTTCTTTAATCTTAACAAGCGGTGTTTCATTTTTAATGTTCCAGACAGCTGTATCTTTTTTCTAGAAATCCAGACATCCAGCCATTCTTATTACTCATGGCTTCATTATCAGTTTGTTTTTCTGCTCATTACTGGCACTGACCTTGCCAAGAGCTAAGCACATGCATAATTTTACTCATGCGATTAGACTCATTAAAGCTAATGGGATTAGTCAAGAAAGTAAAGCTACTTCTGTTTAAGTGTTTGTCGTTTGAGGTAGTGCGACTAGAAACAAGATCAGGAAAGTCTGGAAGGAATTCAGCCTGAACAATAATTTTCATTAAAGGTCATATAAAGAGGAATTCAAACATTTTTGCCTTGACCCAACCCTRATGGGTGATGAACACAAGGTGGTTTCACACTGGAGGTGAACAGGGATTTTCTAATGTTTTTTCTTCAGAAGATGGGGGCTTGTCAAAACTGAAGCTGGTCTCAGCAAACTTTATGAGGTAATTTCTCAAGTCTAGGATGAAATTTCTAAATGAAAGATAATGAGAAATATGCATCTCAGCCAACAGCCCAGCGGCAGAGGCTGACTGTAGCCTGACAGCAATGTTGCGATGCTGCGACCTGGGAGACTTCGGGTCCCCCCAGGAATATTTCATTAATGTGGGGAGTTTGAGAGGGGCAAACCCAGGACAGGTTTCCCCTGCACAGAAAGAGGGAGATTGCTCTGAATGAAACAATGTAAAGGTGCCCGCTGTCTCAGAGGAATGGCCTGACAGTTTGGACATGAGCTTATACGTTGAGGGTCTTTTGTGTGAAATCCTCAGGAGGTGTTTAGGCCGGTATAGAGTGGGGAAGAAGTCTAAAGAAGTTTTGTGGAAAAAGAAATGCATTTCCTTGCCAGTACTCCTGCCCTACCTTTGTTCCTCATTTCGAACGCTGCAAGTCTGCCTTTCTTTGACCTGTCTGCTGAAAGCCTGGCAAAAGCATTATAGCAGCCAGAAATACAATGTTTAGAGCGCAGCTGGTTTTCAGCCCCTTTCTTTGATAGCCGTCTCGGCTGGGTCTGGGAGAGGAGGGGCAGGGAGCATTTATTCCATCCATCCCAAGGAAGTTCCCTTCTGGACCGTCAGGACAATTTTATGGCCATTGGTAACACAGGCTAAACATACAGTGGATGATTATTAACTCCAACATGCTATTATTTGTCATTTTTGACCTCTGATGAGACACCCCATATACAATGAATTATAAAAAATCTGGCCTCTCACTTACAAAAACAAATACCAAATGTTCCACTATCATTCTGAAGCAATAAATCTCCCATGGTCTTGGAAAAAAACATCACTTGCGGACTTTCACCCATTTTATACCTTCCTTTCAAAACAAACACTTATTTTGTTCCCTGATAAAAACAAATACAAATTACAATGAAAACTTATTAGAGCTTCTTATTAGGCTATTTGTAGTCTAAAAGTTAAAATATTCAGTTAATACTGATTCCCGTACCCTGGCTTTTTCTGGGTAGAGGTTAAAAAAACAGCAAATCCACCACTACCGACTCTAATATTGGGGGTGGTGGATATCTTTAACTATTACTCACTTTTTTCTAGGAAAGCAATCTGATCTATGCCCCAATGCACACAATTCTATTAACGTTGGAAAGAGCCATGTGGTGTTCATACAGTGTTTAATCTCAATGAAGTCTCAGTGCCCAAGGTTTTCTGATTAATGGCAGAGGAGGAAGACTGGAGTGACAGTTAGGGTTTCACCAGTTTGTACTGTATATACAGCTGTTGCTGCGCAGGGGAGGGAAATGCAGGGTCTGGCTGTCTGTTCCGAACAAAAAGAAATGGCACATGCTATTACTTCCAGATCATTGCAATCCCTGCACCACCATCTGCTGGGGGTCAGAGCAGTTGTCCGGGTCGGCGTCAGTCATGCACAAACTCAATGCCTTCCACCGAGCTGCGCCCAGCAGTACATATTTACAAGAACAATAAAGCAAACCTGCTCCCTGGACACAGGCACCACAATGCTCCGTCACATTGGGAACAAAGGCGCACAACAAAAGTTGATATGCATTACAAAGGAGGTTCTCGGGGATCACAGCTTTGTGATTTTGGGCCGTAACACAAATTGAAGGGAAGAAAAACTGTCACCAATAAGCCCAAACCTAGTGATCATTGTATTTGTAATTGACGTAGCATCGCTAAAAGGGTGCCTGGGTCTCTATGTATCCCCTTTTCCTATTTACAAAGTCCTCTGTAGAAGATAGGTAAATGGGAAAAGCTTTGATGATAAATGTTAAACACTTGGATATATTATTCTGTAACAGCAGCAAGATGATCTCTGCCACTTACCCCAGCTTGTCTGTGCRTATCTCTTTTTGCAGGGCTTATGCCATGTGCTGGAGCGAGGTGCAGAGAGCCCTGACTGACGTAAACTGAACAGTTCCTGGAAACAGGATGAGTACAACTGTGTCACTGTGATGTTGAAACCGAATGAGCAGTTTTAGCATCTCTTTGGCCCAAACAACAACTAGTGAGTAATGCATTTCTTCTGCTAAAAACGGCTGCTTCAACAACACCAGTGTGACACATCAGGTGTTACTGTAGGGTATTGCAAACCTTTCACTTAGTGCTGTTCTGCACCCTTGGCTGAAGGTATGCACACAGACGTGACACCTTTGGTGCCTAGAACTGGAGGTGGGTCTCCTTGCTGTACATCAAGGCATAGAGGTAAAGCACAACTTTTCTTTTCGATCTGGGCTAGCTTTGCTGCAGGGCTAAGTCCAATGTTTCTGCACTGCATCAAAATGGAAGCAGGGGAGCAATGGAGCCCAGTGCAAAGACATCTGCATTGCTTGGGACAAACTCAGCAGTATTCAACTGAGTTTATTAGTTTGGTCTCAGCATCAGCACTGTTAATACAGGCAGCATTGCCAGCATGGGGTGAGAGGAATGGGCAGCAGCCCTGGAAAGCTATGAAAAGGGCAGGTGGAGCTGGACCCAAAACATTTTTTAAGCGAGGCTCATTGCCAAATAGCTAGAAACTGTGCTGTACTAGCAAAAACACATGAAGGACTGCTGTACTCCCTGCCTCGCATAGCTGCAGTGTCTGTCACAGCACTACCACATACATAATCTTTGACATTTCATCTGATAATTAGTGGTTTTGGCACAAGCAAACCCAATCTTGTTAGGTCCTATCCTCAGTTGCTTTTTACTAAGCTCCACTCCGGGCATTTTTGCATAAAGCCTCTCCAGTCCATGTAACGTTTGACAGCCTTCTCAGATGCTTTGCCTGAAACATAATATGGAAGAGCAGACCTCCAGGTAGCTGCACCCACATGCCTCCCAGACTCCACCTCCCTGGCCTTGCTGGCACCAGGACACCCCAGCTGCTGGAGCCGCAGAGCTGGTTCTGGAGCCTGCGGGGACATGCGGAGCAGCCTTTGCCGTGCTCCCTTGGAAAACATCACCAGGCTTGGTTACATATTTGTACTTGAAGGGCACTTGCCCTGAGCCGTTCGGCACAGAGCTGAACTGCACAGGGTCGTACTGCAGTTAGGCAGCCTTTCAGTGTCAGATCAAAACTAAAAGAAGGGTTTTTTTTTTTTTGACAATGTAGTACTGTGGAACTGAGTTTGAAGCAAAAAGTTGCAGAAGAGTAGTCAATGTATAGTTTAGATGCATATTAAAATGTATGTGAAGTGTAAATAACTTGATGTCTCTAATTTTGGGGCGGGGAAGGCAGGGGTTGAGAAGCCAGCACATTGGCTCTCTCAGGACACTAGTAATAAAATGAAAGGATAAAGAGCCTTTAACCTGTAGGTAATTGATGTAAATCTGCCCCAAATGTGTAGGGACTGAAAGTCATTCCCATCAGTAGTCCAAGAGAAGTGACGTGTTGTCCTGTGTGTCTGGTCCACAATAGACAGGTTCTACATCATGGAAATCATCCCTTTTGGCACTTGCTTGCACCTGTGTTGGCAGCTTTATTCTAGCAGCCAGTGACTAGATTAGCACAGGGAATAGACTGGGTTTCTCAGTCATCCTTCTGGACACAATTCAGACATATTCTTCAAATAATGCTGCGGAAATTTAGGGCTAGTTTCATGTTTTCTGCAGATAACTAAGGGACTTCAGTATTCAGGAGATATTTTACAAGTCCTGTGTTTACTAACAAATGCAAAACACAAGAATAGATACATTCTGCTTAACAAAATAACTTTTCTGATAAAAATAAAGCTTTTACTAAACGAGCAATTGAATAACCATGTTGGTACTCTCGTTCTATGGCACGTTTCTGCTAAACCATGCTCTTTTATGGAATACTCCCTCCTCTTCAACCATATTGTGGCATACCAAAAAGAAATGGTGCCCTGGCTAAACTGTATTCTTAACTTCTATTTTGTAAATCTGTCACTGTGTGAACAAAAGAGTTCAGTTTGGTTTTTTTGCCGTGATGAAATGAATTTATATAGTGCCCAGCCCAATGGGTATCCAGTTAAGCATACAGCTTAGGAATCTAATGCTGAAACCACACCACATCCAGGGGCTGCACTGGAAACTTTTTGTTTAGGTACTTAAGTGGGAGATGAGCTGTTGGGAAAATCTAGGCCAGAATAACAGTTTTATTTTTTATATTGCCTCTTTACTTCATCAACATCACCCTTTATCTCTGAGGCTGTAGATATGTTTTTATAAAGACCAGTTCTGTGAGTTACCAGATCTCTGGGCAATACAAATTCAGTCCACATCAGGCACAATGAAACGTATATTGAATCATCCAGAGCTCATAATACATACACATAATGGCTGTTTATGCCAGCTTTATTCTTTGTGCTGCCTCAGTGACAACTATGGGAGAAAAGGTGATATTTGATCAAACCCGAATTTCACAGAGGCAAGGTTTTGCYTTTTTGAACAAATTTAATCTGTTACCTTAAGCTGTACCAGTTGAGTACATTGCATCAAGAGGCGGTGACATTTTTGAGCCAGGATTAACTGCTGTAACTTTGGATTTACTGCCTGGTGGAGCCTTGGCCTGATTTTTACCCCCAAACCACTTATATGCTGTTTCTTAAYGTGTCTGCCTTGAACTCATTTACAAACCTACTAACCTATCTTCTTCCAAATCTTTTCTCTGAATGGCTTCTGCAGTAATGTCTGCCAGAAGTTTCCAATGCCTAATGGTCAGATAAATGACCATTAGGAAATAATGGATTTATAAAATACAATTATGTAGCTTTATGAAAGCAATATTTTAGTGATTTGCAGCTGGCCTAGGGCACACATACGGTTATTGTGGACTTCTGTTGCTTTTGTCCTCCATCCCTTCTCACTGCTTGCTCTACCCACTTACAGCATTGTATTTTAGTTCCCTGAACTTGCCTGATTGAATAAGTCTTTGCAGTGGTATTTCCTAAGCATATAATACAGGAGGTTCCCCAGGCATACTGGAGATGCTTAAAACTTCAAGAGGGAGAAAAATATACTCGAAGCTTTTAATATTTAAATATATTTCTTCCCATTGTTTATGGTGTTACTTTTCGTAGTTGTAGAAATCTTCTGAAAGGATTATTGAAAGGGTTGTCTTGCTTTAATCAACCTAGTAAACTTTTGTTTTGTCCTTTATGTTGATTACAAAAGCAGCTGKCATTACTCCGTTTTACTTGCACCTTTCAAGCCATTGCGGTGTGTTAATGGCTGAGTAGCACCTCACTGAGCGACAGAACTCTGCTTGCTCAGTTTAAATACTGCTGCAAAAGTAGCACAAGAGAAAAATGGTGTCTTTAAGGTCCTACAGAAACTCTGGCTAAGCTGGAGTAGTGAACTGGAAAGAGATGTGGCAGAGAGAGAAATCACAGTAGTAGTGAAGGAAAAAGGGGTAGAAAGAAAAAGGGAGAGACTGTTGCTTCGATAAATAGCGAGAGGGATGGCTGAGCAGACAGCATCAAATTGCTCCCCATCTCTGTTCTGGCACTTGCGGGTCTATTGAAAACAGGCCAGAAGGACATGCTGAATTTGTTGCTCCTGTGTGCCAGCCTTTTCTACAGCAGCGAGAGAAACCGATCAGTGCTGCTTCAAAAGCAGCTGGAAACTGAGAAAACCCTGGTCCCCTGCTGCCTGGCAAGCAGCAGCACAGGGTCTTCTCGGTTTCCAGCCACTACAGAGGCTCCATTGACAAAATGTGTGCGGCATTTGAAGGAGCACAATGTGACAATGAAAGAACCTGAGGGAGACAAAACAAGGAAGGGGGAGAAAAGAGGGAGGGGGGAGAATTAAATGGGAATGTGGTAGCAAGCCGAAGGCAGGAGGACAAAAATCAAAAGAAAAATATGCTAATTGCTGCAAAAGGGGTGATAAAAATAAATCATCATTGTCATATTCGACACCTCTGCACTGCTTTATCAAAGAATATAGTTGCAATAGCAAGACTCAGGGAAACTAAGACTTTACTAATGTTTGCTCTCACCGCATCTCTGAGATACAGACGTGCTTACGTTAGTCCCCCACTTTCACAAATGCCATTAGGAAGTACAGAGCGACTGGAAGACGCCAGGTCCCACACTGGGGACCATGTGGCACTGCAAACAGGACAGTTCACATCCTCATCCTCCATTTCAGAGAGAAGCAGAAAGAGTTAAAGAGCCCTGGAAGCCAGGAGGACAGTATGTCTTACTGTTGCTCAGAACAACCGGGAGAGAAAACAAATGCTGCCCGAAACAAAGCCGTGGAGCTGGCTCATTTTCTCCTTTCCCTTGTACTTCACTGCATCGGCTAAGAGATTAGAAACCCGGGTATCACCAATAGCTCAGACCAAAGCAKCATGGCTAGGTTTTATTTCTTTTACCACTGTCTGCCTGGCCATGTGGTGGGACATCTAAGAGGGGCATCCAAGACCTCACGGGATGTGCCTGTGGTAGCATTTTKGTGATCTCCCAGCTGTCCCCACTTGTGGTGCTTGTTCAGGGTGAAGGGTGGTCTGGGGGTGCAAGAGCTGAATTTTGTTACAAAGCGACTAAATTGGAAGGAGCTCCCCAAACATCCTCACACGGCTCACAGCTTTTCAGTCCACGGGTCCAGCTCAAGCTACTTCAAAGTAAAATCCACTGAAATGTATGGGGTGAATGCAGGGTCTTCACCACCAACAGTTTCACTCCATATAGCTGCTCTTCTTGGGAATAGCTTGGCAATGTAGACATGCAAAAGAGAATATTGCTTGGGAGAGAGCACTAATGTCTACAGATTTTCTGGGAATTCTTGGTACTTTCTGAAAGGTCAGAGAAGTGCACCGTAAAAATTGAGATAGAAGAATAGAAATGCTGTTGTTAGTTTCAAGAGGCAAATCAGCCAGGAACCAAGAARAGGGTAAATTCTGTATTACCCAAGTTGGAAGTGGGTAAGGTCAATTTACCTGCATTTGCCTTTGAGCACCCTGCTTTCATCATCTTAAATGAGTTTTTCTTTTTAACCAAAGGAGGGCTCCTGTCCTGATGACAGGAGTTTTGAAGTTAATAAAGCCTTCTTAAAAAATTCTCAGTTATCATTCAGGTATAAAATAAAATGCTTCCATTTGCTCTGTTAAGTTGGCAGTTACTTTCAGTCTTGAGAAATTACTCCGGTAAAGTAGGTTACTGCTTAGGTCAAAAAAATAGTCTGTTTCTCCAAAGCAAACTTAATTTGAGCATGACAGGTGGCATCTACACAATCCCCAATTTTTAGATCAGTGATCAATTTGTCTTTCTCTGTAGGAATGGTAGGCAGTGTAGAATGGAATTGATTTTCTTGTGATACTTTCACTAGCGAGTTACTGCATGTTATAATTTTGAAAGAACCTASAGATGCTTTAGGAGTTGTAAAATTAGACCACCATCACGTCTCTCTCATCAGAAATCCCCCATTGTATAGTAGTTTAAAAGGATGGGATAGTGTTTATTATTTCATCTGTTCGGTTCACATACAGTAGAYGAAAATTAATACCGTATTTTCAAATTTACCATTTCAGGATTTTTCCATCTGAACTGTAAGTTAATTTAAAGTAAAGGTATCTTGCTTCATCTGTAAAATCTAGCTGTACCTTTTACGTCATAGGAGGAAGTGATAGCAAGGGCCGTAGAGGAACTACCAGCACAATAAACAAACATACAGATACCTCTCAAAATATTGTGCAGAAACCTATTTGATACTTTTAGGGATTTTTTTTATTTTCTTTTTTGGGGTATGTTTCATAGGCTGGCTATGTCTACATTAATGAGTAATTCATCATAACAGAAATAGATCGCCATATTGAAGTAGTTAGTGTTGAGAATCAGGATGTTTGTTATGAGCACTTCAAGGATTTGAACTTCAGGCTACCTTTAACATGATCCCTTGGATTGGCTCTTCTCACCATGCAAGTGGTTTAAAGCTGCCCAAAGGCCCACTGGTTGGTTTGGACTCTTACATCCTCATTGGAGGCTGGAGTGCATTTCACATGCACTGGGCAGAGCTTCTGGGTTAGCAGGGAATTCACTGCTTCTCTGCACCAAAACTGCTCTGTGAACCAAACCAATGTGCAGAAAATGGGGGTGGTCAGGGGWTGGGATTTGTTTCAAAACTGTGCTACTGCTCTGAACCAAAATGCTAATGTATAGGCAACCATATATATTTTTGTGGCTTTGGGAAGACACTGCATATTTTTCTGTTGTATGCAAACCCAGCAATTTTGCATGGTAATGCTCGTATATCTGCTTGTATACTTTTCTGGCCAGCAACCTCTGGTAAGTTCTCTGTGTTTAATGATGCAAAGACCAAAGCCAGCTACACTGAATCATTATGTAAGAAGAGAAATCCTTACGTATGTACTTCACATGCAACTCAGAAGAGCAGATTTTATTTTATCAAGTGATAACAATTGTGGTCCTCACATAATCAATTTGAAAAACTGGTTTCCAAGCTGCGTGAGGAAATAACTGCGATGTAAATTGAGGAAGTTTTACTCCAGTTCTCCAAAAAAGAGAAAGTGATGGGTTTGCCAAATCAGGAAAAGAGACTAACTGTGATCGAAGAAGGTCCTGCTCTACATAGGATTTCATGAGAAYGCATAAAGGGTGAAGGAAAAGAAAAAGTCTGGAATCGTGTAGGCTTCATTTAAAACAATGTGCTTGACAATTCATTCACTTAAATGTTGGATATT
Source organism: Phoebastria nigripes (assembly GCA_035582835.1). Classification (NCBI taxonomy): domain Eukaryota; kingdom Metazoa; phylum Chordata; class Aves; order Procellariiformes; family Diomedeidae; genus Phoebastria; species Phoebastria nigripes. The sequence goes on from JAYKAV010002782.1 coordinate 834,120, forward strand.
AAAATAAATGAAGTAAGTCCCTTCTGTCTTCTCAATTGGAAAAAAACCCACAATACTGATCGCTTCCACTAGCTAACAACTTTGTGCAGTCTGCGGGAAAAAGGACACAGATGTAGTAACTCGAAATGATGATTCTTGGGATCTTTAAGCAGCTGATATTTAAAACTTCACCCACATTAAAAGTTTGGTTTTGCTGCTAGGATCAACCTTTCTCTTTCATATCTCAGCTTGTATTATAGACTTCTCTTTTCACTTCTGTTTTAAGCAACAAATACAGCACATAAATATATTTCAGCATCTGAACAAAAGAGAACATTTTCTTTCCAACTCACTTATTTTGATAAACTTGAAAAGCAAGTTGATACATTCTAAAGCTCCATGAAGAGCAACCTCTGTCTTCTGCTTCTACATTTCTCAAGGAAAAAGTTAACTAAAAGCATCAGTCAAAACCTGGAAAGAATCAGATCTGAAGTCTGAAAAAAGTAGTTAGCTCACCAGAGGCAATTACAAGTAACATTAGAAATGCAGATACAATATAGTACATTGATGTACCCGAATGCTAATTCTGACTTTGTCAATGATTTTCAGCTTTTGTCAAGTCATTACTATTCGAAGTTTCCCACCCGAGCAAAGGAATATTAATGCTTCAAAGAGCAGAAGAAAGAGTTCAACACTTAACAATTCACCTTTCTGATTTCTAGTTTATTTATTTGAATGAATCATTACTTTGTTCTTAAAACGCTGCTCTGAATTTTGCTTACTACTGCTGGCTAACTTTTTGCACTGAATGTTTTAATTTTGATTAGTCACATTCATTTGTGTAATTTCAGTTCCCTGGCTGGATTGCCAGAGCTCAGGCAAGTTTCTAGTGCAGCTGCTGGTACGAGTACAAAATCTAGTTTCAGTTAATTCTTGCATATATGATTTTCGCATTTGCTCTCAACAAATGATCAGGCACATTTTGAGTGAATGCAGGTTTCCAGAAAGCCAATAGAAAGGAATGTAAAGTGAATAGTGAAAAAGCATTTGACTGCTAAAAAAGAGAATTCCTACAGTAGTGTACTCTATTGGCTTTGCTCTAATACTCTTCAATTTCTTCCACTGGGGTCTGATCCATAAAGGGATTTGGTCACTTAAAATAGCAATTAAGTCCTAAAGTTCAGAGTATGTGCTGTTAGAACTTCAGCTCAGCTTCTGTTTAAGCTTAATAGRGAGTACCCACGTTTACACCACGGATTATACCCACAACGTGCCTTCCAGATTGCTTTGCTAGCTGCCAAAGGGAATGGTGGCACCTAAAACCATGGGCACTGCAGGAAATTCAGGCAAATGTGTTCCACTGCCATGGAGGTGCCCAAGCTCCCTGAGAGCCTCCTTATTTTGACCTGGAGGCTCCTTTGGCACCAGCGGTTTTGCATTTGCACATATTCAGAGCTGCGTCTGTCAACATGCAGCTTACCAGGTCTCTCTTATGCAGATTGAGACCTGACCGATACCCCAGCTTTGGTGCAGTGACACCGGGGCTCTTATAAGGGCTGAGTTTGGTATGAGCAGCAGGAGCAGGACATATTTCTCTTTGTAAAAGGCAGAAGTAGGAATTGCTGCCATCCACTTTTGTGCAATACCCAATTTGGTCCAGATTCCTGCCAATAATATTTTGAGGATAGTGTCCCAAGCTGTAATTTTCCTATCCCCAGATTAGAGGCTAAATTTGCCCAGGGAGCTGGGAGATGCTGCTTCCCAGGGAGCTAAGATGTTGTCAGTCAACTGTGGCTCCAAACTCCTGGCACATCACACGCTAATTAAAACCTGCTTCTAGAATGTCTTTTGCACTTATGCCTTGAAATGTCATTCTAGTTTAGGAAACTTTCAGAGACAGCCATGCTCAGCTCCTTTCTGAGTCAGAGAGGACTCAAACCTACATTTTCCAGCTCCTGGGCTTCCTCTGCCTCAGCGCACCTTCTCTCTCTTTCTAGTTCTAGTCCTAGAAGACCCCAAGTGTATTTGTTTCCTGATCAGAAGATATTTTCATAAAGTTTTACACCTCATTTTTGCAAAACTAGAAGTTTCCTCATAGCCAGACACTACAGATAGCCTCAGATTTAGTTTTTAATCTGGACTGGAGGTGGTCCACAGAGGTGTTCAGATGTAAGGTCTCAGTTCAGTCTGATAAAAGACCAGGAGCTGTTTGTAAAACCGGCATCCAGATTTTGAACTTCTCCTAGCTGTTTCTGATTTTCTTCTTGCAATTTAACACAAAAATGTAAAGTATCTTCCCTTCCACCCCAGGTTTACGACAAGTTTAGAGTTGCAGGAGTTATAACAACTGCATCTCTCAAACAGATGGTTTTTTTAAAATTTGATCAGGCTTTTTAAATTTAAATTTGGTCAGCCTTTTTAAATTTGATCTCTAAAGAAAGCTTGCAGAACTCCTGAGCAATTGTTAATGGGTCACCTGATAAGTCATGGAGATCAATTCTTTTTATCCTCAACCATTACATCCGTATTACAAGTGAGTACACAGAGACAGACGGTGCAGGCTTTTACTTTAGCTGAGTCCATACAGATTAATTAAAAAACAGGCCCAGTGCAGATGATGCCAAAAGAAAAAGTCCAAAGCATGAAAAAAAAAAACCCACCAGAACACCAACAAAAAAAGAATTACATCATTTCCTTGTATCTTCCCTAAGAACAAGGGATTGGAGAGTATGAGTCAGTCTGAAGAAATGAAATAAAAACAGCCCAGCTTTTAGTGACTTTTCCTTGTTCTTACCTTATGGAGCAGAGCAGGCCATCAAGAACAAGCAGCAGAAATCTGATTGCTTGCTAGGTTTTAAAATAGGAGTGAAGGTGTGCATGTGGATAGCTTGGCTTTACAATTTGCGACAAAGATACAGTGACCAGGAAAAGTGGACTCGAATATGGGGCAGCATGGCCTTGTGGACATCACATTTACTGCTGCCTACAGTCAATTACAAAGTAGGTGTGCTCTGCAGCTAGTGGGTGAAGTATTTTCAAAGCTCCTTAGAGAGAAGAACACACGTTGCGTGTCCTTTTGGGTGCTCAAGCCTCTTCTTTATACCCCTGCTTTCCAGTCTACAATACAGAGGTGCTGGGAGGATGAAGTGGTGGATGACTTATACACCACTTTCTTGGTATAGGGACAGTATATTTTGTCCATGACTTATGACTTGCATATCACTCTGCCGTGTACTCGCCTTGCTGTCCATCCGACATCATAGTGTTAAATATTCTGGCAAATGATGTTTAATAATGCAACCTATTTTTCTGCTTAATAATTCAGTGAGTGAGAATTATCTGGATACTAATGAATTTCCTACTGTGTCAAAATGTTCACTTCTGTTTAAATAGTGCTTAAGGTAATGAAGGATTGGCTGTTTGAGCCAGGGGTTCATTTGATAGCATCATTCACAGGTGTACTCTTCGCTGGGTAAAAAACTGGCCGGATGGCCGGGCCCAGAGAGTTGTGGTGAATGGAGCGAAATCCCGTTGGCGGCCGGTCACGAGCGGTGTCCCCCAGGGCTCCGTTTTGTTCAATATCTTTATTGATAGGTCTTGTTCAATATCTTTATCAATGATCTGGATGAGGGGATTGAGTGCTCCCTCAGTAAGTTTGCAGACGACACCAAGCTGGCCGGCAGTGTCGATCTGCTCAAGGGTAGGAAGGCTCTGCAGAGGGACCTGGACAGGCTGGATCGATGGCCTGAGGCCAATTGTATGAGATTCAACAAGGCCAAGTGCCGGGTCCTGCACTTGGGCCACAACAACCCCATGCAACGCTACAGGCTTGGGGAAGAGTGGCTGGAAAGCTGCCTGTCGGAAAAGGACCTGGGAGTGCTGGYTGACAGCCAGCTGAACATGAGCCGGCAGTGTGCCCAGGTGGCCAAGAAGGCCAACGGCATCCTGGCCTGTATCAGAAATAGTGTGGCCAGCAGGACTAGGGAAGTGATCGTGGCCCTGTACTCGGCCAAGGGAGGTTTAGATTGGACATCAGGAAAAAGGTCTTCACCGAAAGGGTTGTCAAGCATTGGAACAGGCTGCCCAGGGAACTGGTTGTGTCACCATCCCTGGAAGTATTTAAAAGACGTGTAGATGTGGCGCTTAGGGACATGGTTCAGTGGGCATGGAGGTGTTGGGTTGATGGTTGGACACGATGATCTTAGAGGTCCTTTCCAGCCCTAATGATTCTATGATTCTATGATTTGCAATTCCTTTAATATCAAAAATATTCACCAGGTCAGTGTCTCTGAGGAGGCAGTTATGCGTATGACTATAGAATGTTTGTTGTCCACTCAGAAAAAAGAAGTGGGTTTGTCTGTGGCTAACAGCCCCTCTCTTCACATGGAAATCTGTATTTTGGAGTTAGAAGACTAAGCGTCCTTCTCCAGCTTTATGCATTATCATAGGGAAGTGGTAGTCATGAGGCCAATTTTAACATCCACAGTACCTTCARAAAAAAAAAAAAAATCATGTTTCTCCATTAAATGTCACCATTAGTTAAAAGAAATCAGATTTTTAAAGTATATAGGAGAAATATTTATTTTTATGTGAAAAGGCTAAACTTCTATTTTATGCCTTATAAGTTCCCACGTGTATCTTGCTTACAAGCTGCTTGTTCACCTGTTACTGTGCTGTGATATATATTCCACTGCTGTACATGTTACAGTGTCTGGGAGTCCTTGCAGCACAGGAGTTAAGAAATAGACGTTTCAGTGTTGCTTCGTGCAAGGTACCACTTTCAATGACAGAACAGACAATTCAAGAAGTTACTCTGATAGACATAATTTTGTGTGATAGACATTGGTGGAGAAAACAAAAAAGGCAGTACAACATATTTTTGTTCACACTCTCCAATGTCAGTGAAGTCTTTCAGTGATCAAACATGGTAAGTTCCAGGACTACCTTGGAGCCTCCCAGGTTGGAGCTTTCAGGGCAGAGGGCTTAACTACCCAACTCAAGTTTCATTGTCCCCCGGTTCCTGAGATTTCATTTCCAAAGGAAAGGATTTGGGGTCTCCTTTTGCCCATATTTTATGATTTTTTATTCTTTTCTGGTTTTCACCTCTAATTTCCACTTCTGTCTTTTTATATCATATTCCTTCCCTGCTCCAAATAGGTAGTCTGGCAAGCACAAAGACATTTAAAGGACTTCAACCAAGTTAAGAGTGTGTGTAGAACTAATGGAGGATTTAAGATGAGAAGATGGGATAGACCTACCTGGCAGTGTATGTATAATTTCTTTTAATAGAGCCAAAACCTCCTGAGATTCATTTGATTGTATCACAGTCTCAGTTTTCATTTAAAAACAAGTCCCTGTGAAGAAATATTTATGCCCATACTGATGCCTGAGTGTGCAGTCTGAAACAATAGCTGTGAGCGACGCTGATCTGCATCATGAAGTTAATACTTCAAGGAGAGGTGTTCAGTAGCTTCAGGGCTCCCTGACGACTTTATCAAATGACTCCACGTGCCAGGAGGAGAAACATGTGAAGACCCTATTAAATCCTCCAAAACTGTGGCTTTTGCAGTAATGACCTCTTTGCCTCCGTCAGCCTATGAGGGGCAAATGGGAATGAACTGTGGGATGGGCGTGAGAAGCCAGGACCACGCAATCTTCGTGTCACTCTGTGCCTTGGGCAGAGGCTTGCAATCATCTGACCCTGTACTCAGCATCTGTTTCCCCGAATTGCAAATAGTTCCATTACCATCATGCTGTTTTACCGTCCTACAAATGCAAATTTGCCCTATGACAGAACGAGTCCCACCTCTGGTGGAATAGATTTCGCCATCCTGTATCTCATGTGTGCTTTATGCTGCAGGTCCTACGTAAGCCTAAGAAAAACCTTCTGATGTGTACTACTGATTGTTTACATATGTTATCAGAGGGAGAAAAAACAGGAAAGGAAAGCTGGCAGCTCACACTGCCAAGAGACCTGGCAGTGGCTAGAATCACATTCAGATCATTTCCAGTCAATAGGCTTTGTTTTTGTTTTAAAAAAAAACCTTCGTAGAAAGTTGCTGCACTGTTCTTTTTTCTCCGTTACAGTCAGTCCAGAGGAATACTTGCAATGACTCCTGTCCGTATGACCAAAGCAGGCAAYGTCGGGAGATGCTTCCAGACAGAAAGTGGAAGGTGTGGTAAGATACCGTGCTTTATACAAGTTCAAAATACGCAATGCTGCTTGGAGCTGTGATCACGGTTCTGTGTGATAAAGGCCTTTTAATGATAATGAAATAACGGACTTGTGATGCAAACAGAAATCAATGCCAAAAGAAGAAGGAACAATGCGATAAACTTTAGGACCTAGGCATGTTTCTCATCTTCAGGTCAAGCTCTGCAAATGGGACTAAAAAGGATGAGTGCTGGAGGACTGGGACTCCAGCTGCCTGCATCTATGGATCGCCTGTAGCAGAAGGAATGTTTCCTTGGCCAGCTAAGCCAGAAGAGCTCACAGCTTTTCTGAAAACAAAATATTAGAGGGAATAGATACCAAAGCAAGTTTAATTAGAGTCTAACTCAAATTCTCTCAAATGTGTTTAAATCTGTGTTGTATCAGCTGGTGTGTGCCTGTTCACATGTACAGGCAATACTGGAAGCTTTATTAGGGTGAAATAAAAGTTGCAAACTTACATCAGCATCTCAAGTACTACAGTCCCAGCTAGTCCAGGCCCAAGCTTCAGGAGTCCTTGGGCTTCRATATAAAACTATTCCCGTAAGGTTAAGCATGTGGGGACTCAAGGCTGCAGTTTTTGAAAGTGCTGACTCATTTTCCAATAGCAGCCTTAATGTTAACTCTGCCTGAAGAGATACAACATAGGTAAAAATAAAATGTAAACTTTAGTATCAGCATAAGTATTAGACATTCATAGCAGCATCATCCAGAGAGAAAAAAAAAAAGGAAGTTCAAGTGCAAGCAATCACAGTGCTAAAGACCTCAAGCACGAATTCTGTGTGTTATTAGCATCAGCATTTCTTTTGACATCTTAGTTATCAGGAGCACAAGGATGGCAGCTGTCATGCTGCAGTGGCAGTAGGGCAGTGATAAATTCACTTCACATCCAGTGTCAGATTCCAGATGCAAAACCAAAATGCAAGGATTATCTTCTGTCGTTGTAAGCATGTAGAAAAGTGACAAAAGCTATCTGCTTTTGACATCTAAATGAGATACACTGAGGAGACTACAGTTAGGACCCTAGTTTTACTGTGTCATCCCTAGATAAGGGAAGACCAAAGAGCACCTGTTAGATGCTGAAGTTGCCTACAGGTTACAGCACGTGCTACTTCCCTCTGCCCTCCACGGCCACTAGAGATACGATCACRTCAGAGATTCTGGTTGTTACATCACATGCCCCAATACACCAGTGCAAGACATAAAAAGTTGTCAGAGACACAGGAAAACCGAAGTAATGCTGTAGGCTGAGATGTCAGAGAGATGATGAAAACCATAGCTGAAAAGGAAACGAAAAAAGTGATGTTATTCAGTCAGAATTCGGTGGGAAACTACCAGCTTCTGCTGTATTTTTCTTGTGAGAGGGACAAAGATGTTTTCTCCTAAAGAACTGACAATGGTAGGACATTGGCACGCAGAAATTTCATATCTGGAGCCATTCTAGACCAACAGAAGTGGAAAAGAAAACAACCTTGAAATAAATGGACTTTGGTGCCCAAATCGTCATCCAGAAGACCTAATCCTGATCTGAGCTACTTCAGATGGCAACAAACATTTGTGCCAGACTCCCAAACTTACCCCCGTCTATGAACTTTTTAAACATTTGGGAGTAGGGGGAAAGGTTGGATGAGCTAATTCTGGCTGAGGATATCCTGGTTCCCTGTTGCAGGCTGACTGGGAATACTTTTAAGTGTAGCTCTTCTGCAAGAACTGTCTGACTTCTTTCCATGAGAAGAGTGAAAGAGGACCAACACTGTTAATCATTTTACAGAAAAGCCGTCGTCCACCTTCATTTCACACTCATGACTCCTGCAAATGTTAGACAGGCTCTGGCTCTGAGCCAGCACATGGCAGTGGCAGCAAGAACTCCGTTCCATTAGTTTCTTTAATTCACTGTTTCCCTTACAGACCTGAAAAGAGATGAATCAAAAATAATTGCTTGCTTAAAAAGGAATACTGACTTGTTCATTAAACCTTGTTGGGGCACTGGGTGCAGGCACTTGAATGATCTGGAAAATATGAAGAGAACTTGGCTGGGGAACAAAACCAGAGCTGATACGTGATAATGGCAAAAACAGAAGTAGAAGCTATAGAATACAGGCAAATTCCTATTGAATGCCTCTTTGTCTTGCTTTAAAGAAATACAGAGAAGCACTCAAGATGTACAGATAACTAGCCAGTGTTCCTCACTGCAGAGCTCAAGGAAAGAAGGAAATGCTTCAAGGGTTAGTTCCGGCCTATATGGAATATTGCTGGGCTGAAAGCAGTCAGCTGGAGTTCATCCTGATAGTCCTGCAAACCATTTTATCACAAAAATGTACAGTAAGCAGTAAGAAGCAGCCGCAGTATTTTCCCACCACTTTGTGCTTTATAGGCATATGGAGAAGGGGGGAGAGAGACTACAGTGTGGGGTTCACGCTGCATGTGAATAATGAGCTTGGTCCATGTTTAAAAAAATGTATCTTGTGGAAAGGGAAAAAAAAGGAACTATGATTGCATGTGAACTTCAGCTCTTCCTCTTGCCTACTAATTACTTGTTCTGTTTGTAAGGGCAATGTTTCTTGTATATTTGTTCATATACCATACCGAAGGAATAAAGGTGAGTCAATAAACTGATGGATGTTACGTTCTGTGATGTCTTTGCATCTGTCTCCACTGCTACATTACCAGCTGGGGAGAGACTCTAGAAGCATCAGTCCTGCTTCACAGGCTGGTCACTAGCTCGGTGAAGACAAAATTTCTCCTACTTACAGAAGTATGAAATTAGAAGCAGCAGAGTATTACACCTTCAGAGAAAGTGATATCAGTTACTTTCAGAGATAAGAGCATTGGCTTAGCCTTCTCCACAAGAGTGCAGTTTTAGCATCTGTTTTTTATTTATGCCAATCTGGGTCTTAAACTGAATCACTGTATTTCAGTGTGATGTTTCATAATGTTTTTGATATACAGCTTTCATTGTCTCAGTGTAAGTGTACAACTCTATCATCTTAAAAAACAAGATGTGTTGTGCGCCAACATACATTGCAGTTTAGATTCAGGAGTACAGTGGCTCTTCAGGTTGTACTCAGTTCCCAGGACAAAGTGCAGACCTGCTTTAATTGGATCCTTTGAACACTGACATTGAAAAAAAGTAATTATAGTGGTAGTAAAGTCAAAGGCAAAATGACCCAGTGAGGTTTCTGGTTCAGGCAAGTTTTTACAGTGCTGTCCTTCTACTAGTTCACTTCCAGCTGACACATGATGTATAGATAGTTGTTAATGTGCCAGTTATTAGAAAGAAAATCGCCGTCTTGGCCTCAGCGAGATAATTAAGATGAGTAGGAAGAATTTTTATCCTATTTTGTAGGGTTAAAAGCCATGGGATTGATGGCATGACAGCAAACGCCTCTTCTGGCATTTTAGAGACACATTTACTAACTCTGTGAAATTATGATACAGTCTTTGTTCAGTTTGAGGCATTTGTATTTTCCTCTTACACACCACATCTCTGTGGCCAGGATGGAAGCATTGGTTCAGAGGTCAGCTCGTCAGTTTCAAAAAAAAAAAAAAAAAGTTACAAAATTTTTCTACAAATCTGTCAAACCTGAAGTGCTCCCTCCTGGTCCTGATGGGCTGCAGCGGCATTGCTGTGCGGTTTCTGTCTAGGAGCCCATCCTCCTAGAGCTTGCAGGTCCAGAACAGCCCTCTGCACAAGCAGTCCTGGGGCCAGGGGCTGGGGGGGTTTGGGATCCTACTTGAGCCAAGAGCAAGGAAGCCTTGGAAGCTCTGGCTTTAAGTTTATTTTGGCCTCCATCTCTGTAGCAGTCAGCTTGCAACCCCAGCTCAAGCCAAAATTTGCCTGCCTGCCTGCCAGGCGTCCTGCCATGGAGGAGGCTGCAGAGGTTTATTGCTAATTCAGACTGACCTGGGCTGAGGGTCCCAGGGTTTCCAGGCTCCCAGTCCAGCTGGCTTTCTAGGCTCCCCAAGCTCGCCTGGAGTCTCAAAGCTGTGGCAGATGCTGACATGATTCCTGTTGATTTCACTCCTGCTTACCCTGACTAGCAGCCACTTTCTCAAAACTGCTGCTGTGATCCCTGGAGAGCACCTTTCGTTTTGGAAATTATGTGTGTTGGTATTTCCAGAATTATTTTTTTAACTTTGCCTGCTCAATGAGAAACTTTGCAGGCTTTTTCCCCCTCTAATCTGCACATAAACAAATTTCAAAATGCCAAAATTTCATCCCTTCAGATATTCTGGGGTTTGGCCACCTCCAGTGTAAATGTTGGTATTTAAATCCCAAGAAAGATTTAATAGATTCAAAGGGAGAGGCTCTCAMAATGTAGCAGATGCTTGCACCCTAACAGAGGGAAAGGTAGAGCTCTGCTGACAAGGTCCAGCTTCTTTATGTTTAAAATTTGAGAAAGTTCACGCCACGAAGGCATTGTAGCCAGGTTCTTTGGTTTTCCGTATTCTTTACGCTGAACAAGAACTGGAAATTCAGAAAAGTAATTTTTGCTCCCTCTGCACCTCAGGTAAGGTTTCTGCCCAGTTGTAGAACCCTTGCTAACCTTTGTGAAGACAGCAGCTGTAATTTTTAATGCTCTCCTTTGTGAGTTGTTTTGTAAAATGTCTCCTTTTAAGGCTGACAAACAAGCACCTAATCGCTCATGAAAAAAAAGGTTAATGTCAATGCATAAGGAAAAGTCCATAGCTTCCTAATTCTTAAGCTTCCTGTGCTCCTGCGGCTGAACAATATAGAATTGTGTTGAGAAGGAAAGCATGTTCCCAGTGGTACCTGTCTGAGCTTGGGATTCCACCATCATTCAAGGATACACCTAAATGCAGTTCTAGAAGGCTCCAAAGCTGACATTTGCCTGAACATCTAGTGTTGCCTTAGTTTTAGTACTGGTTTTATCTACCTTCTGTAGTTAACAATGTATATTTTTAGGTGATTCTGGGGTGCTACGGTTTCCAAACCAGGAAGCCCCTGCAGCCATTGTGGAAAAAGAGAGCAAAGCATCACTGCTTTGCAACTACCATATCTCTCTGCAGGGCTTCTGAAAAAAAATTAAAAATAGCTTCCTGCTCTAGCAGGAAACTTCCTGTTATTTACATAGTCCTCTCTGTCACCTAATGCAAGGTGTCAAGTTTTTAACTGAAATTTAATATATCAACTGTTATACCTTCATGAAGCTGAACCAATTCTCATTTCCGTTGCTTCATTCTCATGGGCACTACTAGGAGTGGCATGAACATAAAAGCAAAATGAGGAAGTTTTTGGATGACTGTTTTCTGCTAGAAGTTCTCGTTCTTTTTATATTAGAAGGAATTTTGTGAGGGGGGAAAAGAGTCTCTTATGTAATGCACCTTCAACATGCTGTATGTGTTTTCAGCTCTCTATTTTGCCTCCAAACGAGCCTTCAGGAATGGGGCCTTTAACCTTGCAGATATTTAAAGCTTCAAGGCTGTAAACAGGACACGGTAGAATATTATTTCTTTTGTGTGTTAAGGTAGAAGAGCACAGTGTGGTATGGCAGAATGGTATTTGGACCTGTGAGACAATGGGGCTAAAAATTAGGAGACTGTTATTTTTTCTGCTTCTTTAATATTTTAATTTTCTTGGCAAGTGTGTCTTCATTACATATTACACCTCCCATCCCTGTATCATCAGTAGAATAAAGGCTATTACAGAGTGTTTGGAGTAGCAGGACAGAAAGTATAGTGTGGGTTCTTACTGCAAAGCAATTCCATTGCCGCAGACTGCATCTGAATTTACAAAGGTGCAAGCGTAGAAATGGGCAATCTGGCTCCACAGGCAAAGTACTACTGTGTTACTGATGCAGATCCAGGGAATCCAGAATCCCAAGAAACAGCAACCAGCAGGTGTCCGTGCCGTGGCTTTTCTTTAGGGAATGAAGGTACGAACCCAAACCAAGATATTTTTCTTGGTCTGTACTACCACCGTAAGAGGTTTGCTCATCAGGAACAGCTGTGTACAGGCTCCTATTGTTTTAAGTGATAAACAAGAAGAGGAGTATCAAAAAGCCCTGCACAAGCGTGTGTTTCCTACAAAACTCTCTGTCTCCTCTCTTCCCTCTCCCTTGGCAGCAATAGATGGAACAAATCTTTCCAACTTAGAAAGGTGCAGTAGGCTTTTATGCAGACCATTTTCATTGCCTCTCCCCAACTGTTTTGGCTTTTGAGGTAAGACTGGTTTAGTTTTTCAGATCTGCTAGGATTTGGCCTGCATGTTTTGTTTTCCTTTTCCTGTGTTATTGCAGACTTGTGCTCTTCTTGCTTACTTACTGATTGGCAGCCAGATAATGACACTCAAGATCTGATTTTTTGTGATGGTTTTTTTTTAGGAATTTTTTTTGCCATGGTAGAAAAACGAAAGACAGTGAAATTGAGTTTAAAAGTTTAGCATTCACAAGCATTGGTTTTATTCAGAATAACTTTCAATTTTCTCACTTTAAAATGCAAACAACCAGAACTGTTATAACAACAATGGTTTCATAACAAGTCCCAGATTTGTTCATTGTTGTCCAGCCTGCTTTTAATTGTCTGAGTGTTATAAAAGTAAATTCAAAAGTTTTGAATTAGCAGCATTTAAAAATCTGTGCAAATCTGGAACTAATAAGGCTTGTACTGAGTATTAGTTCTAGAAAGGAAGGCCATTTCAAAATGTATTCATTTGTGGCCATTGCAGCCTTAAGTTTTGGCCTGAGTTGACTTTGTGCAGAACTGAGGGACATTATGTATGATGTTAAGAGAGAAGCCAAGCCCAGAACTCGAGGATGGACAATGCTAGATGTGATCAGGGAAACAGAGATGCCTGATAATGTAAGAGCAGTGAAGAAATTGCAACCATATTGCTGTAAAACAACACATAAACAAAGGCATCAAACAGATGGGGTAGGTGCACTTTCGAGAATTATGTGTGAAGGAAAGTATCGCTAATTCGGATTGCGGAAGAGATGGAAAAAAAACCCATGTGAATTTGTGCGGCCACCTGCCATTAGCTAACCTAAAGTCAAGTGAAAGTTATTGTGTGGCTAGACAGACAGAAAGGAAGATTGCTAAAAGTATTAAAATGAAACAGCTGAGCTTTCCTACTACAACTACAGATATAAGGCATAAAGTGAAAGAATAATCAGGGAGAATTTGAACCTAGTAATCATTAGATCAATAAAAAAGAATTCATTTAGGACAACTGGGAACTTAAGAATGTAAAAGCAAGCACAAAAGTGATGTTTTGGCCAGGAACGTCTGGACAGGGAAAATAATTTTTTTTTTCTAATGTCAGCAGAAAACTTTGTCTAAATGTCAGCAGCAAGAAGAAAATGTGAAATCGTCAGCAAAAAGAAACATTTATCATTCCTGAACTTCCATGTCACCTATGGCAACTTCTGGGAACAAGCTTTTCTGCAGGGAATATTATGAATATTTACTGGCAATAGATTTCAAATATTTTTAAACATCTCCCTGAAAACAAAATATGTCATTGGATGTCCATTCCAGAATGGCCTTCTGTATCTGAGAGGAGAAACAAGTGAACAGTACACTACTTTTAAGCAAGATCCAGGAAGATTTTTAAAAAAGCAAAGGCTGAGGAGGGTAGGGTTTTCTGGTTTTGCTGTACAGACATAGTTGATCCTAAAATGCTGAACAAATGAACCCCATGTAGCCTTATAAATCATTGTTCATCACAGTGAAGTAGTTATGTAGGAGCCCTTTAAAAAACCCTGAATCAAATAAGAACAGGTAGAGAAAATTCATAATAGGTTATTAGCAGATAAATGTGGGAAGCGTAGCCATGCTCTGGCATGTACCCAGTCCACCACTGCTTCCCAGGTCCCACAGGTCCAACTGGCTTATAGCACCTTACAACCGTAAGGGCTGAAAAATGACAGCAGCATCTCCTCATCACTTTCAAGCTTGTGAAACTTTCAGATGAGGCCACCACAATGCAAACCCCTCAATCTGCAAGGCAGCATATGTACCCACAGCAGAAGGCTGGATTGCCCCCTATCAACCAGGCTGGCCCTCAGAGCCCTCTCCTGCTGTGAAATGCCCCTTCTGACCAGTTCAGAGTAGGAGCTTGTCCCTTCTTGTCTGTCCCTTCCCCACTGAATACTTGGTGGTGGTGTATCCAAGGCGCTGCTGGGAGCTTTTCATGGTACTGTGCCCTACTCCTCATTTTGTGGGGTGGGTCGGATTTCTGGGCTGAGGTTGACAGAAAGTGCCTACATTGTTGGACAGAGGGAGGGCTTGGCTCTGCTGGTGGGGTAGAGGAAGAGGTCCTTATTTTTGCTTGCCATAAAACCAGAACAAGTTACACCTAATAAAGAAAAGATGATTGACATGCAGGTAAAGACTAGGGGTAAGTAGGTATTTCTCTGCCTGCTAACATCCGAGTGGGATGCTCATTTTGAAGCTACACTTAAAAGTTAGTTTGATGGAGTTTAATAACCCAGCACCTAGGGACAAGGGGGTTTCTTTGAGAAAATGCTTTGGGGCTTGGGTTTGGTTTTTTTGTAAATTGCAGCACTAGCTACACGRAATGTATGTCCTACCACAGAGTGCCAGGACTATGAAATCCAAAAGTTAAAGCATGGCATAGCTTAAGACCACAATAATGCACAATTTCTGGAAGAACTAAACCTATCCTCTATGAATGTTCATCAGTAAACAGCACAGATTCTTATTTTTTCTGCTTAGAAGCAGACCCAAAGGATTCTCAGAATACCTAAAAGGACAATACCCTTTTTGTATTTTTGTACCAAATTCCCACTCGGTAATATGCTAGGTGATTCATTTTACAGCCTGATTACCAGATACCRGACTATATAATCCACCACTTTATTTTTTAAGGAGAATACTTCAAAAAAGCTAAGTGAAACTAATGCAATTTGCATTCATTTTGTCATAATCAGAGGCATTCCTGTTTACAAAAACATACCTCTGAGTTTTAAGAAGACAGTAAGAAAATGGCACAGTCTCCTGTCGTATCCAGGATGACCATGTAACACACTCAGTAAGGGGGAATTTAAGCCACTGCTGTCTGTTGTGTCACAAGATAGAAACGTTAAGTCCCATGCATGCGGAGGCACAAAGAGGAAGTGCTACGATTCTTTAGACTGTCTTGGGCCACTGAAATGGTAAAAGTGAGGAGAAGGCAGCACTATCTCCACTCAGCGCAATGAATAACCAGAATTTTTAGCAAATAGGCATGTAGGGGTTTTTTTTAGGAGTGAGTTAACACTGGAAATTATAATTGGTTCCAACCACTTCACCCTCAAGCTAGGAAAGCAAAAAACCTAAATCTAAGGAAAAAGCAAAGCAGGAGCCTCAGAGTACCATATAAGCCTGTTAAAAATCAGATGTCTATGCTATGGTTCCAGGAATTTAAAGGCTATGAAAATAAACCCAATTTTACCATTCAATATCTAAGCAAGAGGCTTCATCATTACCTAAATGGCCTGCCAAAGCTAGATAGCAGTACGCACTAATATTTCAAGAACACCTTGATAGTGCTATTTAGAACATAGATTATTACTCAAAACTTTCAAAAGTGCAGCTCCCACTTACTGAGGTTTCTGAAGATTAGTTGAAAGCTTGGCTTTTTGCCATGTGGCCTACCTGTCTACATGTTATCTAAAGCTCCTATAGGGTGTCTCACAAAATGAAGCCCAGATTCTGGAATATAATCCTTCACTGGAATTGTGCAAATCTCTTGCTAAGAGAGATAAACATTTGCATTGCCTCTTCTGGGTTTGTGTAGTTCTGGACATATTATTACCATGCAAAGTTCAGGAATATTTGACTGGTTCTGTTAAAGAAACATCTTAAGKAAAAGGTTAAATAAATCTCATGCCTATGCAATGATTCAATGGATTTACTATTATAAAACCCAAGCTTATGGAATTTTGAACCCAACACAATTTTTATTTTGCTGGATTGGAAGAGCAGACATTTTATCAACACACAGGAGATCCTGCAAATTTCATTTAATCATACTGCATAATTCTCTTTTCTTAGTCTCAAACTGAATTTCAGTGATCCAGAAAAATCTGAAGTGCCATTTTTTTATATAAGATTTGTAAAGTACCTTTTTGTGTACATATATCACACACACATGCACGCATGCATGCACTCACATTCTCTTTGCTGTCATTTCACCATTAGGTTCTATATAAAAACTGTGGAGGTTCTTTGGATAATTTCTAATGGCTCAGAATACCCACTGAGGCTGAGAGCAAGCCAGAGTTTCTGGAAACCTAAATCCTCTCATTTTAATAGTTTTGAAAATCCTTGGCATTTAGCTTTGAACTTTAACCAAGAGAAGTTATATCTTATAAACAATGCCATTTGTTGATTGGATGAAGGACTAGATCAATATTGATTTTGGCAACTTGTTTTGGCTGGGTTTGCCTGAAGAAATATGCTGGTTGTGGTGTTAAAAAGTTATGTCAGTTCCTCAACATGTGCCTCTTTTTCTTGGAGCATTGCCTGAAAATTAGTTTCCAAAGTTACTTCCAGAAGTTAACCTAGAGGCTGGCCTCCTCAGCAAAGGAAGCTACACAAAAAATACTGGAATATAATCTATTATTGTGAGCTAACAACAGCCTTCTGCTGAGCTATCACCAGGTATGAAATAAAAACATTCAGGAAGAAAGATTAAAGACATATAAACCAATGGATTTTTGTTTCACAGAAGTGCTAAAGCATAGGACCCAATGCTCATTTCCATCGAGTCTGATTTACACTGCTCTTGCACTTTAAAAAGAGCTGTAAATTAAATAAGTAGAACGATAGCAACAAGATTTTAGGCACTATGGGAATTACCTAGTTGACAGACAGCAAAATAGGAGCCATATGATTTCCATGAATCAGTTCCTGATTCAAGACCAGTGCTATGAATGAACAAAGATGTATCTTTTAGAGAAAATATGCCACTTTCATTTCAAAGTTTCCACCGAGACAGAATCTACTGCAAACTGATAAATTGCTACAATTAGCATCACAATTAAAATTTTCATCTTGTTTTGATTTGAATTTTTCTTGTTTCAGCTTCCAACTGTTTGAGCCTCTGATGCGACTGCTACAGGAAAGAGACACTTTGAATGTGACTATCTATCTACCTATACATCTATCTATCCACCTACCTATCTCCTATTTCCTGTATATGCTGTTAGTTCACATATCTTTCTCCTCTCGTGGTGCTCAGCCCTCTGATGTATTTCCAGAAAGCAATCATATCACATCCCAGCCTTTCTTTTGCTATGGTAAACAAGACAAGCTCCTTCATGCCTGTTCTACAAGAGCAATTTTCCCCATTTCGTCCAGGTGCCTGCTCTATCCATGCACAAGTTTGAATTCTCAAACATGAGTGAACAGAGTTTCCAGATAACATCTTACCAATAGTCTTGGCAAATAGCATGAATATTTTCCCATTTTTAAAAAGAACTTCCCTCACCTGGTTCATCCTGAGATTACTTGTCCCTTTTTGCGTTCAGGTCACTTTGTTCCCCTGACTGCATCCTGCGGCTGACTAGCCTTTTCGGGGTTTTTTTATTGTGCCCTGATGAGGAACGCCACTTTACAACATAAATTCGTGTTCTTTGACCCAAAGGATGGAATACACCGCCTCTGTCTTTAGGCACTTTCAGAAAGTGAGAGAAGAGCCCAAGACAGGTGGGATAACCGAGCAGCAAAAAGCSCCCATTTCTATATGTTGAATAGAGATGCCTTTTGAAAACTGCTATAGTGGAAAGTATTTCATCAACAGATTATGTGAATACAGTAGTATATTCCCCCTCCCCTAGAAAAGAACAAAACCACCTACTGAACATTTTTGGATTTTCTGCATTATTTCTAATTTTCCTCTAATAATGGCTAAATACACTCCTCTCTGGTCATTACTTTTGGCCCTTGATTTTATATATACATATATAAAAATTGTAATTAAATATTTATGATGTATGGGAATCRTCCCTTCCCCCATCCTATTCAGAACCAAGGATATTTTCTTAATTTTTAACATCCAAAATAGTTATTTCTTAAGGCCACACAAAGGAGACAAAGCAGCCCCTACGACCAAGGATATACAAACTAACATACACTTTTTGATTATATATATAGAAAACTTTTCCAATGGACTGTCCTTTATTAAATGGCTTCACTTTCACTTTAGCATCAAGTTTATTTTTTTAGGAAAAAATGTGCTGTTTCAAGTTTTTTACTATTGTAAATTATTGCTGATGAAAATGGATTATGAATCACATTATAAAAATTAAGTTTATGTTAAAGATGTTAATCCATCATAATTTAAGGATCTTGCTCTTATAGTAAACTGTTGCATGTATAATAATCTGTGAAGTGACATATTCATTCCATAGATTTTATCTTTTTCCCCAGTATCATGATGATACAATAGTTCTGTGTGACAATTTTATTAATAAGCTAGGTTTGCTTCAAACTAAAACTGAGGAATTTGTGCACTGTATGTGTAGCTGCCTTTATAATTTTTTATTGAGCAACTTTTTCCTTAAAGAATTCAAAAGTAATTTACAAACAAACAAACAAACATTCCAGCTGCACATCAGAATTATTTTATTCAATAAAGGAAAGCAGGTAGCACTGAGGTATGAAATGGTATGATGGTGTCAGTCAGTTTAGGCAAGAGGTGGATTTCAGGTGGAATTTAATTATGGGTTGGAATTTGACCAGTTAAATGTTACTCTTCCAAAAACCAATGGAGAAAATTTAACGGCAATAAATACCCTGCACTTCGTTTTGCTTAGTTTTCCCTTGATATGGAGAATATAATTTTGGAAGCCTGCTTTACCCTACATTAGGACAACCAGAGTGAAGTGATGCATCAGTAGAGCTGCTGTTATGGAGTTCCTTTAAAGATTCTGTGATGACTTTTTCCATTCTCTAAAGTTCTTTCATTATTCCAGAAAACCTTTCCCGTGTACACTCAGTTAAATGTAAGTTTTTCATCACCAAATCTAATAATTTCAAGAAAAGGAGGGAAAATGTTCTAAAAGTAAGTGGCCCTCTTTCTTTACTGTACAAGAAAATTTTCAGCCCGTTTTGTAAGCCCAGCACTTCCTGCAGTCATTGGGAGTCTGCTGCCTGAGTTTTGATCAATGCCAGTTTTGATGGCAGGACCTGTTATCAGTTTGAAGTGGTATGTGATAGAAGATTCTTTAACGTTTTACTCTAAGTTTGGCTAGATATCTGAAATTCTCTAACACTCTTTTACCTGAAATGCTGATTCTGAATTATCATGAGAGCAGAAATAATTTCCTTATTGCTCCAGAATTTGTCAGACATCTGTGGGAGCAAGCTGTATGATGGGATTTCTGTGTCTCTGCCTCTGACCCTACTTTGCCAAATTCAATGATAAGAACACACAAAAATGAAAAAAAAAAAAAATTCTTTCTCCAAGGGCTAAAATGAAATTTATTTCCCCTTTGCCCCTGTTTGCTCAATCCTAATACACATTTAAAAGACTGCTTTACCAGGCCCAGTCCATGATGTTAAAATCAATCCAGACTTCTTGAGAATCTCTCAGCAATTCAGAGGTGACCTGTCAGCTATATAGCCATTATCTTGCCTGGCTTCTTCTCTAATGCACAGTGCATTTGATGCAATAGCATGTCCTTGCACTGAGGCCGAACTAGGGCCATGGCCACAGCTTGTCTTGCTGGAGGCAGTGCCTGCACTGGATTCAGCGGAAGGAACAGTTCCCTCCACAACCATCTCAGCTGGACCAAAGTGGAGCTGTTGGGAAGGACTTTCTTTTTGTTGGGCTTTTAGGGGAGGCCTCAGGTCACATCTACTAGGTCTTGTACTTTTGTTTATTGGATCGGAAAGCCCTTTATCATGAAATTGTTTCTTCCTCAATGAGCATATCTTGCAGACTCTCCCCTAACTTTATCACCTACCTAATACATAGCTTGAGCTCCTATGAGTCTTTGTACGTCCTCCAGTTCTTTAACCATTGCTGTGGATCCTCTTTGAGTTCTCTCCAATTTTTTGAGATTGTTCTTGAATGGTAAAAACAAGAACTGCACTATTCTAGAGCTGTTGAAGCAATGCCAAGTACAGAAACTCTTAGCCAACTTGCTTGTCTTCTCAGGTTGATGTTTTACATACTGAATTCCGCCACTTAGATCCACCCTCCTGCTAAGAGGCAGAGAGTAATCAATGAGGTTATCAGTCATCTCTGAGATCCTCATCAAAGGCCCACAAAATATGAGACATAGGTTCCCCAGCCGTGCAAAAGGCATGTTGACCCACACACCCATGTGCCAGGTCGCAGTTCAGTGAGATTCGGACGCTCGCTGTCTCCCCACCAGCTCCTGGGAGGGACTCGTGGGCAGGCAGGAGCCAACACACAGTTCAGCCATGTGCTTGAAGCGGTCAACTAGAATACAGCCACCTTGAGGTGCTTCACAGCACCTACCTGCTGCATGGTTTAAACTTATCCAGAGAGACATTCAGGCTCTGTTTAGAGGCCCAAAACTATAGCCATATGGCTCACAGAGAGAAAATAGCTAGAAATACAGACTAAAACCACAGTCTCTTCACCTTTCAATATGAGATCTCTCAAAACTAGGCATGAAGGGCAGGCAAAATGTAACTGACTTCAATAAGAATGACATAGTTATGCTTCTTTATAGCACCAGGCACAGATCATTTAATCAACAATTCTTACATTAAGTCCTCTTTTCTGGAAAATATATTGCTAAAAGAGGCAATATGAAGTGGGACAGAGGCAGAGTAACAGCGCGGAAAGGTTTAAGAGTATGTTTAAATAGTATAATAAGCACTTGCAAGACTTTCATTGGGTCTGGTTTACAGTATCAGCATGTGATGTTCTTGCAGCGCTTTGACCTCCTGAGCCACAGGATTGACAGTCTGCTACTTTATCCCCATCCCTCCGTACCCCTCTGGCTTCTGGGCTGGGCTATGTTATTTTTAGCTTGAAGTGGAAAAAGGAAGTTATTCAGATCTTTCATCTGAAATTCACTAACTCTACATAAAAGAGTAGACTTCCTGGTTCATATATGGAGCAGGTCATATTCCTCTTTCACTATGACTGTCAGATCTGTGATATAATCTCCACAAACCCACTGCAGAGAAATTCAGACAGATTTTAGAGAAGTCGTTTACTTTTGCTAAATATAAAAGGGCAGGGACTTGCTTTTAAAGACCGAAATTTTGCTTTAAAAGTGATCTTAATAAGAGAAGGAAAATGAGTCAGTAACATGTGGAACATATATTATGTGTGAGACATCTTACCCATGCAAGGGGAGAGGGGATACAGAGAGGAGTTTTGCCTGCACTTTTAACAGCCTCAGAAAGCTGCTTTCTCCTTATCTTGCAGGACAGCACATTTCTTTGTCCATATACAAAAACAGTCATTATGTGTATCCAGTCTTCTAACTGAGCAGGCTGCTCAAAAACATCCTTCTGTCTAGTATGACTACTTTGAGTGGCATTGCCAGTGTCATCTACCGATAGAAACATATTAAGTGGTCAAGGGAGAATCATCTGTGTTTCAGGATAGGTCTTAACATAGGGTGCCTCCCATCTCACATCCTGCTGCAGTAGCAGCAGAAGAAGGAAGTGGCTGGAAAGCTTCTGACCCAGCCAGCTTTCTGCTGCATTTGAGGCCTTCTGTAAGTCACAGAGCCCCAGCATCAGCTCTGTGATAACTCTGTCTCTCCCCTTTCTCACCATTCCTCTGGACTGTTGCACTCTCCAAACATGGATGTGACTCATAGGAGGGAAACAGGGTAAAAGCAGGACTGTGGATAAAATTATGAAATCACATGGCCAGTTAGCATCGATCAGGTTCAAAATTCACAAAGTTGTCAGAAAGAGAGATCTGAGATACTAGCCAGGTCTAGTACCCTTTACAAGAAACACCCACATGCCTTTCTGTCTTCTAACATTTTCCCCTTTACACATGTGCAAGGCAGGAGGAGGCTATTACTGCTTTCATTTTACACCCAAAGAACTGAGACACAGTGGTTATAACTAAGCAGGCCGGTGCAGGGACACATAAATCTACCCAATTTAATCATGCAGCGGCAAAGCAGGCACTGGGAAAACAACAGCCATGCTTGCTTGGCTAGTCAGCCCTGCTGGAAAGCAACCTGTGCTTTGCTAATGAGATTATCCTGCTTCCAGAAACCAGGATTGCTCATTCAGGACTATCTTGTAGTATCTGAAACTTGGCTTTAGAAATTATCTTGGTATGAAAAGGTTCAGAGTTGGCTTGGTCATTCCTGCATGGAAAGGTACCCAAAGGAACTGAATGGATCATCCCAAAAGTACTGAAGACTTTCAGAGGAAGGCGGGGCAGAGCAAGCGGTTGTACCCACATCTGTTGCCAAACTAACCCCCAAACCGAAGAAACGTGTGCTGTTCTGTCAATGGCTATGGAGACTCTCACATGAAAAAGCTTTGACTTGGGCTCCTGGGTATGTCAATGGTTCCACTGAAATTATACTGCTGTTTTCATAAGCTATTTATTTCCTGTGAATACCTTGGAAAAATTCTTAGAAGAGACTTAAATGAAGACAGTATTGTAACTTGGCAAGTTCACTTCAAAATTCATTAGTGCTCATTTTCTGTTTTCCTCTGCGGAGCTCTGGTGCCTGTCGTCAATAGTCAAGGGGAGAGATGGGGGCTGTTTTGTTTTATTCCGGTTCTACAGAGGAAAATCCTATTGGCTTCAGTGTTTGGCCCTAAAAAATTATTGAATTTCCCCTAGGAAACTGCAACTTTAAAATATTCTGTGCTGATGCATTTTTAAGTCTGCCCAGATGTAAAATGTTTACATGAATTAACTTCACTTTTTGAGTACCTGAGACAGAAAGATTTCCTAATTAAAGAAGATATATTCTGTATTAGTCTTTCCTATCTATTGTGATTCAATCCATATGATCAATCTATATTCCTTATGTCATGGATTGCAGAGATCATTCAACCGTGGTGATTTAACACAGTGCCATGCTGTGTTTGTACAGAAACACTGCACAAAGGAGATTCCAAAGGGATTTTAGCAACCCCCGTCTAACACAGGAATTTTGAATAACTTTACTTGGCCATAGGCAAAAGAATTTCCTTTTGGCAGTTTTTCTCTCCAAAGAAAACACAAAAAGTGGAAGTTAGATAGTACTGTTATTAGAGCTTTGTTGCAATGAGAGAGAAAGTGGTGTTCACAACAGCATGGATACAGCAGCAGCTGAGAGACAGCTCCTCTGCTGGACCTTCATTTGCTCAGTCTCTCCTGGATTCAGGTCTTCACGGAGCTGATCCCTCTCTTGGACCATGCCTGCACATCCTGCTTCCTTTTCTTAGAATCCTCTATATCATTGGGAGTTTTGGAGGGCAGAGAGCAAGCAATGAGGTCAATATTGAGATTTTTCTGTTTTAAGTGTTAGTTACTAAGGAGATGCTTGGAAATATTAAGGTTTGCTCTGTGTGAAGTTCTCATGGAAACAAAAAGATGAAGACTGAACAATCCTGTCAAAAAACCCGCAAGTGAAAAAAGCCACCCATACCTCCCCTTGGCTGCAACCTGAATGGTGTAGGAAGCACCAAAACATAGCAGGTCTGTTTCATGCACTCACTAGAGTCAGGGAAAAATGTTAATATTTTCACAGAAAACATTTCAAAGTAATCTCCCTTCTGCAACAGTTTTTGGGTTCTCAGTTTTTTTCTGGTTTGTGGTTTTTTCCCTTGCTCTCCTTCCATTTCACCTTTACTGGTGAAAGAAAAGAAAGCAGGAAGGTGGTAAGTGATCTAGCTAGTTAGATACATAGGTAGGTATCTTGCAGTGACAGGGCAGTAAATATGCCTTGCGGTAATCAATCAATCAGGCCTGTTGGATTGAAATTTAGTTTTCAAAGATTTCCTCCCATACGCTCAGCATGTGTCAGACTCGTGCTTCAGTTGCAGTGAGTGGCACGCCGTGCTGAAGGCATTTACGCAGTTGTGCACGAGGTAGCTAATGGCACAGTGTGACACTCTTTGCTGTCCAGCCAAGAGAATATGTATTCCTGCTCCATTGCGAACACAAGACAGAATTGACTCCAAACAGTCCATTTATTCTTTTGACTGCCATTAATCACCTGTATATGTTGACCTGTAACTTAGTCTTGTTTCCATTTACTTCTCCTTTATGCTGTGCATGGACAAAGCAGCAGTAGATCCTTGAACAGTTCCCAATTTTCATTAACAGTTCTCATGTTAAGTTTCTGTTCCTAATTAACTATGCCTAGAACTGCTTTAGGCTTTAGAGAACTGGCTCATTCTTTTCCTTTAATCATTTCATGCCGTATTCTGATTGCATAAGGTAACAAAATCATAGAGCACTCCTCTTCCTCTGTCAGACTGAGCTCCTATTTTAAGTCGTCCCCCCCCGGGTGCAAGGCTTTCTGTATTTAAAAGTTGGTTCTTATTTTTAGAGTCTCTTTTAGAGTTCAGCATTAGATACCTAGCAAATCCAAATTGAAGTCACATGAGATTTTTTTTTCTTCTTCTTAATACTACCAAATAGATGTCCCAGGCAGTTGCATAAAATGACCAGGCAGTCTGAGTCCTCTTTCAGAATTTGACAGATGTGACCCGTGTGCATAGGTAAGGCTCGGTGCTTGCCAGAACTCTGCGGCGCTAGCAGAGCGGGCTGTGCCCGCCGCGACGTGCAGCACCTCCTCACCCCGCTCCACCTGCCCGGACCAAGCTGCTGCCACAGATGCTCACGTTCCGGTCATGAGACCCACCTCATGGCATTGCAGCCATACTAATTAGGTTTTATTAATGGTACGCGTGGTAGCACTCAGTAGAGGAAGAAAGCGGGTTTTTGAAATGTGATTTCAGTAACTGAACTGGAGAATGATGCAGAGAAGCGGAGCTGGAAGGGAAGCCAACATATCTCGGAGAACACAGGCATGACTCAGAGTCACAGGACCCTGAACACTCAAAAGTTCTAGCACATAAAACTAAATATGAAAGGACTACTGGCTTTTCCATCCATCTCCTTATTTTGTCTTTCTTCGGGCCGTTTTTTATGGTAGCTTCTCCATCAGCTACATGGAACACCAGATGAACTAAAAAATACTAGTTTTCTGCCTCTCGGCATGAATGTCATTTGTAACAGGGTAGTCCTTTGCACCATGAAGAGGTAATATGCACTAGAGGGTGACTATTTCCATTTCAGAGTTGATTGTGCTACTGAGGCAAACAGTGTAATAAAACCCAGCATTAAACTTTGAAGAACTTGAGACAACTTTGAAAAAAATCACTTCCTAACAGAAGACTTTGTTTGGACTACCATTTAAATGGCTAATAAAAATTTGGCCATAAGCCCGCTTCCCTCCTTCTCCCTTCCCCCCTTCTCCTAGTGCCTCAATTTACAGAAGCAAAAAGAGGAAATCTGATGATGACATTTTTCCAACTGTAGAACAATTTTTGCTTAGTGTTCCCTGCAGTGTTCTTTGCATAATGTTCTCATTTCTTACTCCCTTTGCACATGACAGTAGGAGGAAATGGTTGCTGCAAGACTTGGTGTGCCCATGCTAGCTTTCCTTCAGAGAGCAAGGCCAACGTGAAGGCTGAGGACCCAACTGCATGGCTTTTAGCCAGGGTCCCAGGTAGTTCCCAGTGCCCAGGCTGAACCCTGTGCTGCCGCACGATCACTTCTGTGAATACTGGATACACTGCCTAGGGCATAGCTAGCATCTTATAACTGATTCTGTTGAGACTACAGTCTGAACATATCCTTAAGTTATTTGTGTTTATGATGAATCTTTAAGGAGACAGGCACATAGCACAATGACACTTCCACAGTGATTTCCATCAGATGGTCTCAAGGTATTTTGCAAGGCATATTTGTGAGAGGAATACACCTTTAAAAACTGTCAGTCCGCTATCCCAGAAGCCCTAGGAATGCTGGCCTATCAGGGTTCAGTGGCCCTTTCTGATAGCAGACAAGATCAGATTTTTTAGAAGACAATGAAAAAATCCTTATAAAATAATAGTTTATTTATTTTTAAAGGAAACTAATAGTGGCTAAGTCACTGGACCAAAACCGCTAATCCAAAACTAACAAGATATGTTGCATGGACACATCAATGTCCAAATAACAAAAGTCTCCCTCTGCCTGTTACATAGAAGAGTTTATGAAGTCAGGAAAGATTATAGACAGAAAGGCTTAAGAAGTTCAGAGAAAAATGCTTGCTGAATGAAGTGCTGGGTGAGATTACATCTGAGAAATGAGAGGAATGGCCCAAAACTGATGAGCAGGAAATTTGGCTTACTTGGTGAACAACAGAAGGATAATCCTTTTTTGCTTATTGCCCTTTTGTGTCCATAATTCGATGCCAAGAGGGCTGAAAGGAGTGAGATTTACCTTCGTGGCACAAAATGCCCACCATCTGCTGGGACTTGAGGGTTCTTTATGGCATTGTTGGACCTTAATTCGCCTAATGCTAAGAGATGATGTGGGCAGACAGAGTCGATGGGAAGGATCCAAAAGATAACCCCATTTCTACTAGCTTCTGTTAACTTCTGAATGATATCCATCATGTGAGGCTCAGGTTCCGGTTCCTAGCCTCTCCCTCCTATCTCTTTTTCCTTCTCCAGTTCAATTAATCTTTCTCTACTCTTGCTATCTGTTTAGTTAGTCTGTCCTGAACTGTTTCTTTTGCAACAATGCTGCAAGCCTGCAACCAGCAAGATAACCAAGAGTGCTGCCTTTGACAGCCCAACACTAGTGTAAATTTGCCAGGTCTCAGAGTGGTTGATAAGGCTTCTGCTACTTTTTTTTCTTTCTCTAGCAGCAAGCTTGGAAGAAATAGAATGAGAAAAGGACTCTGCTGCTGTTTTGCTGTCCTGTGCTCCCTCTCCTCTTAAGTTTTTTTGTCTTGTGTTGTCCTCAAGAAACTAGGAGTCAGTTTTAAGTAAGAATAAGAAAATCACCTTTTTTCTGTTCTACCAAATGGACAGTTAACACCATAAAAGATTCAGAACAAGGGAGTGAAGGAATCTTCACAAGAACTTGCTGCAGCTAAATGGAAAGGGAAAAAGAAGGAGGGTTAACTTCCTTTCCTTCTTTGCCCAGGTCTCCAAAAACGTCCAAGTGATTATTAACAGTGACTGTTTGTCAGCATGCTGTAAAAGAGAAGATCATGTTAACACCTGTGAATCTCTATGCCCAATAGTTTCATTGAAAAGAACTCATAGCAAATGTGCCTCCCCTGCTTCTGCCTTCTTTACTGCCTGCCTGTTTGTGCCATTGCTGTAATCAGCGCACATGGCACAATGCACACTTCAGTCTTAATATGATATTTAGAAAGGCAGTTAAATGCTCTGGCATCTTCATAAGAAAATTTCCCACCTTCAGATTGTCCATGATGAAGGGGACAGAACTTCTCAGCCACTAAGTTCTTCTCCTTAATCATTTTACGGCAGTGGAAATTTGGCATTTATACCTGTTTCAAATATGTTCCCTTAAGTCTGTTTCTTTTTAGAGAATGCTACTTTTTACTTCCTTTTTCATTGAGTTCTGCTGATGACAAAGCGTAGCAAGGAAGGCTGACTGGAAAATTGGAATTCTGTTTCATTAAACTGCGTCTAGTTCCAAAATTTGTTTCTGTATGCATGCGAATGCAATCCATGACCTTTCCACTGAAAACAAACCACAGCTCTGAGACAAAGCCCTCCGAGAAGGTTCATAGTGGCTGCACTCCCCAGGAAAGGGTGAGGGCCCTCTGGAGAGCTTTCGCTAACCGGACTGGGGTTGGAAAGTTGGTTTTCCACACCTGGGAGAAAGCCAAGGCCTTTCTCTTAGCTTGATCTCTCCTTCCTTCCATATATCAGCTGGAGAAGCTATTTTGCCAAATTTTGGTGAACTGACATTTCAATGTTTGAATGCTGCAACAAAATGACATTTTCTGACAAAAAAAGATTTGACAAAAAAAGACTCCTAATGTTTTATAGTTGAGTGCCCAAATAATGTTCTTTGTACAATTCATTATTGTATAACCTTTTTTGAAAAGAAGCAGCCCTCTAATTTTTTCTCTCATCAGTTGCACTGAAAACAGCCCTCCAGTCTCGATGTTTAAGAATCAAGTCTTTTATCCCACAACTTTGACAACAACACAACTGTAGAAAAATAAATTGACAGCACAACATTTAAGAAAACTGAACTCTACAACAAACCCAACTCGAAAACAAAAATTAGACTCACTTTTTTCTGAACCCTTGTATTTTTGTGCGGTATTACTTGTAGGGTTTCATATGCATTACTTAACATGGAAAATAAAAAACAATATTGCAAACAACTGAGCTATAGGTGAAGCTTGAGCCAGAGACAATAAAATGAGTTCTTATTGTAGCTGAACTGGCAAAGTAGCCCATTCACCTCTGAGAGCTGAAAACGTACCCTCAAGTGTACTGTGACATACTTTAACCAGCATAAAATGGAACTGCCACTAAAAATACAGATCTCACCCTTGTTGCAGTTTATACTTCTCTTTCCCACCTTCATCTCTTGTCTATATGGTCCCTTCCCACACAAACAATAGGATAGCTTTAGCCGAGCTTCTCCCTTGATCTTGTTCACCATGAGGCCTCCCAAGCATGTGCAATAGGAAAAAAGGAAGGAGCAGAACTAGGAATGAATGAGCAGCTGGAGACAGACAGAACAAGATTTTTTATTCCAATGGCAATGCCAGTTTAAGCAGGATAACGGCATTTGCTGCTACCTGGTAGTTTGTCCAGATAAGGTCATGAGAAGCTCAAATTTCCCTATAAAATTTGGGCTATGGGGAGACCTCTTTTTTATGTCAATTGTCCCTCTGCGTTTTCAGTACAACAGGAAGGAAGCATATTTGGACCATCCTGAGAAAACCCGTTTTCCTGAACYATAGCAGATGGCCATGAACTCTTTAATAGGTGCTTGGCATCCCCCAGGCCCGGGCTGTATTACATCAAAGGTAACCTGTCTGGCACACACAACAGCAGCGTGTGATGTGCAGCATAACACTGGATTTCACTCTCCCACCAGAATTTGGAAGATTCACATACCTATTATTTCTCCAGCTATCAGGAGTGGGAGTTACATGCTTAAATTCCTCAGCTGAAAAAACCAGACTGTTTTATTGACTAAACAGTATTGTTCCTCTAAAAAAACACACACAAGACATAAATGCAGATGAACTGTTAAGTAATTTCCAATAGTTTGAAATACTTATATTCATACCATACTTGTACACTTTTTTTCATCGGAATACATTTTGCACTCATTAACAAAGATGCTATTCCATTTAAGTCAATTGGGGCTTCTCTGGTGTATCTTAGAACAGATCTGGAGCCAAGATACGTATCTTACTCAGTTCATTAGACTCTCCAATGCTGTAGATTAAATAAGCAAGTATGTCACTAAATCTGTTCAGAATTAAAATGATACAAAATGTATTTTTCTTCTTCCAACTAAACAGTTTTCTGCAAATCTGAACCAGATGGAAACACAGTGAGTTATCTGAGATGAGCTCATCTGGACTTCTGAGTGGAATGTCCGACATTTGGTCACACATCTTGAGATGTGAGTTAGGGTCTGAATGGGGAAATTTTTATCATCTTATGTTTACTTTTGTGGATAGGCTCATTAGCTTCAATGGCCAACAAGTAAAATAAATGACACGCACACACAGAGCAAGACCATGCAGGATACGTTTCTGTATAAAATCTCTCAAATGTAGTTCGCATTCCCAAAGACAATTGTCCCCCGAAAGTCCAGCAAACACAGTAAGTGGAAACTCAGCATCAAAATTAGTTAAGAAATCTGGAGCAGCTCTTTTTATCTATGTCTTCCATTAAACCTGCTTTTGCTATGTTTGTCTGGGAGATTAATATTTCTGGAGGCACACTGACTTGTAAGTCTTTTATGGAACCAAGCATACTGTTGCCATTTGACTAATTAAAAAAAGCAGGCATCTAAATTATTCCCTTTTATAGTTATGGAAAAATTATGAGGGGAGTTTACAAATGTAAAGTGGCAGATATTAAATCCCCTTGTTTACAGGATTAAACAGGAACTACATACGTTTCAGCTGTAGAGTCATCTTCTGTTGTCAGGTACACTGAATGCTGCAGTGAAACTGCTCTTGTGTTGAAGTACCTGTCCTTTATTAGCCCGATCAGGCTAATCTTGCCTCACTGAATTCAGGGGAGCTTTGCCATTGCCTTCACTGACGCTAGAATTTTACCTTTAGTCAAGAGCCTGAATATGAAATGCATTGAGCTCCCACATCTTCAGCAAAGTAAATGAGACCTGAAAGTACTTAGTACCTTCTCTACATTATGCACATCCGAGTTTTAGACAGTCTGGTGATGGCTGCTTCAGGCTAATTTACCAGGCTTCCTGATAAGATAAATTAGCATAGGTGGAACTCCTCTCCGTGAGAATTAAGCTGCTTCTAATATTTAGACTGAACAGGTTTGGTTCTTTACACTGCATTGAACTGGGGCCAGCATACTTTCAATGTGCAACTCTCCTCACTCCCATGAGCAAGCTGGAAGAGTCTATTCTGTGGCAATGAAGAACAGAAAATCTGTATATGTGAGAGAGACTTAGCACCCATCTACCTGAAAGGTTCTCCAAACTACTATAGGTTTTTGTTGTTGGGTTTTTTGGTTTTGTTTTGTTTGTTTTTTAGACACTTCCTATCACAGTCCTAGAATAAAGGACTCACTCGGGACATCACAGAACATCAAACATTACAGAAATTGAAACAAAAACATTTCTAATCAGAATGGCCTGACTTTATTCCTCCTATGACTCCACTGCAGTTCAGTAAGTTTTTTTGTATTTATTCTTTCTCTCTTTTGGAAGGAAGACAGTGAAAATAGCTGCATTTAAACAAACTTCAGGCTCATAAGACAGCTCTCTATTCTGAAGAATTCAGAGTTTTTGTGGTTTGTTTTTTTAATCACAATCAGAGACACGAGATCTGATTTGTATTGGTTAAATTCCAATTTATTCCTCTTGCCTAATGTTTCCTCCTGGCTGGCCCTGCATCTTCAGCTGTGTGTAGCCAAGAGGAATCACCAGGCATGGGGACATTAGTGGAATTTAAACTGACTAAATCTGGGCCTTGGTGCCTTCATTTTGTGACTTTCTTTTTTGATATCCTTGAAATGCTTGACAGAGGCTTAAGAGTTCGTGGACCGAGATGTAGATTATTACTTGGACGGCAAAAGATGAAACAGAATATTCTGAAGAATAAATGAATTTGCACATCAACTCAAAGCTGAATTTATCCAGCAGAAATTTCTCTGTAGGACTTAATGGACACCAGAGAGAATGAAAAAATAGTAGGATTAAAAAAAAAAGGAAAAAAAAAAGAATCATGCTTACTGGAGCTGTGGACATTCTCAGGATAATTAGTTACATATGTTTTGGTTGTGCCCTAGGGTAAAATAAGTTCTGGGATGAGGTAATAAATAAATTAAATGTGGTTTTGGAAATAGTTATCCCTAACTACCCAAAATGTCCACTGCTAGAAGAATTTGGATGCAGCCGACTTTGGAAAGTTGAAAGGACCACAGAAACAACTTTTATAAGAGCAACAATACTGCAAAGAAGACACCACAAAAACTGAAGTCAGCACAATCTTGAATGCTGCTGATTGATGCACTGAGCTAATCTAATTGATACATTTTGAAAAGATTTGTTTGAATAAGCTAGGTAATTTGGAAATGAGGTATATAATAATGTACCCCCACATAAAGTCATCAATTATTATAGCACCAGCTAAAATACTAGCTGCATCTTTTGTTCACATGGATGAATTCTATAAATACTGAATTGCTTTCCACTGCCACCACCCCTTTTTTTTTCTTTTTCACTTTTTAGAGTGGAAAATATAAATAGAGCTTAGCTTCACTTATCGTGTCATATGTTCATTTACTACTGTTATTCAGTCTTGCTTGCAGTACCTCTAGAGCAAACTTTTTTTAACTGTTATGGGTCAGATCCAGGTTAGATCCTGTCCTGCCCCTGTGATGAAATACAGAACCTGCTTGACCCAGCCACTCTGAGAAGACAGATTTTAAGTCCTTGACTAATCACTAGGCTTGTACATAAGGCTAATTTCCATTTTCAGTGGAAAAGACAGATTTCAAGGATTTGACAACATCCTGGGGCTTTATTTGGTCTTGTAGGTACAAGTAGCTATCAGTAAATTTACCCAAGTCTCCTAAGGTTTTGGTAAATTGTGTAATTTCCTTCTCATAACATGGCTGATTAACCTCACAACTCGTTCATCAAATTTTCCAGAGGACTTCATAGAGATCTCACCATTTTAATAGTATCCTTGGATTGGACGACAAAATATTAATACTTACTCTACAGGATCTAACTCATTTCTACATGTCTTTGTTGTAAAGTCAGCTATTCAGTTGTTTGACTCCATTTTAGCTCTTCTCATTCCTCCTCCATTAGATGCAGGACAATTCTGGGCTGGCAGCTCCGTAAGAAGAGCCTCCAAAGTAAGGAGGACTCTCCCAGTGGGAAATAGGAATCAGCAAGTCCTGACTCTGGTGTATGTTCCCAATGCCACTTTAGCATTTTATTAAACAGACGGACAAATCAAGGCCAGGCCAGCCTACCACTCCTGCCCCTTTGTGCCAGTTTAAGCCTCAGCCTGGTCAGAGATAATGTAAAATTCAAATTACTCCAACATCCAAAGGATTGTACTCAAGGACTAGACTTTGGTCTCTTCTTAGTCAGGAGTTCCCTAGTCTTTGGATTCTTCCATCAGTAAATTTTAAGAACTTAGCGAAAAGATAACAACAAAAATTAATTCTGTCTTGCTGTTCTCCCAGTTTTTCCATTTAGAATAAAGGTGTAGACGTTTTTCATTTCTCTTTTTAACTTTGAACAAAATAAAGGGATGCTAGCATTTCACACCTTTAAACCATTCTCAAGTGCTAAGGAGTAAAGTGAGAACCCAGAAATCCCTTTTTAAAAAAAAATTAAAATTCTGGAATGTTATAAACTGCTTTTTCTCATCCTGAAAAATTCAAAACAACTACAAGACTGTAAAAAAAAAAAAAAAAAAACAACAAACCATTTTCTTAAAGGAATTATTTCCAAAAAGGTACTGGAATCTTTCAGCTAGCTCTGTCAAGGACATAAGTCTTCAGATTGCCATTGCCTTATCTCCTACATCTAGATGTTCCTTCTTTCCCCATTATGCTGGTCCAAATAATCTGCTCAGTCCCTGCTCTCTAAGACACAGCCATGCATCTTGTTCTTAGAAATCCACATGTGAAATTATGCACAACCACCAATTGCCCATCACAAGAAGCCATAGGACAACATCAGTTCCATTTCTGCTATTTGGCATATATTTATTTTTAAAAAAGAAAATTAAGAAAGTGCTAAATTTACCAAGTTTTCCATACCTGATAAATACCTGAAAATAATGCAATTTCATCACTGGCCAGCAATGGATCTAGTCTTTTAATCTATCTTATGCCTTAGGTGACTATCAGCAGAAGAACTTTTCAGATGGACAATGGCCAGGTCTTCAGTCCCCTGCCACTAATAGAGTCACTTGCATTAGAGAAGAAGCTCTGAACACCTACCCCATGAAGTTAGCAGAAATTTACTCTCATTTCAGCATCTGTATATACCTATACAAGGTAATACTAACAGAACCTAGCTGAAGTATTTTACTCCACAGTCAGGTCCTCGCTCATCTGGGTAACTCACATGAAAGCTGGAACCTCTCTTCTCTTTAAGTAAACAGAGATGTCTAAGAAATAAAGCACCCAAGCAACATAAGAAATTAGGTATTTAACTGAAATCTTGAAGGCAAGAAGTAACTCTACAGGCAAAAGATATCATGGAAATGCTCAGAACAAATCCAGGGCCATCAAAATAACAAAAGAGATGATTATTGCTGTACTAGCAGAGGTAGACTGATCAGAGACAAAAGACCTGTGTTTCAAATAAGGAGCTTAATCAATCTTTGTTTGGCTACTTACCTCATCTGAAAACTGTTCCAGCTGTGGTAGGATTTTACTTCAGACTGGCTAACTCTAACCACAGCTTCTGCCCTCTTCTTGTCATGAAATCAAACACTACAATTTTACCTTGCATTATTTACCAAGGTTAGTCAAACCTCATGAACACACAGCCAGAAGAGGAGAAAGAGAAGATGGGATTTGTGGCTAGCTGATAAGAACATATTTCTGATGCTAATTATCAACAACTGATAGGAACACCCTTACAGATTAGGAATCCAGTGTTGAATCATTTCTTACCAACATGTTTTTCTAGAACCTCCTTAAGAATAGAGGTTACAGCTAGGAAATATTGTTCACTTTATTAAAATTATTATTATTACCAAAGCTTCCAATGCAAATCTGATAGTTTGCAAGTTCTAGTTTTGTTTCCCTTGTGCCTGTGTAACAAACACTTCATTAGTCAGCTCTTTAGCAGAGCTTGGAAGGAACAGGGACTCCCCCAGCACTGTCTCTGAGCACCAACGTAGCACGAAAAAGTTGCTCCAGGACCCAAATTCTTTCCCCAGCCTTGCTTACATACACTGGACACCCATGCAATCATGCTGTTAACCCTTTAAGCACTGACCATTATTTGCTTATTTGGTATTTGTTCCATGTAGCTCCTGACTACTACTCTTGCAATGTCTCTTTGCTGAAAGCCTCGCTTTTCAAGCCTCGCAAGCCTCTAATAATTTTTCCTTTTTTCACTGGTCCCCTATTCCTATATATTCAAGTACCCATGGTAAGACTTCTGCAAGCAGGTAACTGATGAATCAAAGAGGAAGAAATTGTCCACTTAATACCACTCAGATTGGATGCCTCACTGCTGAGTTCTTCAGCTTTTTTTCCTAGATGTGAAATTATTTGGGGTGACTAATGAATTTTAAAAATCTGTATGAATATTCTCTTTGGGCATGAAAGCTAATACAGGATGCTTGTGCAAGCACCTTAAACCTAATTTACGTGGACCGTCATCTTACTGTAGAGAATATCAGGTGAGTGTTTATTAACACAGCCAGAACTTCTGGAGAAAAAGTTGTGTTCATTTTCTGTTAGGAAGGTTCCCTTCAGAAGATCTTCTGATGCTTTTGTCCAGAATCAGGCCTACAGTAATACCCATACCTAAATCCACATCCCACTAAATGCCTTCAGAATGACCTTTACCTGAAAGCAGTATTAAGAAAATTCATCATATCCAAAGGAGAACAAGGACTGCACCTACCTCAGAAGGCTACAGATCAGTGGGTGTGCATGGAAGTAATCTGGGAAATACTGCTGGTTGCCTGTCCTGTTCCTGTACTCTTCCCAGAGTGCCTGAAGTTGACCACTGTTCCTAGTAGATTTTCCTCCAAAACTAATGGGCCTTAGCCAGTCCCTAACAAAGCTGAACACCCTCCCCCCACGACCTCCCAGCAAAGTATGTGAGCAAAAGAAAAACTGGGGAGAAAACAAACAATGATGGGGGGCAACAAATGAAAGAAAGGGAGAGACTTCATGGTCATAGGTTAGAAATGAAAAAACAGTATTTGGGGATGGAAGGAGACAACAAACAGAGGACCCTTCCAAGGGTCGCTGAAACCAACCAAGGAGCTGGTGGATGCTGTTCAGCATTGCTCTGCCCAGAGACGTGACAGATGAGAGAATGAAAATAGGCCCAAGTCCCTGGGATCCCCATCAGGCATCCCCTCCTGAGGCTGTGACAGAGCAGCTGAAGCACAGCAGAGGAAACTGATGGGGAGGTGTTCTACAACCTGGTGGGTCTTGGGTTGAGGCATGTAAATAAAAAGGCAAGGGGAAAACTGCAACCAAAACCTGATTAAGAGGTTTTGGAGGAGCCTTAAGAGGGACTGCCACGTGGTGAACTCAATATGCTTGTACATCGTGGCCTTCCAGTTGCCTCAGAAAGGACGCATGTCAAGGGACCCACACAAGTTGCAAAGTAGCCCATATCCTCATTATACGAGCACTTCCACATAATATCGAAGATACAGGCTAAATCTAAAAAAGTTGTATGAGCAACTATATTTTCTCAACTGCATTTAGCAACACATTCTGTCCAAAGCCATTGAAAATCATCTTTTAATAGCAGTCACCGTCTACGTTCTATCAGCCTGTTTCTGAAACATATTCAAGGGTGTTACAGAAATATGGAGTATTGTGGTTAAGGTAATCTGGACTCTGCGCATAAGTGGGCAGTCACAGAACACACCATAGTTGGTGACTAGAGTCAGGTTAGAGTTAAGCAGTTTTCTACAGGATTGCACTTTACAGTGGTAGGAGGGAAATAATCTTAATCACATAAGTAGAACAAGTACCACTCATTCACTTCTTGCCATAATGGTATGTCAACACCTGTAGACCTTGCTCCAAAATCCTGTGTTCTGAGCAGCAGCAATTTGCAGTAACATGACTGGTAGAACTTAAGTAAATTAGGATTCATAACTACTAGATATAGGGCTATGCATTGCATCATTCTTAATATATTATAAGCAAATAATCATCTTGATTTTTTACAATATCAAATGTAGGGCTTTAGCACAACTCATACTTTTTTTTTTGGCAAGCAGTGAGCTGCTGCTGTAGTTGCACCACCAGACTGGCATTAAAGAGATGTAGGGTTAGCCACACGTTTCCTGTGTGACTTCGTATAAATTGCTTAATCTCTGTTTCTCAACTCCTCATCCATGAAACAGAATTATTTCCTTGTGTCACAGGAATGTGTATTAAAACACATGTATTAATGAGCAGGTACAATGGTGACACAAACTATATAAAATGGCACTTAGGAAAATGTCAATATTAATTGAAACTAACAGTGAAAGCTCTCTGTATTCATACCTGTAATTTATTCCTAACTTAAGACCACTCTACTATTTCTGCAGACCTATGCCAATACCCCACTGGTAATTTTTTTAATTTTCTGCTTAATTCCCTAGAGAACATTGCAAAAATACAGTGTTTATCTAGATAGTATTCTATCAGAATAATGTTTTTACTATTTCTTTCAACATGTTGTGGCTAAAATACATGAAAAAAATTCAAAGTAGAAGATCATCAAAAACTATTTACATGAGAAATGAAGTATCATATGAGGAAATAATCCCACAAAACTTTGTCTCCTTCAACAATTTTTGCCAGTGATAAAAGTATTGTTGAAAATTTGTCCAATGTGAAATTCAGATATGTTAGAGATGAAACTGTAGGTAATTTGATAGGTAGAAAAAATGCAAATAGATTATAGCAATGCCTACTTTAGGACCTTTGATTAAAAAATGCTCTGGTTACATCTTGAATATATTGGAGCAACTGTTTTCGTGGCAGGTAAGGGAAATGGGGAGGCGAAGAGTGAGGGATGATGTAAGATTGCACAACTGCTCCACGTGGAGTGAATCTGCTCTAGCACTAAGGAACTGTTTGAGGAAGCTGGGAAAAGGAGAAGGGTGTGGCTGGTGAAACCGTGTCTCTCGGAGCCATAACCACATGTTTAAAATAGCATTGAAAAAATACGCTCTGGACCATCTTTGTTGTTTTTTAGTGCAGTAAGCTTTCTACACAACTCCTTTAAAACAAGCATGCATACAGAAGGAAAAATAGGAGCCATCGGCAGCATAAAGCATATCCTTAATTTCCACAGTCCTCTCAGTTCTAGGCAAGAAGGAGCTCCCAAAGCCAAGACTCTATGTAGTTATTGTCTAACTGAAGTATCCTCTCTAGTGATGCACAGTGACAGAAAATGTTTATTATTGATTCCATAGAAAATGAAAGAACAGAAAAAGAGGGAAAACACTCATTCTCACTCATAATAAAAATAAATGTGTGGGCTTATGCATCATGAGTATAGATACGTCACAGTCAGGTGGAACATAGTATTCTGGTAAAATGAGTTTCCACTTTATTTTTATTGAAGAAAAATATTTCATTTAGGCAGGGCAAGAGATTTTTCAATGCTAAAGAAATAACATAAGAAAGCCATGCAACTAAAAGCAGTAACTTCGCTGAAGGTCTCTTTCTAACCAGTTATTTAAAGGGAGGGGAAGTAGACATGGAACTACCACAATCACAGCTACCGTTTGAATTTGACAAAATGCTTCAGGAGAGAGTAAAATGCAGAATGAAAACAAAAGAGATCCTCAAAGTGATCCATCTCAAAACAGGTCAAAAGGCCCTTATGTCACTTCATGCTAGCCCCTATTTCAAAACGGCTCAGAAAGCCCTTTCCAGAGGGCAGCAGTCCCACACCGAGTAGGCTGAGTCAGTTCTGAGTAGCCATGCAAGAAACTTCTTTTCTACTTGCATAGCTGCTTCTTTTTTTGTTTTGATTTAAACTGAGGGGTGATACCAAGGCATGTACCCTGACATGACACCAGGATTTGAGGTTTTCATTGTACAGAGTGCAGTTGTTTGATCAGTTACTAAGATAAAAGGAGTCCTGAATAAATAGGTACAAGACAGTGCATCAAACAACCAGAAAATATTTTCATGCTGTGAATCAATGTTGTAGATCTTTCTGTATTGGATATGGTATTCACATCCTTAAAATTGCTAGGAGAGGGCCTGTCTGAGTCCTCTCACTGAGGTCTCACAGACTATCAATCATTTAAATTCTTGACTGGTCTCATCAGCCTTATTGCAGATACTTGCTCTCTCCTGAATGCTGGCTCAGGGTGATATGAGCAGGTCATTCTCTGAAAAGCTGCTCTTTTGTCAAAGTCTGTAAAGCAAACTTTACAGAATCACAGAATCACAGATGGCTGAGGTTGGAAGGGACCTCCAGAGGTCATCTGGTCCAACCTCCCTGCTCAAGCAGGGCCACCTAGGGCCAGTTGCCCAGGACCATGTCCAGACAGCTTTTGAATATCTCCAAGGATGGAGACTCCACAACCTCCCTGGGCAACCTGTGCCAGTGCTTGGTCACCCTCACAGTGAAACAGTGTTTCCTGACATTCAGAGGGTTTGTGATTGTTTGTGCCTGTTGCCTCTAGTCCTGTCAGTGGGCACCACTGAAAAGAGTCTGGCTCCATCCTCTTTGCACCCTCCATTCAGATATTTATATACATTGATGAGATCCCCCTGAGCCTTCTCTTCTCCAGGCTGAACAGTCCCAGCTCTCTCAGCCTTTCCTCATAGGAGAGATGCTCCAGTCCCTTCATCAAATTCACGGTCCCTCACTGGACTCTCTCCAGTAGAGGTTTTACAATAAACCTCCTCATAATTGGCCAAGCTGAGGAAGGACTGTATTTATTTCTCGCTTTCCAAGAAAAAAGCATTGGCCATCACCAGCCTTGTCTAAGAAAGTGTCATAACTTTGTTCTTATAACACATGGCGCGCTCTGAATTGCCTGCCTTCCAGCTTTGCACACTCTGGCATCTTTTGCAGAGGAAAAATGAGCTAATTTCAGCGCTGAATGGACTTCATTATGATAAAATAAGCTTTTCTGAACTTTCAAATATTTTGGCAAACTTAACTTGGCTAATTGACCTTGCTTTCATCTGAGGCACTGGCATCCCGTGCAGCAGCAGGGATAGGTCCCAGTTTTGCCCTCCCGTGCAGGGGTGGCTCGTGATGTGTGCCTGCTGCGCCGTGCTGGGGCACACGCACAGAGAGGCACCTTCCCACCCTGCTCTTCCCACTTGCAGCACAAACACCTGCAGCTCTGCAACTCACTGCTGGGGGTTCGCAGGCACCATAAGTGTGCAGCCGTTTGAGATCTGCTCTGTTGTCAGATATCCACTCCCTTTCACCCCTGGGGAAAAGGTAGCAGGTCTGGTCCAGCCTCTTCCTCTGACTGTCCTGGGCCACATCTTTACAACACCATGGGGAACAGCGCAGCACGCTCCAGCTGAATGTCGAGCGAGTGGGCAGGACCAGGTCTGGGCAGTTACTACTTCAGATCCCCAAAGGGGTTCTGCTGCATTTGTACACTGTTGGGTTGAAGCTATTAAGCACAGGTTTCAGTTGGAGATGTGAAAGACTGCAATAAGCTCCTGGAAAAAATGTAAAATCTCCTTCACGTGAGGTTTATAATGACAAGTTAAAAATGACCTGTCGGGAAGGTGTATAGATACCTGATCCTGCATCAGTGCTGGGCAGTTTCAGGTCCAAGGTTTTTCCACCCTGCCGCTTCTACAACACCTAGCTAAGAGCTTCCTTTCTCCACTGGGAATCAGTTCTTAGGTTGAAATTCTCCAGTCACAGCTTCTTTATTGCACTGCCATGCATAGGCCCGTTGAACCTGAATAAAACCACTTCCAGCACTAGTGCTTGTAGTTACTTCTGACTCATCTCATATGGGCAGCACACATCAGGATGGCATCAAGCCCCCAGGCTCATGCAGCAATCCCAGCCCACCAACACCACCTCAGTGACGTTGCTTGAGCCTACACTCCCCTTCTTATACAGAGAATGACCTTAAAGAGACCATTTCACCCCTCTTGCACCTATTTCACATTTGCCTTGATTTATTGATCACACATCAAAGTGCAGGAAGGAAATATTTTCATACTGCTTTGTAATCTTCTCACGTCACCTTGTAAGTTTCTATGCATATTGACGTGTTATTACAGAAAACATAGCTCTTGTTGGGGAGCTCACAACTACTTCTGGCCTGGTAATCAGATAAGAATATTGCGG
The DNA here is from genome assembly GCA_035582835.1 of Phoebastria nigripes. Lineage (NCBI taxonomy): Eukaryota > Metazoa > Chordata > Aves > Procellariiformes > Diomedeidae > Phoebastria > Phoebastria nigripes. Next base: position 875,027 of record JAYKAV010002782.1, read on the forward strand.
GAGGGAGAGTCTACCAGATGCTCCAGAATACTTCAAAGATTGATTGCAAATATTTTTTTTGTTTAGATTGAGCTGACTTTAGATTAATTAGAACTGCTGTTAATAAACAGTGAATGACTTTATGCTGAATGTTGCTGCCAGTTACTTCATTTAACTGTGCTCACAGTGACAGTATTAAAAAAAATCTTATGGGAATCATTAAATTCCCTCACTGTGAAAGGATTTCTTCTTGTTTATCTTATATACTCTTACTGCCAGTTCAGGCATTCAGCTTTTAAAAAGTTCCCCGTCACTTTCTTGGCCTGACACTGCCAATTCTCAACCACTGTCACCACCCTATTACCAAAAATGTGTACAAAGGCTGCCATTCAGATCTCTAGAATGCTGCCTTTTTATTAATTAAACTGTAATATTACAGTTATTACTACAATGCTATTGCAGTAGTCCCAGTGTGCATCACTATAGTAACATTTCTGATATGCAAATATCAATAAACTAATATCGCAGCCTAAAGTAGTTACAGCATTTCCCTATGATCCCCTGGTTAGGGCCCAAACTTTGGAGCAATGAGATCTGTATTCTCACACTCATGCCCGCTCTGCTCTCTTGGGCCTTCATCTGCGTCCTTCAGTTTTGTCATTTGTGAAACAGAGACAATGATACCTTTGTAGACCTTCTTTATAATGTTTGTGTAAAGCTTTGAAATACTGGCTTTAAAAGACACTAGCAAAACCCAAAGTAAAGCTAGGAGCTTCGTTTGTTTGGTTGTGTCTTACCTAGAATCTATGTGATCAGCAGGTCCAACTCTAAATGGCCTGGTGACAGGGGAAGAAAAAACCCAGACTGTAGGCATGATAAAAGATTAGGAACAAAAGATGTCTAAAACAGGTTTGCCACCCGGCATTTATCGGTCTTTTTTCTAGCTGTCCCAGAGAACTGCTAGACTCATGCCCAGGGCAGTGGGACTCAGAGAAACCCGAGCCCATCCTGCCCATACTCCAACCTGGCCAGCTGTGAGCCAGCTGTGGTCTGCAAGGCAGGTCACAATGTCCAAGCTGAGCTACCCTGTGTTAGCACGATCATGTGTCTTTCAGGTCACAGCTTGGCCATATTCAGTTAGCTCAAAGGACTCTTGGACTGTCTACACCAGCACAAATACACCTGGCCATATTCAGTATATTCCCCATCTCCAGACAGGTATGGTTATTGTTAAACCACTCACTGTAATAATTTTGCATCTCACAAATATGAGGTACCTATTTACCTCTGTTCACAAACTCACTTCCCCACAGTTCCTGTTCTTTAGGAAAGGGAACTACAGGTCACTGCATCAGAAGGGACTCATGGATTCTCAACAGAGCAGGCAAAAATGCATTTTGCCTCCCTGGGGATCAGAGGTCTGACTATTTCTGCCATTGGAGGGGAGGGCAAAAGGCAGAGGTGGGACAAAGACTGAGGGGAGAGCCCTCATTACTCATCCTGCCGTTGGAAGAGGCACTAAGCTCAACAACTCCTGCCCTCTTGCTCATCTCTGCTGAAGACCACGGTGGCAAGCCAAGGAACTGAACCGCTAACAGACCAAGCAGGCTGCAGAGCCTTTTTGCTGCCACTAGACATCTGTCGCTGTTGATAAAGCTCTGCTCTGCCTATGCCAGCAGCTGGCCCCGACTGAAGCCTACCTCTGCAAACAGCACTATCTGTCTCCAGTGCCCCCCCAGCTCTTGTTGTGAGTGTAGGCCCTGGAGGCACCGGCAGCCATGGCTGTGGGAGTACAGGAGCTGCTGTTGTCCTTGTGGTCTAAACCTTTGTCTCTGACAGGACTTAATGCCAACTTCATCTGAGAAGAGCTTTAGAAAATCTGTGCAAGCAATTAGGGGATGAACCGCCTCCAAGGAAACTTTCTCTCTAACCCTTATTAGTAGTTAGAGGTTGGCCGCAAAGCAAGTAGCTTTACATTCTCAGACTTGCAGACACCATTATGATGGATGCCCCAACAGAAGCCAATTCAAAACAGATACACGGCACTTTGTTCGGTAACATGGGTGCACTGGTTTGCGTGAGGTACTAGCGCTGCATCTCCGTACTGGATTGACGTGGCTTTATCTTTTCTAAGCACTGGTCTTTAAGAGATTAAAGAAGAATTTTTTTTAATTTAAGCCAAAAGAACTTGATTTTGACAAGACTTCAAATTGCCCTGAAACCAAAACCAGACAATCTATGAACATTTAAAAATGAAGTCTGTTATGAAAAGTCATTTATTTTTAGGGGGTTTAAAAATATTATTATTGACATGTCATACAGTAGTGTAGCAATGCTGTCTCACAGGACATGTAATGTTGTACAATACCTTCAATATTCTATGAGCTGATTCTCATGTTTTATTTTATATATGGACAGCTGCGTCTTAGTCAAGGCAGAAACTCTTATTTTATGGATTGGGAGGTCTTCTGTTTGTACTGTGACACATTTTTTACAGAATATTTCAACAGAATTTCCATTCCACAGGAAGTTTCAGACTGTTTTCATTCTGAAGGAGAGCAATTTGCAAAGTGACAATATTTTCCATGACATGGAAATCCCAGCTTTTAACTCATTCCTGTCCCAAAGCAAGGAACTGTGTGGGTGACGCCTTCCATCTCACTGCCAGATCCAATGCTGATCGTGTCCCCTCCTGCATTACTTACTGTTGCTTTTCAGCTCAGGATTTATGTCTCCAAGATTAGCAGGTATGATTCTGAGTACAGGGCTAGGAAGAAGATTTCATGAAATGAGCATGCCATTTTTTTAGAGGTGTCTCTCTTCAGATCAGAATGACACTCTAAAGCCAAAGTCACAGCCCCAGATTAAATATATATTGTGCGTGACCAAGCTCTGCATTTTCCAGGTCATAAGAGTTATTATGACCTGGTCTTGAAAGGAGTTGGGTCCTGAGTTGTGCAACTATTTCGCAGATCCTTTTATTTGCATGAACAGCTTCATCTGTAATCATACGTGCACCATATGCAAAGTCCTGTTTGCAATTCACATAAATTATTAATTCACAGCTTAAGCTGCACATTTCCTCTATTAGTCACATTTCTTAGAGGCTTCTCATTACTGCAGCATATGGAAGTCCTCCTTCCCTATGGTGCTGTGCAGTAATTAATTGTGGGAATCAAAAGGTATGTAAAAGACATAATTTAGGACCAAACTCAACATAGAAATTTCCCTAGCACAAACCTCAAGCAAGCAGTAGAGTTACTGAAAGTTTATATTACTGCAAGCTTTTTCAGTGTTTGAAGACAATGTATTTTCAGCTTGTCTAATACCAAATGGACAACAGGAGTTTGAGAACTGTTTGTAGGGATTAATGACTAGCTGGGAGGAGCTGATGGCTCAAACGCAGTTGAGGGCCATTAATCGTGGACAGTCATCAATTCCCAGGCAACACCCAGTGTCAGAGTTGTTACTCTTATAAACTGTTGTTTAAAATCATGTGTATGAATGTTTTTAGGGTTAGGTAGTTATAGTTGGCGCGTATGGGGCATTTCTAGAAAATTAACGCTTTGTATGTTAGGCAGATTGCTTATGTCAGCTCTCCCCATGGCTCTCATTTGCTAATATAATTTATTTTGGATGATGGATTGTGATTTATGTTCTTATACACTCCCAGTACAGGTCATTTAAGTCACATCTATTGATTTTTCAATAGCTTCCCTGTCCATTTGTGTGTGTGTGTGTGTGTCCGCCTTTTAAGACAGTGTATTGCAGAAGACAAACTCCATGTTGATACACGTGACATGACTTGTAAAAACCAAAGGAAAGAATTTTAGGTAAATCACAAATGAAAGGGAAAACCTCGCAGGATGTTGCAGGTTATGTGAGTATGCAAGAAAAGGACAAAGGAAGGTAGAGCAAACTGCTGACAACAGCCATACCTGCAAGGTATTTTTAAGTCAATTGCAAACATGCAGATGCATGCCTGTTGGACACGCTGCAAACTTCTCCAAGATGGGTACAGGACTGGCAAAAATGTGCAAGTTCAAAGAACTATGAGAAGCTCAGGAAAATGATGCTGGCATATGAACTAGTCTTCTTAACAGGCCTCCAATTAAAACCTTGCCAATGACAACCTATATCTATTTTTATGGGTTGTATGAAATGAAGATGTAATTTCAGTTCCATTCTCAGCAAAGGCCTATTTGCATCACATAAGTCATCATCAGAGAAGATGTTAATATGACTTCCTTGTTGGGGAAGCCAAGACCTGAAGGACTATGGAAAATGAAGCCTCCTTTTCCTATTAAGAGATGTTTTCTCCAGGTTGAGTTGGAAAGATATTGGTAGTGAAACACAAAACATATTCCTGTCCTATGTATGTCTCCCAGGTGTCTCAGCATGCCTAGTTAACACCTTTCAAAAGTGCAATATCCATTTTTAAGGAAAGAAAAATCTATTATTTTTTTGAATATTGACTACTACCAGCAAGCAGACATATAAAACAGAGAGCACATGAGCGGCTGTAGATGTAATCCAGGCAGCCAAAAGACTAGTGTGAGCATATTCTTCTCGACCCTAAAGCCTGCCAGAGGACATCCATTGTCTCCTCTCCTCCCTTTCAAAACTCCCTTTGCCATCTTGCGGATCTGTTTATTTTCCCTACAAATACCTAGGTTCTGATGGGTTTTCCTGAAATAAGAAAATAAAACCCAAGTTACTGGTGGGAGGACTTAGAAGTCCTATTGAGATCAAGGTTCTGTAAGAACATACCAGCCTCCAATATGAGCTTATTACTAATCTTGCTTCACATTGTGCTGTCTCTGAGGGCAGAGCATTTTAAAAGCATTAGATTGCTCTGCAAGGAAAACTTTTGTCTTGTGCACATGGCAAATAGAAGGGTCAGGGAAAAAAGTAAGGAAAGAGTTTAATTCTCAGATAAAACTGGGTACTTAAGTCACCCTTATAAAACATAGAGACACCCATGCAAATTTGAGAGTTGTATATTTCCATGACAGGGAAACTGCCTCATCTGCGATGCAGCAGAGTATTTTATGCACACCTGTTTGACTGCACAACAGCTTAGATTCTTGATCTTGCAATGAACTCTTCATAAGCAGGTCCCTGTGCGTAGGTGCTTATTTTTGATAATGTAGCCTCTAAGTCTCTCGTCAGAATAGTTTTAAGGTTTCCATGAACTTTGCTCAAAAATGTGCCAAAAGACTTCCAAGTAACAAACATGCTTTTGCAATTTACTGAAACTTTCCCCTTGTGTTCCAGAGAAGCAACCTCCCCATTACTCACCAGAGAGACACATGAGCCAAAGAGGAAGGAAAGGGAATCAGCTAGTAAAAACAGGCAATTCTCTTCTTTAGTGTCTACACTTAGTCATTAAATAAAAAATAGAAGTGAAATCCAAACTTTTTTTTTCAAAATGGGTCATTGCCTCAGTGAAGATTGAATAGATGAGGATGATTTGTATTTTGATCAGAACTTTTTGTAATCAGTTGCTTTTTCAAAATAATAGTGCTGCACTTCATACCATAGCAGGGGCTATTGTGCATTTGAGGTACTCTGCATCCTTCCAAGGGAATGCAGTCTCCCAAGTATATCTTTTTACACTTCTTTAAATGACTAGTGAACTATATTACCCAATAAGCAAGGGGGTTGGGGTATTTTTGCCAGATACTAATTTTACTTGGAAAAAACTGAGTCAAGGCCAAGGCACAAAGTTCATATCTAAATCAAATTCACTTTCTTCTAAAGCTAGAGTGTGTCGCAGCCTGAGGTTTCCAACTGACTCTTTTTAAAAATGGACTTTTACAAACTTGCAGTGTTGAGCTTGCTTGGGTTCTAGGCTTGCAAGCTGTGTCACGTGGAAGGACAGGCACAGGAGATCATAACGTCCCTTCTAGCCTTAAGAATATGGCAATCAAGTAGAAGTTGAATTTTCAAAGGAAAATGTCAGTTGATACATGATGAAATGGTAATTCCTGTTCATTTCACACTACAATGTATTCAAGGCCCGAGAGTGATATTCAAACCTTACTTCCTGCAAGACAGTACTGTACTTAGTAACACACTGTGTAGTATGGGTTGTACACTTGTAACTCATGAATCTCCCCTGCAATTTTTCAGAAGTAGTCAGTGGTAAGTAGCAAAAACCAAGCACATGACTCCTTTTTCTTGAGTTATTCTCTGAAACCTTTCTCCACAAGATCACTGGAAAGGTTTTTGGGGGGTACCTCCTGTATGCTTGCTACATCGAAGTGTAGAAATCCATAAAATAATCAGTGTTACATTGTCAGGGAAGCGTTCTTTCCATGCATCCTGGCCAGAGCAAATTCTGAAAGGCTTTCTGGTGCCAAAGCAGTTGAATTAAATTAAAAAATGGCTATATTTAGCCATCCCTCCAGATTTCAGTTTCTGAGTATCATTTGGCTGCAGATGAAGGTGCAGAAGGACTCATAATCATGGGTCAAGTTATCATAAATCAGCTGAGCCCCAGGAAATACCTGGCTGTACACTTTTAATTTGGCCAAACACAGGGTAGTATGGCTTAGTTTAGCCGTCCTTCCCTGCAGGCAAAGCTACGTCAAATTGCCTTACATTTTCCGTGGGCTAAAAGCATTCACACTGGATTTACCACGTCTCAGCTGACAGATGGTAACTTATTAAACATCAGTATGCTGATGAAGATTTTGAGCCCACAAGATTTCTGAGGCTTTGAAAAGAAGTAATTTCTAAAGTATGCTACACAACTTCCACCTACACTGCTAGCTATACATTTGCAAATGCTCTGTGGGTACAAGGTGCCGTATTTGCAAAGCCAAGCAGACGTGGCACTTCAGCCCCTTTCTCTCCTCCCTCCTGCTCTCACAAATTGTCATCCTATTGAAACAAGCAGGCTATTTGGCACAGTTGTAAGTGTGGTTACATAACAAAGCCAAAAAAAGCAGCTCCCACAAATCCAAACCACAGATTAAGTCCAGTTTTAGGAGATAATATGTACAGTAGTGACAATGAGAATTATGCCATAAGAAGGAACAACTCTCTGACTCCATTGCTCACAATAATTATGTTTAAAGGCTCATATGTAAATATTCCAAAATACAATAAAAATTGAGTATAATAGTCAGGATGGCATTTTCCATTCATATCTTCTTCCCACACCTACAAGGCCACACTGGAGGTAATCAAACTAGTTTGTACTGGGCATTCCTTCACTAATGTAAGAGCTGCCTCTGGAAGCAGTACTAACAGCATTCTGTGTTTATTTACACAAAAAGATGACAGCAGAAAGAAAAGGAAGAAAGGATGTAGGCTTCAGAACTAGTGTGTCTTGAACTTCTTCCAGAAGAGTCAAAAAAGCACACCTATAGAGTCTTAAGAAGTCTCTGCTGGCCCAGAATACCATTTGACTCCTTTCTGAGGCACACATATTTGAGAGGCAGATGCACAGCCACATTCCACTGTTTGCAGTTATTAAGTAACAAGTGTTGGAGATTTTTGGTAGGTGAAACATTATTTTTCTCACTTTATTTGGGAAATCCTTCTCATTATTACCTTTTCCAGCAGTTTGAAATGAGTCATAAAAGAACTGGTTGATTGTCAGATAAGCTGCCTACATGGGGCTCCCGAAGCATGTATCCTCCAGTGGAACTTGACAATCGGCTAGAGGTTCTTCACTGTTTATATTTGTTTTGTAACTTTGCATTATCAACATTAATGAGGACAAGAATGAAAATGAAAAGCTATGTGCTTTGTTAATGGGAACTAGAACAAGAACAACATGGTTTTGGCTAAACTTGAATAGAACAGTAGTTGAGAATACAATCAGTGAAAAGAACAAGAACTTTCAGATGCCGTCAATTGCGATATTCACAGGCTTAACAAAGTGTCACACGTGTCTTGAGGTTCTGGCCCTATTATGTGTATTTATTTTTTAGTCCCAATGGTTGATGTAGGAAAAAATGCATAGCTACCATTTTATGAAATACTTGGTAGAACTGGAATTGATTATGAATGACGAGAAACAGGAGTGAGTTTCAGACACTCCAGAAATAGAGTCACAGCTCTCATTAAAAAAAANAAAAAAAAAAAAAAAAAAAAAAGAAAGAAGAAACCCCCCAACAAATAAAGCAACCCAATCCCCCAACTCTAAAGCTAAGTTGAAGCATATGAAGCACAAGAACTAATTCCTTATTATTACACTAACAGTTGTCTTAGATATGTTGGCAGGTTGAGTGTTGGGTAAGGACTAGCCGGCCTTGTCCAGGACACAATTTCTGATGTTTCTCGAGTCTACAGAACTCTTTGTCTGTGAGAACAATTCACAGAATGAACAAACAGAAAATAGAGTGTGGCTGCATGGCCATTTTAGACCAGAATCTTCTACTGGAGAGGAGACCAATAGGGAAGTAATACGTGTAAGGTTTTCACTGAAAGTGGTCAAACAGAGAAAGCACACTGGCTGAACAAGGTGCATGCCCTACAGGTCATATGCATAGGATTGAACACTTAGGAGTGGCTGATGGAGTGAAACCAACATACCACTTTTCTGGTTTGATCAGGACATTATCAAGCCCAAGTTCCTCCTTTCACCACTGCTCTCTCAGTGCTTTGGAGCTTTCTCACCAAACAGGTCTGCTTCTAAAAAGAACCTCCTCTCTGGAAAGTTCACTTACCTTAGGAGAACAGAAATACTCATTCATTAATGCCTTAACCAGCAGCCCAACTACCTGATGTTAATTGTCATCAACAAGTAAATTCCAAACTGCCCACACTGATAAGAAGTTCATCATGGTTCAGAGATGGCTCGAGACCAATGAATCAGACAGACAGAAATCACTCTTTAAAAAGTGTAGCACAATTACAACCAGAATAGTTAGTTCACTACGTAAAACAGCTCATCAAACCAGGCAGTTTAATTAAGATGTTAGACTGAAGCCCTGGAATCTGTGAAGAATTATCAATATACAGGACTGGTAAGATCCAGTAAACCCGCATAGGAAAAAATGCCCCATCTTTCAACAGATACCATTACCTGTTTCATCACTTCTGGATGATCCCATCCCATATACATATGGCAAAGCTCAAGAAAAGTGGTAAAAAATTAGAGCCATAAACTATGAAACAGTTCTGTGTCTTTCTGTATTGGTAACAGTGCAGAAGAAGTTTGCCTGCCAAAGATGGAAATAGCCAGTGCCTCAGTAGGAGAGATTCACCTATCAAGCTCCTTGAAAAATAAGTAGTTTTTCCACTCCTCAGGAAGGAAACACTATCCCCTGAAGATCTCTGCAATTGCCATCTCATTTCTGGGCAAAACTATTAAAAATGCAGTAACCAGAAAGTGCCAACAGCATACAACTGCCAGCTTTCTGGAGGCCTCGCAGTCAGGGTTCACATCAGGACACAGAATAGAGACTGTCTTTATTGCCACTCAGGCTACCACTAACATAGAGAAAAGCCTGATACTTCCATATAAAGCCATATGCAGGGATGCAATAAGCCACAAAATGCTGGATACAGAAAGAGGTGGCCCTGCACTGTGGTACCTGCAATGTCTTGTTTGAAGCAGAGCTCAGAACAACATGTAATTGTATCTTCTGTCCAGGCCTTCCCCTGCAGGGTCACACATGTTATCCTTTTTCTTTAATAGCTACACAAGATCGCTGGTGGATACTCCAAGCTGGCAGAGGCATAGCTGATAACACTGCAAGGACTCTTACTCTCAACAGCTACAGCTATTACTATTATTGAAAAGACAGAACACATACGGGAATTCAGCTCTTTGATAAAGCATGGCTGGCTGGCTCAAGCTGAACTTAGGCAAGACTGAGTCAGTGTTGGTCAGACTGGGGAAAATGCTTTGAACTGCCTGAAAATACTCCCAAAACCTTCAGAGTTGAGCTATCACAGTCATGTGGTGAACCAGGGCATTGACTGATGCCCTGCTAGGTGTGGATGGCCAGAGAGAATCTCTTCCCTCCTTTGCTCTGCTGGAAAACTTTTTCCTTACTCCTTAGTGAAGATCAACCCATGCCTTGGTCAGATCGAAATTTAGGCAGCTTCATTTGCTGTAGCTAAACAACTTCTAAGCATTAACAGACTTCCTCTGTCCTCTTTCTCATGGACTCAGACCACTGTGTCAAGCTGCCCTTCCAGTAGCTTTGGAAGCTGGTTTGAAAACTTACTCCTAATTTCTACAGCAGTCGACGGACTAAACCCCAGAAACTAAAATGAATTCTGATCAACAAGCCTCTGCAGCTGCTTTATCCTCTGAGACAACACAATCACAATGCAGCAAAGCCTTCCACCACATCATGGCTCTTGTCTCAAATAAAACCCAAACAACTTTCCTGCCCTGCAAAGAACTCTACCCTAAGCACTTTTTTTTTTTAAATGAGTATGGGCAGTGTACCAGAAACAACATGAAATCTACTAGGCATTTAACTAATTTTTAAAGATAGCATTTGCACATCATGGTGATAGACAGTGATACTGATCCCGTAAATAGGTAAGTTCAATATTGAGGAGGAATAAAAACAGGAACATAGGCAGTCAGATAAAAGAGTGATGGTAACTAGAACAGGAAGATAAACAAGGGAGAAGTTGAAGGAAAAGGAAGGCTTTTTTTACTCTTGTGGAAAGAAGAAGGTCAAGAACAGAAAGGCAGGAGCACAAGCTTATGAAGATGGGTTTCTCAGCTGAGTACCCTAAATACTGCTTAATTTTGTGGTGGATATAATGAAATTTAATGTTTCCTAGTTTTGGATAGTACCCTATCGCTTTTAACATGGACCATCCTAAAAATAAAAATAGAAGAGTAACAGCCTGTATATCTGGGCCAGAGTGAATGGGACATTTTTGTGCCATTCTGGTGATACAGAACAGCTGGAATGGACCTTGAATGTGTCTCCGTGATTTGACAACCTGGAATCTAAACTGGCTTCTCCCCTTTTCCTTCTATATTCTTTTAAACAGTCCCCCAGCAGTTCTGAAGAGGTACTCCTCTTGCATACTGTATACTAATCACCATTTGTGTGCTCCTCAGAATTAAGCACTGACTTCACTGCGTGGAAAGTCTTCAAAAAAATGTGGAGGTGTGTGTGGGGGAAGTCATTTCCAAGTGACATTCCAAGCCCCTCCTTCTCTCTGGCTCCGAGGAGTAATTACTCAGCTGGAAAATGAAACAACACTGCTATTTTAGTGTGGCTTAGGACCTTGGGCCTGGTTTCATATTTCAGATTAATGCTTTCTGTGCCTTTTGGAAATTCAGAATAGCAGAAAAGCCACCCTTCAGAGAGAGCTGCATCCTATAGATGCAAGGCATTCTGGAGACATGTATGACTTGTTGCCCCCTTCCTATTTTGCTGTGTCCCATTGAGACACATAGCTATTTTCCCTCCCACTTGAATGAACTTCTAACCTGCATCTACAAAGCCACATCTGTTCTTCTGACCCTCTGTCCTGGGTCTCTGGTTGCTCTGTGATGAACACTTAGTATACTTTGTTGCAACATACTACTAATAAAGCAAAACAGACTAAACCAAACAGCTTAAAAATGAAGTATCAACATAAGCCACTACAAGACAACTGAAAAATCTAGTCGTATGGTATCTTATGATCCTACCTAATTCTAGTCCTAGTAGGACATGGCTGGCTAGAATGCCAGATCTTTAAAAAAGGAGCTGAAATGCTTTCTTCAGCATATTCTTTAGTATTTCAATAAGTAACGCGTAAGTGCTTCAGTTACAGTTCTACCATTTCTTATATTCCAGCGTGGTGGTCGCTCCAAGAATACGGATACACCAGGGCAGTGGTGAGATGCCATGCAAGGGGAACTTCGACGTAACCTATCAGTCCAAGGAACAAATCGAAGCAAGGTACCACTTCACAGAAACAAGATGGTCTGAGACCAAAGTTTGGAAACTGAGAACGATTTCCAGATTGTGAGAATAAAGTACAGAATAAAAGCTTCCAAAAGCAACATGATCAAGGAATTATCAACAGCTAAGGAAAAAATTATTAGAACATTGACTCAATAACTTGTCTTTCCAATATAATAACAAATCAGAATGAAATAAACTATGAACTCTGTGAATATCTGTATCCTCATTTCCACACTTTTAAAGGATTATGGAAAGAAATGGATATAATTTTAATAGCATTCTATAAGCTATCTGCTCCTTTATTTGTATACGCTAGAAATGGTTTAACATTTAACATAGGAATTGCCAGATCCACTCAGACACAAGGTCCATTTAGACCAGAACACTTCCATTTAAGTGTCCAGCAGGAAATGTTTCAGCAAAGGGCACAAGAAGCCTCACAAAAAAAAAAAAAAAAAAAGCCAGAAGTGGTATACTTTGTAGCCTTACTTTCCGTGCCACCTCTCCATACACACTCTTCATCACTTAATAAAAGATGAGGGTCTTTTGCAAAAGTCTGCATGCTCTTCAATGTACCAACAATAACAATCCATACTGCTATAAATTCTTTCAGCAAAAGTAAGACAGTTTATTAATAAAGCATGAGAAGAATGAATTCCCAAAGCTGTGGGTAGGACATTCACCTATAAATCCCACATACACGGTTGCCAGCAGTTAACAGTTCATAGCAACTAGACTGTGCAGCATCAGATCCCACCATCTGCCCTCTGCTGAGAATATTATTGACCAGGTGATTGTCTCTGTTTGTGAAATCTGGGAATGTTTTCAACAGTGCAAAAGCAGACACACAGACACACCTCAGGTCTACCATATGTGTAGAACAAATACCTGGTTGATTCTGCAAAGTTCAGAGCTCTTAAAAATTCTGGCAACATGCATTTCACTTCTGCTTTACTAAGGTAAGCATACATTTTATAGGGAAAGTACAAAAGTGAAATCTCACTACTTCAAATAATTCCTTCATACTTCAAGAATTCTAATAATTCAAAATGATTCATTGATCTCTAACAGGCTGCCTAGAGATGATCACAGAGACTCCTACAAAGCTTTGCATATTGTCACATCCTTCCTCCTGGTGATAAGATACGCAGAAGTGGAAACTGCCATCCCTTAGGTCCTTAACAGTGAACAGAAATCAGTCTCCAAAAAACAAATTATCACTCTCTCTTCCTTACAAAAAGCCTTGATAACTCACTCACAGCAATAATAGGACTAGTTCGCCATGCAAGTACATAAACACCTCCCTGTTCTTTTTGATGTCTTGCATCCAAGTTACTCTTTCAAATCCCCCAAACAACTCAGCCCTACCTGATAGCAGTCATAAGAGAAAGTGAAAAGCTGTGCTTCCTCAGGTAAGCTTTATTTTTTCCTCCTGCAGGTGCCACAAAGGTCTTCTTGTTCTTTGAATGACGTAGGACACCATTGCCACCAAAGTGGTGCCATCACTTCCTCCTAGGTGTTGCTGAGTCTCCGCAGGTACTGCATAAAAACTTCCTTCAGTCACAGCTATCTTGCAAGAACTTCAGCGGGAACTTCTTCTGCCAACTGAACTTGGGGTTTAGCCTTTGTTTAGTGAAAAACTCCAGAAATATTATTATGCTCTGTCTACCTCCAGAAAATGGTGGGACTTTAACCTTTATTATATTTCCTGAAGTCTTCTGGGACCTACCATAAATCGCTGCTTCGGGGAGCTGTTCCAAGAACTATGAACCAGGTTTCTAGAGAATAATGCAATAGAGTGGCAAAGGGACTGGCGCAGGGACATAAAGTACAGGGACAGCTGAATAAGGATGGCTGTTGTTCACTGTTGTTCCTTGTAATAATAGTATGAGTTCGTATCTCCAGCCAAAGCCACAACAGTTAACAGGTTTCTTTGTCAACACAAATAAGTTCATTTAGGGAGAGAGTATATAAATATTTTCTATCAAGCATGGAACTTTACTCCAGAAAAAAATTACTCCCTTCCTTGAAGCCATGAGAGATTTCATGAGATTTTCCAATCCCATGCCCTAGCCTAGCAAGCTAAGAAACACACAAATCCTTAGAACAAATAAAACAAGAGGCATCAAGTTACATAATTATTTAATAAAACACTTAAATAAAAGTTGAGAGTATTAGGGACAATTTCGTAATAACTTGGTCAGTTAACTATGGCTTTTGACTCAACACTTTTTATTTCATATTTTCTCTGTTTTCCACATTGTGCCAGCAAAATGATTTTTATTCAAGATCACTGAAATGGGAGACAATTTCTGCTGCACCATGTGAAAAAGAAGGAAATAAATCCTGATCTTCAGTTTCTGAATGATGGGGTAACGCTTTATACACTTCCTGTTTGGGCCCTGCATGCCCAAATGGTTTCTCTGGCATTTTGGCTGACATAGGTGAATGAAACAGTCTGAGGAAGCCAAGCCTGAAGTTTTCTAACACCAACCAAACGTTACAGCCAGTAGAAGGTCTGGATCCTAAAAGCCGAGCTTCATCCAAAACAAGTTTAGGGATTGAAAAAAAAAATTTATTGAATCTTTTCACAGAAAGTTTTAAAACAAAATTCAACAAAAGATTTCAAATTGAATTTTGTTTGGTTTTTTGCTCACTTCACCCTGCTATGGAATATAACAAGTTTAGTAGAGTTATGGGGATGTTCCTTCCTTTACTATTTTCATGTCTATTGTTTCACTTACTCAACAAACTTCCTTCCAATTGGGAAATTTAGGGAGCAACAAAGCATGATGACTGTGGTGCCCTTAAGAGTCATGAAGTTACAGAGCAAGAAATAAGCTCTTTGTATGTGAAGAAAGCTAGACATTATAAAATTTTGTGGCACTCTTTCTTCAAAGGAGGAAAAAATTAAGAATATAAAAACAACTGTTTGCCCCTTCTTTTTAAACGAAAATTCATTTCATGTCAAGCCCCATGATGGAATTGCAACAGCATTCCAATATTTAGTTTTAATTAGCTTTCTATTTTTTCACCTGCTGTATTCACTGCTCTGTCAGAGCTGGTGTGCATGAGTTTTTCTTGCATTGCACTTGCAAGAACTTGGACACAGTGGCTGAAGACATCTGAGGATCAGGACACATTTTACCTTTTAAAAGTGAAGTGGTAGAAGCTAGGACAGTGTTATCTACCAGAGCAGGGCCCATTCGCCTGTGGAACTGACAGATTTCCAGTGTGTTGGGGTAATTCCCTGATTAATTTCCTAACAATTGCTTTGTCTGCTTTTCTCCCATATTTGTGTCACTTCTTTCTTCTGTCACCTTTCCCTTTTTGGTGCCTTTTCTTTGTCTTTCCTCACCATCTCTTTGGTCTCAGATGGGTATTCCTCACTCTTTATCAGTGCACTTCCTTCAATCCAAGGAACTTTACTGGTACCAGCATTAGCTATCTGTGTTTAAAACACCTACAGAAAAAAAAATATTTAATTGAGTTTCACCCTTTGTGCTGATTGTGAAATGCAAAATATTCCTCCCGAGCAACACAGCCCAAGGTCTCAGTACTACCACTTTTTCATATCCATCTCAATTCCTTGCTGCAGGAATTCTACCTAAAAATTTATTAATCCCTTGCTTGTGTCTTCTTATTTCTCTCCAAAAAAGGAAATAACCTATTTCAAGAGACCAAAGATTCCTCACCACCCAGGAGTCATGACAAATTCAGCCCTGGGGAGGAGCAGTGGCTCCACGTTAGCCAAAGTATACACTGAAATGCTGTTCTGGTGCTTATGGTTTCCAAAGAAGTGTCATGTGGCAAAGATGTCACTTGGTACTTGATAGTTTAATCAAACCCTCAGGGGTAGCAGACATTAATTATCTTGTAGTCCAAAAACATTCTTCCCTTCCCAAAGTGACATCATTTCAGTATGACAAATGCATCTCCTTTCACTTTTCTGACTGGAGAGCTAACACCAAATAATTCATCAACAGTATCATTTTTTCTTTAATAGCATTGTTGCTCGGGTGGAAAACATTGCACAAACGAAGAATATTGCCATGAGCATGGAGGCAAAAGTCAGGCCTCTGAAATAGATTGAAGCCTCTCCCATCATGCCATCTTTTCCTTAGTGGTTGTTAAGCAGCAAGTTATTCTCAGTTCCTACTTATCCGTTGGAAACTAACCTTGGCATTGGGATCCTTTTACCCTTCTACAGATGTTTACCTCTCTATGAGATGACTTTTCAGATGCTGAGTGCTTGACGTTCTCCTTGGGTTTCCATTTAAAAGTGCTCTGCTGAGGCGTAAACTTACGCCCGTTTGCAGGGAGACTTTAATTCAAATGGGCATAAACGTTTTGATTACAGTCAGAAGGCCAGCCTGGTGCTGAGGTTTTGCACTCACCTTTAACAAATGGTTTTGTTTACTGCCTCGCCAGATGATAATTTTGTCTGGCTACACCCAAGAGACATCAGCATTTGTAAAGCATCTCTAGCTATCCAGGAAAAAAGTCAGACTCTAGCAGTCACCCTCTTCTGGCAGAAGCATTAAAATCTGGTATTTTATTAAGTTTCAGGTTTATGACTTGGAGAAGGCACTCAGGGGCAGTTTCGGCACAGAGCAGGCAGGCACGTTCATCCCAGCGGCCCTCAGGGCCCTGCCAGCCCAACCGGGGCTCCCCCACCCTGCCCAGGGCCCAGGAACCCATTTCATCATCCCCTGGGGCCATCAGTCCCTGCCCCAGCAGTGCCGCTGCAGCGCCGTCTCCAGCTCCCCACAGCCCTGCCCTGCCCGGCCATGGGCCCCACGTCCTGGCCTGGCCTCAGCCAGTCCCTAGGAAGCTGGGGCTGCCCCAGTGCCCACCGGCTGCCTGCTCCTGGCTGGGCCGGTGGGACGGACCCCAGCTGCCATGCCCGGCAGCAGTAAGCCGTACCACAATCAGCAGTATCCAAAAGGGAGGCTCTTGCCAGCAGCCCGTCAGGAAACAAAAGCACCCTGGCACCATTTTAGCTGAGGAAAACAGAAAGAGCCCTTGGAGCTGCTGTAAAGCAGCAACAGCTACCAGCATGGCTTTCATTTATTTCTGTGAATGTCCTTACATGCAGCAATTGCTACGCAAGTGGTACGTTTCATTGCAGTCAGCTCAGTTTTTGCTTTTAGCTGGAAATCTGTTGGATGGTAAGGGTGATTTCAGAGTGGCTGGTGAACTACGGTTTGTTGGAAACGGCTGTTTCAGTGGTTATGGTCCACCACGCCTGGGCCAGCACCCCTGCATGAGATTGGCAGGTGTCATCCCAGTGGAGACCCTGCAGTAAAGGGTCAATTTGGGAATAACACCTCTTGGGATGACTGTCCTCCTATATGTAGCGAGACTGTGAGAGAACGTCTGACTCCCAAGAGCAACGCAAAGCTGTCACACACGCTCCTCTGGAAAGCTGGGACCTCAGAAAATGCACAGGCGTCTAAAGCAGAGTGGGGTTAGATGGTATTTACAGACAGCTGTGTGTAGAGCAGGCAGGCAAGAGAGAGACAGCACCCGCTCCCAAGGATTACTGCAGCTTCTGGCAGGGGTGTGCAGACTCCGCACGGTTCCTCAGTGGGATGCTTGGGAAGAAGAAATGAAGCGTGAGACAGAGGAAGCGGGAGACACAGCAGAGAGAGAGACTCTTAGTCATAAAGCTAGCAAGGGGTGAATGAAAGCAGGGTGGAAATGACAGATTTTTGTCTTGACCTACAAACACAGGGATTTCCCCCTTTCACGTGGAAGTGAGAGCTTGGCCATGCATGGCCAGACATTGGCATAGAGTTTCATATCCCCCAGATTCACTCCCTCATACGAGCGTGTTTTGTACCACAGACCTGTGTTGCTCTCCAGCACATTGCCTTTTCTGCACACGGCTGGCAGATAACGTAATACCATGGGTGCCACTTACTTTCACACTGTTTTAGTCCCCCACCCCCACCTTTCAGAGTGATGGTACAGAGTCATGGAGAGACAAAAGGGCAAATACCATGAATCAGAGCCTTCTCCAGCAATTCTGCTCTGCACATCAGCTCGGAAGGGTCGGGAGAGGATTTCCTCTCCTGCATGGTGCCATTTTCTCCTCATCCATATCTGAAGGTTTGTCTCAAATTGCAATCCTAACATCTCACAACCTTCAGTTTTACCTTCACTTGTGCCTTATTGTTCAATATTGTAAACACAATCTTGTTCACTTGCCCTGCATACATGACTTCATTTAGTTCTACTGGACTTCTAACTCAAGCCTGTGCCATCTGTGGCATAAGCAGGCTACTTCCATGTGCTACTTAATTGCACGTCCTCTGTCTAGGAAGCCACTACCCTGACTCACACAGGGTTTATTTACAAGGTACATTGCAGACAGATGTTTCGGCACTCCAGGCCGACTGAAAGCTGTGTAGCCATGTTAGAGAAGTGTTAAGCCACAGCTGCAGGTTTATGAGTTGGGCTCTGCACCCTGCTAAGTACAGCCACAGCTCAGAGCACAAGCAGAGGGAGCTCATATCTGCTGGCGAGTGACCACATAGCTATAGATATAGGCATAAGGAAATGAATAATAATAAGAACAGCCACAAACAAAAATTTGCTGGAATGAAGACGTCTGATATGTTTTACTTTGTTGAAAAGTATAAAGTTCAGAGACAGCAACTTTAACTTTATGAAATCCAGCAATGAGGAAGTAAACACGAATCACCGTAATAAGGTTATTAATCATAGGTGGATCAAAGGTCCTCTTTAAAATGAGCAGGATAAGGTAATAAAGACTATCTGTGGAAAGTGAAACATCACAAAGAAGCAATCAAAATGGGTTATCAAAATAATTGATTTTTGGATGACAGCTTGATCTGCATTAGTGTGGGGAAAAAAGTGGTTTTTGACAGTAGCACCTGTAGGTCAAAAAAGTCTGAAGTTTATCCTCTGTTTTATGAGACTGAGTCAAATTATGTGCAACAAGCCTCAGATATGGAGAAAACTCCAGTGTCAGAGGATGCCAGCGCAAGGTATCCACTGAGCCCTCAGACTCTTCCTGGCAACTGCCATGCTCAGTCCTCAGACCATCACTGGTGGTTCATCTTCCCCTACCCTTCTTCCCCCTCATGCTTCCCAGCATTTGGTGCTGTCATTACTGATTAGGGTACGTTTAATGTTCAGGTGACCTAAGTTGCTCCTTCATGGCTGGTAGCCACCTTCTCCCCACCCTCAACTAAGATTGAATACTTTACCACAGATGAAAAGTGTGCATATATCATCTGGACTATGAGATTTACTTATACCCCTCCAGAGATGTTTCAAGGTGAGCTATTTTACTTTACACTCTTGAACAGAAGCATGCATTTAGATACAGACTTATCTCATTCCATCTTAGGGAAAAGAAGAACAGAGGAATAGGATAACAGAAGACTAATGTGTGCACCATCTTACCTGTGCTTGGCACTACCGTAAGATTTAACTAGTCCTAAACTTTTCAGGTCCCTCATCACCTGGAAGAGGAAGTGCAGTCTGCCTTCCTTCCATATCCTGACTCTACCTTGTAGCTTCAGGGCTGATGCTTTTAAATCTTAAAAGTCCTTTTCTCCTAATTCTCTTCCCCAGGGTCTCCTTCCCCTTGCAGGCTCACCTGTAATGCACATCAGGAAGTGGTGGTAAGCCCACAAGTCTCAATACTTGAATTACTAGCCAGGCATCAGCAAGTATCTGCCTACACACAATTACACATCTGCAGGAAGGAAGGGGTAAACCATCTTAGACTGAAATCACCACCTGCCCAGCTGTAGCTCACAGCGTGGTATAAGTAAAAAGGCAAAAGGCACATATAACATGCCAGAAAAAGTCTCTGTCTTACCACTTAGTTGTACATGGCAACTAAGGGAGCCCATACATGGTAAAAATCAGTTTAATGTAGGAAGTCTCTTATGCGACAAGGGAGCTATAACGTAGCGTACTGTCTTTACATTTTTCTATGTACTTGAAGGATATGCATCTGGAATAGTTCCACATTTTCAGTGTATAAAAATCTAGTTTTATGTTTACTATTCAACAGAAGCCAAATTAATTCAATGTCCTGCATCAACAACATACTTTGATAATCAAATTATGCATTTAATACTAGCCCATAGAACATGAGCTCTGACAGGTCCAGTCTCCTCTCAGCCCCCAGTGAAGTCCACCGTCTCATTCAGCCTTGGATTAGACTTGAAGAACTGCACGTAGTAAAATGGTGCATGCAGAGAGAGCAGGAGAGCTGCAGCCTGCACACTGGACCGTGCTGTGAGAGTAGCTGAGGACTTTGCAAGCACAATGTCAAAATGCCCTGAAGGTGTTATAAAGCGATACCATGTTAAGTAAGGCCACTAAATTGGTTTCATCCATTTTCACAGTCTTAGTTCTCCACAGCTAAAGGGAGGGAAACAAAGCATCATAGGCATGGAACAGATCTCTAGGCACCATCCAATCTATTTGCCCACCTGATGACTTCTTCTAGTTTTTAACACAGGCTTGGAAATTTATATTATTCCTCTCTTCTTTACTGTATTTGAAGATTTAAATCCCTCCTCAATTTGGTTATTTGCCATAGGTAAATCATTTTTTGGGTTCCTATCCTCTTAAAAGCAAAATAAATCAACAAATCACATATCCTAAGTATTGTTCAGTCCCTCCTGGGGTCAAGCAGTCTCGCAGAGCAAGCTATTGCACAGGGAGGACTACGTGATGTGCAGACTCCATCTGCCCCTGAAGTGTGTGTGCAGCACCGGGCCAGCAGCATGCTGAGCCACGGCTCTGTTCCATGGAGACACTTTCCACGTTTATTGTTCTTGATTAGAAAAACATTCCAAATTTTAGAATTGACATTTAAGACTGAATAAAGTTCCAGTTTGGTTTTATCAGGGCAAACTTTAAAATAGATTGTCTATTAGCCTTTGTTACTATATTTCTTTTATGAGTGTGAGTGGGAAGAGCATTAAGGAAGGCCATAAATCAGATGCATACTTCTGGTGAGTGCAGGAAATCCTTTAACCTTTATGTTTCATAGAAATAGGAATAAATACGGATTTATTCATATTGTCTACATTTTCCGAAACATCACCGGAGGAGGCATTTCCAGAAGCAAAATGATCAGAAGAGGAAAACAAAGACAACAAAAAAAATCCCCCCAAAACACAGTGGTGCCTAAAGCACCAATTAAAAGCCATTGCCTCCTACTCATGTAAGACAGAAGAAGAGACCAAAAAAACCCTGCATTTTTATTTTCTTTTGTTTTTTTTAGGTTGGGCGTGGGGGATAAAGGAAGAAAAAAACAAACAAACAAACAAAAAAAACCACACCATGGTACTGAGACTTGAGACAATTCTCTTAACACTGATAGCGTGCAAGCATGTCCATTGGAAAATAATCTGCCCTTAGTGACTAACTCCCAGCAGAAAACTTGGCTGCTTGCCAAAATGTAAATATCCCTTCATGTATGCAGGAAATCATTTTCAGCAAACCCAGAGCTGGTCTAGCAGGATGGGAGATTCTGAGCAGTGCACCATCCATATATTCTTACTGGAATGGGTTAAAAGGCGCCCAGAGCAGCAAGTTATGGATGACACCAGCTAGAATTTAAGCATGCAGCATAATGGTAAAGCAATTAATAAGAGCAGTTGCTAACAGTTGCACAACGGAGGAGTGTTTTAAAATTCCTGTGCTCTTTAACAATAATGTGGAGAGACGCTGTGAAAGGGGGAAAAAAAAAGCCTGGCATGGAAGGGACATTCCTTCAGTTCCTCTCAAAAGTTTGAAAAACCTCTGGATAGGAAAATAGTATTGAGCAGCCAATTCTTTCCACATTTGGCTAAGCCCAATGCCCAAAATACACAGAACACTACTTCACTTTGAAAGGATTGCAATACTCCTATCTGAGTCATCTGAAAGCAAATAAAATGAGACCTAAACAAATAAACCTAATTGTGCATGGAAACAAATCCAGCTCTCCAGCTTGGCCATGGCTTTGTTTTTGTTAGTTTAAAGCCTGCATATGCAGTTTTAGTGGCATCAGGAGTTATACAAATATTGACAACAAATTGCCAAATGTTGTTTTTTTCCCCTCAGTGCACAGTGTGAAGAAGCTGGGGGAATGCTTCTAGGAACCTTCCCTAGTGCACTGAACCAAATCACAGCTTGATGGGATCGGCTCCAGCCTCTTCTCTGAAGGGTAGACACTAATGAGATTGAGCTTGTTGATTGTTATCGTCAAAGACTTTTATTTTTCACTCGTGAACCCTGCTGAACACAAACCCAGGCTTTCGAAACGTAGCTCAAATGTTTGCACCATAGCCAGGGCATTGTCACATGCTCTGTCCTCCACCCCTTGATTTGTTGCTAGTTTGTGTCATCCTTAACCTGCTTCTGGTGGTTTGGCCAGGAGAGAAACAAATAACAATGACAAGTGAGAAAACCAAGCTGCTCTCTGACATCCTTCCTTTAAAATGCTATTGCTGGTTGTGGAGAAGGGGCAGTCGTCTTGAGATAGAAATCACTCATGAAATCCTGTTGTCATCTGTCAAAGGTAGATTTCGATCAAGTTGGTCTGAATCCTTAGCAGCTCAAAAGGAGAAATGAGAATATGTCAAATCTTGATCTGTCGCAAGCCAAAGTTAGCAAAAATATATTTACATTTGACTTTTAAATGAAGCCCAGACTTTCCTCTTGCACAGAGCCAATGAAACAACACATTTTCTTCTTCTTCTTTGCCTCATATTCACAAGACACCTACAACTTGTATTACTCTAGGTGGCTGGATAATGAGGTTTCCATTTTGCAAAAACATAAACTTTTAATCCCAGGTTAAAAAAAGATAAAGAAGGAAGAATTTTAGAATTGAACGAAGACCCTGAGAGTTTTCACACAAAGAAACCACAGAAATCAGACTCATGCACCCTCCTCAAAAGCCCAACGGTTAAGACACTTATCTACAATACTGGAGAGATGAATTCATATTCCTATTTTTTCTAATTCATCCTGAGAACTTAGAACTTGGTCTTGTACATCTCAAAGATCACCCAACTACCAGGTTATTGAACACTCTGCAATGAACTTCTCCCTCTTTCTCTCTTTTTTATCAGAAATTGCATGCTACACATAAGAAACTCCCCTAAGAGTTTCATCACAAGTACTGAATTTCCAGGAAGAGTTTTAAGTTTTAGTTTTGACATCTCCAGCAAAAAAGTTATTGACTAATTGTACATCTCTTAGCTTTCACTATTATAACATCCACTCTTCAGTTATTATAGCATTATATGCTCAGTAAGACCTCAGTATATTCAGTAAGACACTAATCCAGAAGCATCTACATAGGCTTTCTGTATTGCATTTCTTACCATGGTGAAAGTGTCCCTAAGCACTTGCACGGTGAAGGGTGAATCATTAAATCGGTGGAAGGAAGGCATAGTGGAAAGGCATGAGAACTGGTGGGTTTCTGAGAAAGTGGAGGAAAAAAGATCCTCTCTATCTCACTAACTCTGGACCTTCATAAAAAAAACCAATACAATGCTTGGGACTGTTTGTGCTGTGAGCAAACACTGAAATATGACAAGGCATCAAGGCATGTTGCGTTACATGATATGCAGGCAGCTGCTGTGATGGCAGTTTCAATCCACCAACTGGTGCAACGAAACAAATCTGAAATGTAAAAGCTAGATTTCCACCAAAATATTTCATTAATATTACATGCATGTAAGTCGGGGAACTCAGACTACTAATCCCCACAGCTACGCTGAGGTCAGCCCTGGAGGACAAAGCAACAATGCAGCTGCACAGATAAGGTCTCAGAAGGTATTCTAGGTTTCAGTTTGCTGACTGGAGCGTGCAAAATTTCTCTAACCATGTTTTGTTAGTGTATTTTCTTTGAAAACTGTTGAAGAGGGAAAACACCCATTGCTTTTCTGTGGAATGCAAGTATGAAATGACTGCACACCAACATATGAAGATAGCCAGATATAGCCAAATTTGTATGACACCTACTAGTGGAAAGTCCCGCCCTGTGCAACAGACCTCAGCAACATGCTTTAGGTCAGAGGAGGAGAAGAGAGCTGAATCTTCTTCTGTCCTTGATTGCAATTTAGACACCAATGAACTTCATAGCATATGCCACCCTTGAAACCTGGCCTGTGCTAAAAACAGTCCCATCCCTCTCCGAAGCCCCCCCAGCCAGTCTGTCAGCACAGGGGGTGGGTTGCCACAGGCCCTCGCAAGAGGTGCAGACCCATTGCRCACAGCACCAGAACCTTGCTTGCCCCATCTCAGCTGAAATACCCTGCAGGTCCCGCACCAGGGGGGAGGGAGAATGACCTATCACCAAAAGTCACCACCAAGGCAGGAGAATGACATACTTCCTAGCGAAATAAGAGAGCAAGCAGGAGGGCAGTTTTGTCTGACTTAGCAAAGCACCTTTTCTTCATGGAGAGGTCCATTCAAGCCACTTTCAAATTTCCAGAGGTTAAAGCAACAGGGAATGAGAAGCAGAAAGGAAAGCAGCATCTGAAGCTGTCCATAAAACAGGGCAATATATGTGTGGATAATTACCGGACGTAAAGGGCACCTCACCAGCCTGCTCTCTCCCCACCTCTTCCGTCTCTCTCTTTCTCACACACTCACCCTCTCTTCCTTGGGCCGGGCGCCTTCTTGAGCACTGAGGCAAGTCAATTAAAACCAAATAAAAACTATAAATATCACACAGGGGAAGGAGACTGCCCTCCCAACGCTGGCAGCTGCCTCTGCCAACCTGAACTGCGCAGGGGCACTGAGTGTCTTCCCTCCTGATGCTCCCTCCTGCCGGCTCCCTCACCTGACAGCTCCCAAGATGTGGAGATGTCAGTCTCCCAGCGCAGCATACAAACTCCCCTGAGCATGACAAGGCAAACTGTCATTTTCCACCCTGGCTGCCGTTGTGTGTGGTCACATTGGTGCCTGCTCGCTTTTGCGCAGTACTGGATGCTGTGGAGTGTACAAACTGTTCCATATGGCACGCGGAGGGAAACGTCCCGTGCAGAGCGCCATGCTAGCAATACGTTACAAAGCTGCATTTAGCAGTCTTGTTACCATATAGAGCCCTTGGTCTGTATTCGACTTGGCACGTCTGAACTATTATAAGGATAAATGAGAAAAATCATACTTTTCAGTTCATGAAAATGCAGGAAGAGTGGCTACTAGCAAGTCCGTGTGCTTTATCTCAGGGTTTTACCTGTTGCCCTTCTGCTCGGTATTTGCCACATGTTTAACTGTTTCTTACAATCTTCATTGTTCTGTTTAAATAGCTTTTACTCCTTCCTCTTAACTTTCTAGGCCACCTACTTGTTTAATATCTGATCTTCTCGTGCTAATTATTTGACTGCTATTTCTGAGACACTTTGTCAAGTTATTTACCTTGCTGAAGTGACATAAGTTCTTCCCCCACTCTCCCCATCCGCCCCCTGTCTGTCTGGTTTCCCCCCTCTAGTCTGGCTAAAGTGACAAACTCTCTCCCCTAGCCAAACATTTGTTTTTACAAGGTATTTTTATACCATCACCTCTTCCCTGCATCTCCCCCACCTACCCACCACAAACATATGCTGTGGTGGGAGGACGTTCTGGTTTCACATCATTTGCAATGTTAAGGTTGCAAATTTCCCCTCCTTCAAGTCATTTTTTTTTTCAAGATCTGGTTTGTAAAATGCAAATGGCAAAGGGCTAGTTTCTCTTTGCCTTTTTTACCCTATGCATGGAGATGTCCTTCTTTGCTTAGAAGGAATCAGTGGAAGAGAAAGCAAAAACTTCTTGATTTATGTTATTTGAAACCTACTTATGCTATAAAAAGATTCAAAAATATACATAAAGAATAGTGTCTAGGTTGATAGATTCCTTTTATTCATCCCAAGGAAGATGGGAATGATGAAGATTTCCAAGAAAGTAGGCAAATGTAACCACTCTACTGACTTCATTAGTCTATCACAGTCTGTTTTTCCCTGTATTAAAATGCACATGCAGTCACATTCACACAGTAAAAACAACCTCAAGTGCTCTAAGCATCAGGCTTGGAACCATGAAAAACATGACTGTGGCCTTCATCATACCCAATTAGGGGTACATGTACTCAGCAGTGATTCTGGTGTGGTGGGGAAATGCCTAAGCCAGCTTTAAATTAGGCAGGAACAATCTAGTTAAAACAGCACAGAGCCCAAATTGGGCTCAGCCACTCTAAATATTTACCCTACTCTGAGCTAGAAGTTGCAGGGGCATGCATACTACCATGACTGGAGAACTTCCAGTACCTACATTCACCACTGCAGAGCTAGGACTGATGTGCTAAACATCCTGGTCATTCTAGCAGCATACACACACGGAATGGGCCAAATTAAGACTGTTTATAAAAAGACTGAATTTACATGGCAGGATGGCTGAAAAATGCTTTTTTTACAGAGACTGTATCTATTCAGCACACACCATTAGACTTCTTGAAGCGGGATAAAGTCTTATTCCCTGTCCCAGGACCCAACTGAATATTATTCCAGGATGTCAGCTGCATTTTAATTCCTGTTTTATGCAGAACTTTTAGTGCAACACACAACAACCAAAAAAAGTATGCACCAATAATGCACCTTTGTTAATTTAATCTTGTAATTTTGTCTGATATAAGAAGGGCAAAGAAAGATGAACTTGAAGAACAAAACAGGGTGGGTCAACTCACTGCCAGCAGCAGGGGGAACAAAAAGGGAAAGTACTAAACAATGAAATTTATTTATACTGTGTGGCAACAGACTCCAGAGGACAAATTATTAGCAGAAGGAGCCAGTCACAGCACATGCAAGGCTTCCCTCAAATCAAACAGATAGGGCTGTCACTGTGGGCAGCCAGAGAGCAGAGAGAACGAAAGAGAGAAGAAAAAACCCTCTCCACAGACTGAAAACATTTTGTAGTTAAGGGACTCAGAGCAGAATGTGGGTAGGGCCTTTTGTTTCACTTTTGTTCTAGCAACCTCATTTGGGGGAAATGTCTGCAGAAAACCACCAGGAGTGAGCTGAGCAAAGGAGGAGAAGGGAACAATACGAGTTTCTCAGTAAAAAAGTACGCAAGTTGGAAGGACATGAGCTGTTTGTCCATCCCAAGAATTTTCGGAGATTGCCCCCTTTTGCAAGTTGTGGAAAAGTGAGTAGAGGACCACCAGACCATTGCAGAGGAGCCATCCACCAGAATTATCTGGGGATACATCAGAGAGGAAGAGTCATCCCCCAATCATCCTGGAGCTATCAGTCTCCAGGGCTCTGCTGGAAACTGTTCGGGGCAGTGCAGTTCTGCTGGCTCCTAACTCATCGCCTAACCCCTGGCACATACCCAGAACCAGGTGATATTTATTTGGCAGCACATTCTTTACTAGAAAAACAATATGAAATCCCTGCATTAACACCCTGCTGTTGGCTAAAGATATGGTCCTCTCCTGTATGGCACTGAAGTCTAACAAGTGACCTCTGGATCTCAAAATAAGCATCCAAAGAGGTATCTGTTGGTCTATGAGGAAAATACGCACACACATGAAGAGACTACTTCTCTCCCTGCTGGGTCATTGGACATTTCCCTGTATTAGACATTAGCTGAACATTCACTCAGCAGGTGGACATGGCACAACCTAGCCTGAACCTATTTTCACTAGTGATAATCTACTCAGTACTTCACATTTTCCATTTCCCTCCCCTCAGAAGAAGCAGTAGAAAAGAGAGATGTATCTTTGCGACTTGTCTTTTGTCTTCAGTCCAGGTCTTAGATTTTTTTCTTTCCTCCTAAAAATAGGACAAATGTATCTTTACACTAAAGTGACTGCAGTTCACGTGTACCTACCTGAGCTAGCCATGCAGTGGCCCACTCAGGTCCTGTTACCAATGTAGCTGCGTCAGCATGAACTCAGCACCAGCTGCAGAAAGCTAAGGAAACACTCAGCCAAGTAGCCATAGCAGTACCAAACTCAGTGTAGGCTACATGAACGGCAGTATCCAAAACAGGCAGTAAAAAGCTGGCTCAAATATGTCTGCAAACACTGGCATTAGCCTACCTTTGTTAACGCTTTCAAAACGTTCAGAGATTTTGGGTGAAAGATGCTGCATCAGCACAAAAGCATTCCCACAGCAGTAAACACACTTGGCTGGACCACTGCCTTTTCTTGAGCTCTGATTTGCTTCAAGTAAATACAGTCATTTATTGCATGTTTCACCTTCTTGTGGAACATCTGCTGTCTGTGAGGAGCCAAATAGCAGACAGACTCTCAATCCTCCCGAGATACCTCTGGCTAACAGCACACATAGCTTTCCTCGGAGGCCAGCATGTCACTGAACAGTTGGCTTACTATAAACCACTGCACGCTGTAGGTGTTTCCAGCTGCCTCACGCTGCATTTGTGTCACAACCCGCGTTCCTGAGGAGCCTGTGCAGTCTGAGCCATACTTTATACCTACCCCAGGAGCAGTACGTTTCTCACAAAGCAGTTCTTTCCATCCACAAAGCAGAAAATTAAGAGAAAAATCACTGTCTCTTGAGGGAAGGTCAGAAGTAGTGTGAAAGTGGGGTTGAGCACTAGTAACATTGCTTAGCTTCTTAGGAGAACATCTCTTCAGGAACAGGGAAGGATATGAAGCAAATAAATAGAGGAAGACCACGAGGATAGGGGTGAAGTCAGAGGATGCTGGATGGTCAAGACACACACAATGAACAAAATGCAAACGCTGGCTGAAAAAGCACTGAGGAATTTAAATTTCATTCAAAAACATAGTAAGCCAATGAAAACATTCAAAGGCAAAGGTAGATATGACAGGAGCCAAAGGAATTTTTGCTGTAGGACTGTCAGTAGACTGAATGGAAAGTAAAGAAAGCAGAACTGTGGCAGGCTGTAGGAATTTGGCTGCGAGAATCCCTATCTGAGTCAGGCTGCTCACCGTGGAGGGGGCAGTGTTAGAGATGAGGTCTGAGGACATCACAAGGCTGCGGAAGAGGGAGAAGTTAGAGCAACCTTTGAGTGACATGAGGAAAAGGTAACACAAATTGCTCCTCCAAAACATGGATTAGGTTAAGGTAATGCCCAGATTCTGTACAATGTACTTTAGGAGAAGGTGAGCCAGACTCTTACCAGTTTAGACATCTGTAGAGTCTGGTTACTTTCACTGTCTGCAAAGGAGCTCCTCTCAGTTTACACCAGTTTAAACCTTGTCCCCCTCCATACTCAGTGTTACCCATCTCAGTTTTAACTACGTAATGGCTTCAAGCAAGAGCACAGAGTCATGCTAATCCAGCCAAGAATTCCTCAGTGCTCCCTCCCACCCTGAGAAAAGTTTTGGATATCACAAACGGATAATGACAGATGGTGGCACATAGACCCCTGTGCTAAACTAGTCAAAGCCCAGCAGCTGAGGCTTTCCCTACATATCTGAGAAGGTAGGCTCACATCTATTCCCCCTGTTTCAGTTTTTGAAAGTTTGAGGAGGAGTTGGGGGTTTTGTTGGTTTTTTTTGTTTTGTTTTTGTTTTTAATCTTCAGCCAAGCTGTTTTGTTTTATATTAACATGTATTTGTCTGGCCTATCCAGTTTAATATAGATACAGGTTTCTTCACCCCTCCACCCAACTATCTCAGGAAGCTTGCCCCACTCTAAAATAAAACAGGATAGATATATCATTACCTTTTATTCAAGGCTGAACAGTGGGAGCTGCTTCCACAAGGGCAAGATACACCCAACTAGCCAAACAATGGTACCTCATCTGTGGGACAAGCAGAAGCTTCCCACCGTCACTGGGCTCTACACCTGCGGAGGCTCCTACCTCACACAAGGCCAACTTCACTGGAGTTGTTTGCCTCAGTGTAAGGCAGCAAATGGTTCTTGCACCTGCACCACATTGCCTGCAAGAACACAACCAGCTCCAGGACTCACACTACCAAGCTGAGCTCCAAGGAGTAGGGACGAAGCAGAGCACACTTAGGGAGCTAATGTGTAGAAGAACATGCAGAAGTGTGATTGTGGCTAAAGGAAAACTGAAGACTCTACATTCCTACATATTCAGGAAAAAGCTTTTATTCCTTATAACAGGCAGTGTTCAGGGACTGACTTATTTTGAGAGTCAGCCTCTCTTTGGATAAGTACATCACATGAAGTGTGAACAGGAAGCCAGAAGCATGGGCAGAAAGCAACTATGGCCAGCAACTGTGTAGTCTATACAAGTCTGGTGCATCAATAAATGTATAAAAGTGACAACAGCTTTTGGAGAAGAGAATTGGAGAAGATGACCCAACGGCAGGTAAGGTGATGTTGTCATTGGTACACTCTACAGGCACATGGAAGACTACCAGGGACTACAACTTGGATCCTTTGCATCCCCATGAGTGTTGTAAACACCTAACTATTGGCTAGTTTTGGGGAGGGAACACTCATTCCCGTATCTTTGCACAACAAAACCTTCGAAAGATTTGTTTCCATCCCTATGTAAAGAAAGGAACATAATTTTAAATCTCAGAATTTCAAGGAACAGAACAATTGTTTACGACACATATTTGTAAAGAAAATAGTCCAACTGCGTCAAAGTATGTAATTTACCCTTACAGGACAAAGGTAAAGAGCCTTCAAACTAGACTGTTGACCTAAGAGACAACGAGGGCTACATTTTAACCTCGCATTCAGAAAAATCTTCACCGTAACTATAAGGAGGCTCACTTGCCCCATCTACTGGTCAATGGGAAGACTGGATTTACACTACAATTAAAAGCGTCACCACCGAGGCCCCGATTCAGTTGAATTCTCAAGTTCTCATTTCTAACTTTAAACATATGTGTAAATGCCATTGACAGTAGCATTTCAGTAAGCACATAAGTGCTTTGCCGAACTGGAGCCTAAGGCTGTTTGTTTATCATGGCAGGAATAGGGTAATGACTTTCATTCTGAAAATGCATTATTTTCAAAGAAAATGCTAGGACAGCCTGTTCAGTAACACTGGCTTGTTAACCATGAAAAATTAAATAAATGTGCCTTCTTTTGTTCTGAAGTGGTCTAAGGTCATTTAATGCTATAAAATAGCAGCCTGCAGAACCCTTGTCACAAAGCAGCCATATGCATTGCAGCTCAGTAAGGTCATCACAAGGTTACCATGGCTTCTTAGGGATTTTTTTTAGAAGTATTTATTTACTAAATAGCAAGTCCGATTTCCTAAAGGCCTGTTGACCTTATATTTTCCATCACTGTATGCAGTGCATCCGTCCCTCTGAAGTGGGTCTGTTCCTTCAGGGGACAGGCTGGAGTCTAGAGTGAAAATGTGAAGTTTGGGTTGACTTGAAGAAGCCTTCTACCCTACCCCAGGTAGGAAGGCTTGTTGGACGTCTCGCTTTAAGCACATGCCTCACTCTCATCCACGTTCTTTGAGGGCAGCACCTGCGTTCATACTATAACATCCCTCTGCTCCACGACTCCCACGCTGGTTGCAGGTCCGATCAGATRTGCTTAGAGAGAAGCTGCAGCCAACAGAAAGGCCGCCAAAAAGCCTGGCAGCAAGTTGCCCGCCAGGTAACCCAATATACCCACAAGCTGATTCACCATGAGATCTTACACACAGCCATGCTCTCTCCACGTGACTCCAGCAAGCCTATGACAGTTTGCTTAGGCAGATACTCAGTATGCCAGTAACTACACTTCCTGCATGACACACAAGTCTCCTGCCCAAAGGACTGCCGTGTCTTGAAAATTCTAAGCAGAGACAGGACTAAACTATCAGCATGTCTATCTAGGCCCAGGCATGAAAGTTCACAAAGGAGCTATTGTCACAACCACAACAGAGAATGATGAACCATCATTCTCAGCAAGCAGTCCAACATTGTCTTCAGGAAGCACAGGTGGCAAAGCTCAAGTGCGACCATCTATCTTAAGGAGTTATGACTCCAGTTACCCAGCAAACTCTGTAAGAATAAACTGGCCACAGCACGGAAGAGACTGTAAAGGAGGAGGAGGAACAGCATCCCCACTGAGGCTCATTCATCTCAGGTGATAAACCTGAGAAGCAATTATGAATACTTTTAAATATATCATTTCTGTAGCAGGCAAGGAAAGAAATCATTGGCAGTAGATCTAGACCTCCTGGTATACCATGTGTTGTACATGAGAGTTCATAAAGCACATGCACTACTCTGAAGATCATCACGAAAGGTTTGCTTAGTCTCCTCCCAGAAGTATGTTTTGGGCTGAGTTATTTGTCTTAAGGGTATGGTCAAATGTTCTGAAATCGCTAGAGTCCAAGACTCTATAATGGAAAAAACAATGGATGATAGTGTCTTGGAGTAAATGCTTGCACAGCCTCAGAACTGCAGTGTAAGCTGGGATCAAGCATTTCTAGCTGACATCTCTAGAGAGGTCACAAAAATGGCCAAGAGATTTCTCAGATAAAGCATGTAATAGCTAGCACCTTAGTTACCCAGGGACTAGGGTAGAAGAAACACTGTCAGTGTCCAGAAGCGTCTGCAAGGAAAGTCCACTAAGGACAGGCCCTGAGGGCTACCTCCCCGAGTCCTCTGAGCATCACAAGCCTGCTGGGACATTCCCCACAGGCACGCAACCACCTGGCATACTTGCACTAGACAGTGGGGGAAGCAAACAGCTGACAGCTAAGGTGTCACCCAGGACGGTACACAGAGGTGTGAACTACAGGCAGTGCCCAGAACTGCTTGCAGTGTAAGCTGGCTTCCTCAAGGGCAGGTGCTTTGGGAGTCCTGTAGCTAAGCACGCCTGGCTTCCTCAGTAATTCCTCATCTGCATGGGACCAGTAGCACAACTTCAGAGTATTTCAGTTCTTCAGCCTATAAAATACCAAGTGATGGAAGAGCAGCAAGAATTTACACCTGAGAAAACAGGTGCCAACTCTGCCTGGGCTTCTGAATTCATGCACAGCTCCCCGCGCATGAAGACCCACCCAGAGAAACGTACCTCCCAACAGCTTCCTCCCTGCTGTGAGGATGCATGGCACTTAGCTCCCCAAGCAGCCACCCCCAGAGCAAAAGCTTCAACCCTGTTGTGCTTGGGGGGACCCACTGAGACCAGCTGGTTGGATGGAAGCTGCTGGAAAAGGAGCCATAACAGGTAGTTGTGAAAGAGGCGACCCTGCTGAAGAAAGATGCTGAAAGGATGCCGGCCCAGTTTTACTAGCTACGGAGTAGTATCACTCTCAAAAACAGCCTCCACAGAAAAGGGTCAAACTTCACTAATTCTCCAGTCCCTCATGGCAGACACCTTTGACAGGCCAAGTTCTGGCTTGTTAGGCTGGGAAAACCCACTCTGTTCCCTATACGAGGCCAGATTTAGACATCTGACTTACATCACAGGCCCAAAGCTTATTATGTCAATCCAAGCTGATAAATAATCCAGACACTGGCAAAAGCAAATATTTGGCAAGAGCTCTGAATATAAACCAGACTTTAACTGAAAGCTATGACCATGGCTGCAGATAAACCATTCAGTCTTTCTTTTTCCGTTGCCATCAATGTATGTGAGACAATCCTCCTCATCCCGTAACTCCCCAGTCTCTGCCCCATTATCCGTGTTTAGAAACAATCTTCAATTGCTATTTGCATGGCACTTGACAGATTGAGGACCCCTTTTTTTTTGTAAAACAAGGCGAATTCAAACATCCTTGTTCCTGGTTGTGAATAATTCTATAATTAATAATGTTAGTTATATACAATACCTTTGAGGGGGAAAATCTAGCACTATTCTTCTCTGAAATAATTTATTTTCTTGGTTACATAACAGAATTGAATGCAATTTTTCTTCCCTTTTACCTGTTTCCTGGGAACAAAGTCTGTATTCTTCAGCTGTGATCACTCAGGCTACTGGTTGTTGTTGGGTTCAGTTTTTTTTTTTTTGGTTGGTGTTGGTTTTTTGTTTGTTTGTTTTTAATAATAATACACAAGAAGAATACAAAGACAGGGTTCCCTAGAGACTAAACCATGTATTTTATATCAAAAGGCAATTTGCTTTCACTGCAAAATAAGCAGCACAAAAAATACTAAACCAGAAGTTTCATTTTACATTCAGACACTTAGGAGTGGGCAATTATCCAGTTGACTAGTCTCTGTTTTGGGGGTTCTTCTGGGGTGCAGGGGTAGCTATATCTTCAGTCACAGATATTCTAAAATTCAGAACAAAAGGAATAGGCAAAGCAACTCGTATATCATTTCTTGCTACCACCACAAGCATTAAGAATATTCTTAAACATGCCACTCACTCACCAGGAAATAAACATCAGAAGGAGCTGGAAATCACGGCTTTGCCACCACTTAGCTTTGACACTGTCACTTTCCACTCCTTGCAGAAGTCCGGCAGCACCTTTCCAAGCACCACCTGCGTCAGGGCACACTGTAACATCCCACGGGATCAGCCAGCTCACTCTGACATAAAACTAGGCTCAGGTGCTGGAATCAGCCCAGGGGCCGAGTCCCAGCTGGCACATCTAAAATGACTTCCAGCCCAAGGGAAATGAGAGAGGAGTGTTTGGAAAGAGGTTGCGTAGAGGGCTTCCAAATGGTAGTAGCTCTCCTTTAGAGAAATAGGAATACTGCCTAGGCTGAAGATCAGTAGGCGGTTTGGACTGTTTGAGGAGCGCTGGGAGGGATGGTTCGCTTCTTGTCCTGGACTGGGCTGAGCAGCCCCCATTCTTTTGCTGTAAAAGGAGTAAAAGGAGTTTGCACAAATGTGACTGTGGCTCTTGCTTTGCGGGATGGAGAGAGGTGTGATTATCACTCATGCCCCACTGCATGGCTGCCTTCCAGCTGCCAAAGCTGTCCTGCCAGTGAGGCTTCAAAAGGGAGCATGGCTGGCCAGTTCGCCCAGAAATAGCTCCTCACCTCTCCTGGCAGTGCAAACACCTCTTTGAAAGCTCATTCCATCCATACTCTCACTAGGCAGTAACTGCTGGTTACCACTCCCTTGTCTGTGGTGGGAAAAGCAAATACAGCTCACTAGCTTTTCTTTGCACTGTGGACACGTAATGAGTGTGTTCATTGGACAGGCCCCTACTCAGATAAAGACTGAGACTTCACCATGACCTTCCACTTCCCTAAAAATACTGCAGGCTGAATGGAGCCTCCTGGCAAGATAGATGAATCCAGTCAATGGCATGTGTTCCTGCCCAAGGAATGTCTTGGGTCCTTTCCTACGCATAATTCCTCTTCAAAAACTCCCTGTCACTTCCTACAACAGCAAATATATGGAGCAACTTTGTACTAAATATAGTAATTCCCCAGATGCCCAGCCTCTGCAAATTTAAGTGGATGTGGCCCTTCCTTCATTACTTTATAGTATCGCTGTGATGTTTTCTACGATGATACAAGAAGATTCATGATAGCCTCAACAGAGAGTAGCATGCAAACTTATTTTATCTTGGAAGACAGAAAATAACAGGAACAAAATATCTTTCACTCTTCTGAGACTTAGAGATGATCAGAACTTTAGCTAGAACATGCCATCGTGGGAAGATTCCTAGAAAAGGGTGGGGCGAAGTGACTGACTGTAAATAGGGCATGAAATTGGATAAAGTAAGTCATCTTTAGAATTTCTAGGATCCAACAGAGCATACAGATCATATTCCAGGTAGTTCCCAAAGGATGTGACAGTTCACAAATGAATCACAAAGTGCCATCAGTATCATTCCACTAAAACCACTGGCACAATTGAAATATTGTATTTTTACCTTTATCTGTATCTCTTCTGTGATTCCAAAGGATTGAAGCACAGGGAAACTTCTTACCTTCTTGAAAGCAGTCATTATCTGGATGTCATGCCTGCCTTATCAGGAGCCTTTCTAAGTGATATGCACCCAATGACCTGTGGAAACCAGAACCAGGTGTAAATTCTTTTGCACCCTCCTGAATAATTTTGCTAATGAATGCAGATGTGACAATTCACTTAATCACATTTTGTCAAGAAGGCTTGCTAACTGCCCTTACTCTTCTGCGAGTTTGATGAGTGATGGTTTTTCTGACTAAATAAAACCAGCCTTGTGTTCTTGTACTATGTTTACAGCAATTTTCTATTAGCCGGGCCTGGCTCTTATGAGCCAATAATCGATGACACAGAGACAGGATGAATATAAACTTCTGAGCTTTTGAAAGGAACCAACAGCAGCAAACACCTCTCCTTTCTGCCTGGGCTGGAGAGGCAGGTCACTCTCATGATGTTTAGGTAGTTCTAACAGACCCAGTCTTTCATTTTATATGCATTATGATGCATCCAGACAGAAAGAGTGCAAGGATGTCCAGATACTCCTGGGACTTCTTTTGGAAAACATCTACCTAGCTGTTATTCTTTCCAGAAGAGCACACAAGAATCATGGCAAACTCTAAAGTAATGAAAAGTGGGGATACAAATGAAAATTCCCAAAGTAGAACATGTCAGAGTATTAATCTTGCTACTTAATCGGGTAACCAGCTTGTCAACGTGACAAAAATTCAGGGGATATATTCCATCTGGACTTCAGCAAAGCATTTGGAATGATGTCACGTGGGAAACAATTAGTACCTGCAAGAATTGTAAGCCAAGTATGGAAGTAGCTAAAGCGGAAATGACAAACAGGAAGTCATTGGCCCGGAGGGATTTTACTGGTGGTGTTCCTCAAAGAACTGTCCCGGGACAAATTTAACGTAATTGTTTGGCACAAAAATAGCAGTATACTAATGAAACGTTCTGATTAAACAACTTGGGAGGCAATGTCAGTGCAAAAGAGTAGCTGCAGTGGTGGCTATGGGACAAAATTTAACTATGCTAAGTGCAATAGGGAATAATAACAAGAGTTTTTGCTATGAACCAAAAGCTTGTCAGCTGAAAACAACTAGGAGGAATTCTGACACATATTAGTAGACTTCATGTATGGGAATGCCTCCCTTGGACCCTCACAGCTCCTTACAGGCTCCTTCAGCTGGTGGTGCTGCTGGCATCGTTGCTTTGATCCAGAGGCAGAGGCGGGTAGGCAGGGAGCCGGCAGCAGACGCCACAAAACCACATAACCCATATTAAAAACACACAGAAAATGCAGGGAGAAGTAATACCCCACAAGTTCTTAATGTAGGACATGGGATTTTGGACTGAACTATGAGAAATTCTTTGTTATATGGGACATCCAGAAAGCCTGTGTTAGACACACACAGGGTGACTATAAGAAGGACCAGGGGAATGGAGCTCATTTCAGAGGAAGCTACAAGCAGACAGTGAAGATTCTGTTATAAGACTACCTGCTTTCCAGGCTTCAGAGGACTCCTAATGGTGCTGTTCAGGCAGTAATGGCACAAGTTAGAGTTCTTGTATGAACCTTCCTCTTACCTGTAGATGGGAGATCTGGATCTAGAGCTGGCCTGCTACAATCACTGGCACCCCAAAAGTCACAGATAATAGACCAGGGAGCAAATGCTTCCAGTTAATATCCACAGTGGTTTCTCTTCATCCAGGGTGGAAGAATAAATACATTCCTAAACTGTGCCTGAGCCATCCAGTTCTGGGAGTGAATGGGTGGCTGAGGAGAAGGACTCCTCCTACAGGAATTTCTGCTGAAGCAATGGGAGTACCTTCCTCCTCTACCCTGATTGGTATTGCTGATATTCACTGTACTGAATTACAGGAAGAAGTTGATAGCAAAGGAGGCACCTTTCCCTGTGACGTGGGGTCTGAAAGATACTTTTCAGCATAAGGTCCCTTCCAACCCAAGTTATTCTATGATTTCTGACCTCTCAAGGTAGGCTAGAGTGAAGGATAGTTATATCATTTCTCCTTAGATGCTCTCTTCTCATGATAACCTCCTTGTCTGGACTAGGAACTTCCTTTAGAAATGTTTACCTCTGATCTGCTGGGGAGGAAACAGAAAAGAGGTATCCCAATTTGCTCTGTGAGCAGCAGAGCCTATGAAGGCTGTATTCCAATGCATTTATGTCCTACGTGCCTAATGCTCCTGCCCATTCAACTGACCAGTATGCCCTGTCTCTTCATATCCACCACCCTACCTCCAAGGTGTTCCTCCAGGGCTACAGGAGGAACACTCTTTCCCCTGCAGTACCTCCAGTTCTTCCTCACCTCCTTTATCTGCCACCCAGCTTCCCCTGCTCAGTACTTGTAGCTCTCTCAGAGAAGACTTTTAGCTACTTTTTTGGCATGCAAAGGTCAGAAGGGAGGACCCATTGTTACAGAAGACAAGGGAAGTGGCAAGCCAAAATACTGAAAATTGCTGAGTCTCAGAAAATTGCTGAGGCACCTGGGCCAGTAACAAAAGCTGACCAACTTTCTGCTTTTTTGTGCAACTGTAGTAACATTCATATTGGGTTGCATTTCAACTTACATGTAGAAGTTATACTCAAATTCTGAGATCTTCTAAAAAACCACTAGTATTGTAAAAAGCAGGTGAGTTTTCTGCACAGTCTGCACTATGCACAAATACACCTCAGATCATAGGCTAATATATGAAAATGAGAGTTTTAGTATGTTTTGACCTGCACTTTGTTTTTTGCTCTCTCCTGTCACACGTTGTCCACATGGAAACAGTGTATATTCTGCAGCACTTTCTCAGAAGCTGGAAAATAATTTCCTTCCACTAGCAAACACACTATTTGGGCTGTGTGGCACCACAGAAAAAGCCAATGCAGCTTTTCATTTACTGCTGTGTCTGCATGTTAACATGAAGAAGGTCAGTAGGAGCGTACACAGTACTGAGAAAATGAGTAGTTAATTATTGCTAGACTGCAAGAAGGGAAAATACATTATTTATTTTGGTTTAGAAAACTGCAAATCACGAGAACTGCTTCTCTTTCTGGACTGCTTTTTGTGGGAGGGCATATGTACAGCAAAATTTGTGACAATCAGTTGAGGCTATTCAATGTGCTTTGAGTATTACAGAGAAAAAAATCCCCTCTCATCAGTGGGAACAATCTCAATAAATGAAGTACAACATTCAGCAAGAAAAATACCATTTTTCTTGCTCATGTGTGTAATCTGGCAACTTGCCAATATCTTTTGCCATACTTATTCCTCCTGAAGTGTTTGTGCTTGAGGGTTTCATTGCATCATCAACAGTCTATAATGCTTCAAAACTAAGTTGCATTTAGACCAGAATGCCAGATTTGCTCTCCATGGCACAAGTTTTAATAATTTCAAAACTTATCAGCATACAACAGCAGGCCTAAACTTAGTACAACCAGATCTTTCTGTTGGGATGTCAAAGCACTGTTTAGAACTTTTCTCCAGTCCTCCAAAGGCTGAAGTTATATTTGCTGTTCATATTCCAGCTAGAATAAATAAGCAAAAGGCATTCATATTACAGAATAGATATGATAACTGTTTTAAAAACATTCTAAGAAGGCATTTTTATCAAATGTTTTGTCCCAACCTTTCTATCAGAACAATCAGAACAGGTAGACCAAAACTAGCAAATTGGTTCCTCTGCAAAAGGCAGACTAGTCCCTCCCAAGTACTAATACTTTTATAAAATTAGACATAATTATAAACACATCTAACATCTTTGTGTGATTGTGTTGAAAAATAATAGTTGTTGCAGGCTACAAAAGTAGCAAAAACTCTTACTTCCAGAGCAAGATAAGGAGAGTCCTGGGGAGCACAATTTGCTATACTCCACCTGTTACTGGGTAGCTAGGAGAAGGAGAGGCTTATGTCCAGCGTCCACGAGCAGAACAAAGCATTGTCACAAAGCCCAGAAAGCCAGCTGCAGGGTTAGCACTTCCCACATGAGTTCTCAGGCAAGTCTCCAGGCAACTGGCAAATGCCAGAGCAGTCATAGAAAACTTCAGTGTAAATTCTGGAGAATTATTGTAGTATATTCCTTGTTGACTTAACAGTTTTATCCAGACAGAATACCAAAGATTTGAAAAAGACATTCACTATCCTAACACTTTAAAGACATGGCCAGTCAGCCCACTTTATTAGGTGCAACACAGCAAGTGAGAAGTGATGATCATTAAAACCAATATACGCCATTTTCAGAGTTTAGATTCACTTCAGTAATATTCAACAGATATGCACTGCTGCAAATTCTGTACAGGCAATTACAAAACTTACCAAGCTTTTTTGCACTGGAATGAACTAGAGATCACGACCAACAGACATGTACAGTTCTATAAATGCTAAATAATTGAGTTCATGTACTCAAATGTTTTGCAACGTTTAAATAATATGAAGGCAAAAGGCTCAGCACCTGCCAGCAACAGCCACTGTTCTGAAATCATCTAACATTTTTCTAGGCAAGATCCAGACTTACCAAATTGCTCAACTTCACAAAGTAAATGAGTAGCAGAGATTGTCTTATCTCCTAACTCCAAACTAAGTAATTTAATATCCTCTGTCACATCATTTATCCTGAAAGAGTGGTTTAATAATTCTTTCACACTACCATGATGTATGTTTTTTAAGCATTTGTGTCACCAATTGACAGAAGCAGCATTATTGAACAATTTCCAGTTTCTCCTAAAACTCTGTTTTGCAGCTAGTCAGTTATAGATGGAGTATCTGCATTTAAGCAATGCTGTATTTCCACTTGAAAGGTATTTTAGGCGAAACAACTTGGCTGAAACTGTCTGACGCATCATATAATGTTTTGTTCAAAAAACCAAAACCCAAGGCTCCCTCATTTCCACGGTCTCATTGAAGAAAGGTTTAAGTGATAAAAACCTCTTTGTTCTTCAGTTTAATTGATTCTTCTTTTCCTAGCAAACACTGAATTAGCTTTGTGACAGTGTTGCTCTGTGCTATGTAGTGAAACTTCTGTCAACATCCCTACAGTGAATGCGTACACTCACTTTGACTTCAGCCATCATGTGAAATCGCCTGAGAACTCAAAGGAATCAAACACGGTCACATTTTCCCAGCAAGCAAACTGAAAAAATTGCAATGCTACAGTGATAATAGGAGACTGAAAAAAAATATAAACTCAGAAGAGGAAATGTGTCCAAGTGGGAGGGGAATGACAACGACAGGTAGAAAAGGAATAGCAAGTAACAGAATGGCAGTTTGGAAAAGAACATTGTAAACATCGAGTCTTTCATCTGTCTTAATAAAACTGTGTGATGTCCGAAAAAAAAACCAAACTAACATCTGCTAACTTTATAAATAACACTCACTGTGCATACATTCTTCATAACATATACGATCCTGCAATGGTCTTTAAAATGTTGTGTACCATAATGAAGTGCTAAAAATAAATCAAGAAAAGAAGATAGTATATTAAAGTTGAATGTACGTGCTACACCTATACTCACAAACAATATTGGTTAGGTTATAGACTGTAACATAGCTTATAGACTGTTTTCTTTCTTTGAAATCTGAAATCACATAGTTTATTCAGAACCTATTATTAAGACAGACATCCAATTTGGGTAAAGATTTTCAGTAGGGGCAATCCTTTACTCGCCTGTTCTGATGATCATTATGCTCACCACGAAAAAGTGCTTTTTAAAAAAGATTCTTTAAAGTATCTGCTTTTCTACCCCAACATTTGGTGTTAACCTCCTGTATCAGGTGTACCAGTCAAGGTTTTGGCAGCAAGGAGGTGAGCTGCAGGAGTTGCCCTATGCTGGCCACAGGCAGTTCCAGCTGGCTCTGCAAAGGACCCACTGCAAGACACAGCTCAGCCCAGCAGCCAAGTGGGTGGCATCTTTGTGAAAACGCCAGACAAGCAGAGGAACAAGAGGAAAAAAGTGAGGAATAGCAGTATGAACACCAAAGTCAGAAACGAAGGAGGGGTCCAGGCAGCAGAGCAGATATTCCCCTGCAGCCCATGGAGAAGACCACATTGGAGCAGATATCCACACCACAGCCTGGGGCGGAGCCCACACTGGAGCAGTTGGGTGTTTCCTGAAGGAATTGCAGCTCGTGAGGAGCCAATACAGGAGCAGGGAACAAGTGTGAGAAGGAAGGAGCAGAAGAAAAACTGTTACAAACTGACCATAACCCCCATCTACCACTCAGGGGACCGGGGCGGGAGGACATGGAGGACTCAGGAGT
Source organism: Phoebastria nigripes (assembly GCA_035582835.1). NCBI lineage: Eukaryota > Metazoa > Chordata > Aves > Procellariiformes > Diomedeidae > Phoebastria > Phoebastria nigripes. Next base: position 916,926 of record JAYKAV010002782.1, read on the forward strand.
GAAGTTGATCCTGGAAAAAGGGAGGCAGTGGGAAGGTGTTATTTTAATTTTTGTTTTTGTTTCTCACTATCCAAATCTATTTTAATTGGCAATAAACTACATTAATTTTCCCCAAGTTGAGTCTGTTTTGCCTGCAACAGTAACTGGTAAGCAATCTCCCTGTGTTTATCCAGACCCACAAACTTTGTCATCCTATTTTCTCTGCCTGTCTTGTTGAGGAGCAGGAGTGAGAGAGTGCCTGGGTGGGCACCTGGCAGCTGGCCAAGGTTAACCAGCCACAACTACTTGCAAAACAAGTAAAAAAATATGCACTGGTTTAAAAGGAAGAAATTTTAATGTACAAATTTACACTCACCATGTTATATTTTCTGTACTAATCTCTCTCAGTATATACTTCTATCATGTTTTCATAATAAAACCACAAAAAGTAATTCTCAAACTAGGGAGGAAACTGCAGCGGTCTGCATGATTTATTCTATTCATAATTTATTCTACAAGTGTTTACAGATTAACCACAAAAATAATTCCTCTTCCCTTTTCTCAAGGAAATAAATATTTCACTTCTAAACTCAAGAATCATTCAGCTCTCTAACAGTCTGTGCACTATGCCCCAGCATCCTCTGTCAAAACTAGCATGTTTTTATCTCTTGGGATTCCAACCAGTAGCGTTTGTTGCTCCTCACGTGCCCACACAGCATATTCAGAGTTCTTCTCCAGCGACACCCAAAGACACACTTCAGTGAAAGAAGAAACAGCTGAAGATGTCCATCTTCAGTTTTGCCTTGCAATACACCCAGCCGGCAACATTACTTTCTTCCAAATGGATCAGACCACACTTTTAACCCTACAAATCAAATACGAGAATACCAGCAGTTCATAACTAGACTGTTGGAGAAAAAAAAAAAAAAAAAAATTGGTCTGCTACTCCAGCCTTGTGTACGAAACAATGAAAGAACCTAACAATTTCTACACTGAACTCACAACTCTGCTTAAGCTTGCAAAAATATTTAGAAAGACAACCTCATCTTGATCTTAAGCTTCAGATAATGGAAAAATCTATCACACCCATAGGTAAGGTGTTCTAATATTGTTGGAACAACCATCTAGAATTGCACCTTGCACTTGAATTTGTCTAGATTTCACTTTCAACTAGTGGATCTCATAACTTCTCATCAGCAGCTAGATTTAGATCAAAAAGTTATACTGAGGAGAACTGGTCATCAAGTACCTGCATCTTGTATAAATGAGCCAGTCCGGTTCTTTTTAATGTTTCATAAAAAAGGCAGGTTTACCAGACTTCTATTTCACAATACCCTTCCTACTCCTCTTCAGCATTTCATCACTTTCCTGGAAAGTAATTCCCGCACTGATGATTTAACTGATATGTGTACTAAGGACATGGCATTAATCCTATTTGGATTTCCCCTGCTGCTGATACTAGGCTTTTCTAAAAATAGGAATAAGTTTAACATACTCACATATGAATTGTTTCATCAAGACAAGCACTCTCGTGTCTTTAAATGAGAAGTGCCAACCTTGCATAATGAATAGCCAGTTCCATTACCTATGAAACAATGAACTATCAAGGATGGTCTGCCATCCTTCAATTTTTATTCTCCTCATATGCTTTTCTACACCACCTACTGGCAACAGCAGGGATCAAAAAGCTATTAGCACTGCATTCCAAATTTTCCTTTATGTGTAGTGGATTTCTGCCTTACCTCTCCACCCATGAGGCTGGAAGGTACTGACAAAGCGCTCATAAATTGTATCTCAGCTGATTTGTAAAGCAGTATTCCACAAAACCAGGGTGCAATAGTGTATTTTTTACAGCCACAGCTCAGCCCATCCACGGTTCCTGTTTGCTCTGAGCTGGTTCAGAAGTTCATTTCTGGTGTGGAAACTGGCATCCACTTAAGAAAGTGTGAAGATAACAGAATCTCTACAACTTATTTGGCCAGTTAAGTCAACTTAAAACAAGTTTCATTAAATCCATAATTTTCAAGTGAAGAATTAGCCTGAAAAATATTTTCATGGTAAGTTTATTATATATGTATTCTTTGAATGTATTCTTCACTGTATTATTCAAATCCATATAAATATTCAGGTCTTACTTCAAGAAGGTCTTTGAAACAATCAATGCAAATACATGAGTCAAGTATACCTGCAGGTTGAATATCCTCTTGAACAATACCAGCTCGGTTTATTGACTGTTCTTTCTCTGGAAAACAGAACAGAAAGGACACTACTAAAAAAAAAGAAAATACCAGACATCTTGACTGCACCCGATAAAATAATATTGAAAATTCTATTCATTCTGGATGCTACACAGTAAAATTCTGGTGAGTATCCACCTACACAATGCGAGCAGTATTCACACTTCACTGAGAAACCAACAGCTAGTCTGTTTTGAGAGATTACAAACAGTAAGATAATCATCTTAAAGTAATGACTACTGTTTAATAAAAGATGCCAAAATACCTGCCATGATCCCATCACTTAAGGAATGACTAGTACTTTTAGGAGCTATCACTCATATGCTCAACATAAAACTCTTCAAAAGATTTATTCTTTCCAGAATCAGTGACCCCCATTTTCAGGCCCTGAAAGATCTTGCATCTTATCACAAGTACATTTCATGACAGCATCTACAAAATTACTGCTTGTAAACTTTGTGAAATGAAGTATTGGAGGGATATTTTCCATACAATGGACCTGTCTCAGGCTTTTCTTTTTTGTTTGAAAGATTCAACCACTTCCAAGAAGAGCAATGGACAAAACTATATTATTTCCCCTTATTAAATGCCCCTCCTTTTTTTCCCCCCTACCAGTTAAGCGCTTTACCACTGTGGTACTTTGAAGTAGGAAGTCAAAGCTCAGCTGGATTAGCCTTTTGCCCATACCACTGAACTTTTTAAGCCTTTAAAAAATTGTAGGGTGCACATTCTCAGGGGAAACTTAGAACTAAGCTCACCTTAAAACCAAAACTTTTCAGCATCTTATGCCACTGAGAATGCACAGGCACTACATGTTACTAGGCTGTCTAGGTACAAGCCTAATGCTACCAGAGGCTAGCACGCATATCACAATAATTGATTCTACTTGCAAGGGGGCGGGAGCTAGAGGCAGATCGAGCTCCTCCAGTTCTGTTCACTGAGCATGGTAATTGCCATTCCATCCTTTTTAGCAGACAAAATCTAAGGGAACTGTCTAATTTCAAAGGAAAAGGTACAAAACCCAGACAGAGAACACAGAATAAATTAGGGCAAGGAATCAGACTTATTCTAGGACATGGAGGAGAAAGAAAAATATTTAGTCTTAGGTGGAGACTAAGATCAGAAGGGAGGCAGAGACCAAATGGGAATCAATTTGAGAGGTCTGGGAACACACTTGAGGTGAACAGAAAGAGCTGTTAACTGGTCAGGCAAAGAAATGAGTGCAGAGAAGTAACAGATGAAAAATAGGGAGATAGGACAAAGAACAGTCAATAGGGAGACTGGGGTGGGGCCTGGAAACAACTTGGAAAACAGGTAAGCTAAAAAAAGGACAATGAGGAAGAGCCAGTCTTGATGAGAGGACAACCACCTCACATGATGGGGTAGGAGCTGAGTCTCACAGTTCAGCAAAATCACGAAATCTACTGTGAAAATGCCCCAATATCAATCCAAATAGCAGCTGTCAACCCACTGTTTTAGGTAACCCAAGTGGAAGAGGTCTGTGCTGAAGACCTTGAAGTTCCAACACTGCCACTAAACTACGTGTTTCATATGAGGAAACAGTCTTTTTTAAAGCTAGTTACAGACAGGAAAATATTAGAAACATCAAGGCCACAAACTGAGGTACTAAAAACCTATAAAATGATAGCACTTCTGTATGAAATTGTCAACCCCCTGTGTGCACAATTTAAGGTACTTATTAACAATTTGATTACATACAGTTTTTCCAAGTACCTTCCATTTTGTTAAACTGCTAGGAACTCCTCTGGAGATGTGTGAGAATTGTGCAGAAAAGTTTTCTTCCTGAACGTATTGTGCCTCATTTGTGTAGAATTTGTGAGATACATAAGAAAAACAAGATTGAAGAAAGAAAAGATAGCATTTCATGTTTACATAGTTGAGTATCACTCCAGAGAACTAAAATCCATTCTTGCTTTTGCAGGATTACTATGTGATGCTAATCCAAATGTCTGACTTCAGACCCAGTGTCCCAAAATGCAGAAATACTGAGTATTCACCCATGGCTCAAGCCAGTGGGAAAGGCGAGCTTCTACAGAAGTTGTCATACAGCTTACGAGACTGTACACCAAAAAATCAAATCCTTTGTACCTCAAAGGTTAAAATACTTCCACTCAAGTACCACAACTGTGAAATTCCATGTTCTTGTCTGAAGTATTGTGACAACAAATGCTTGTGCTTCTCTCATACTGCAGCAATGAGTGTCAAGAAGAGCACATAGGAAATTAATAAAGGTGCGATCAAAGGAGAGTTTGAGCAGCATGCAGTAAGTAAAGTTTAGAATCAGGTATTAAATAGCAAGCGTAAGCACTTGCTAACTAGCACCGCTCATCTTATGTGCTAAATGGAGATTAAAAAAAAAAAAATCGTAATTCACAAGTACAAAAGAGGACGTTGTCCACTAGTTCTGTTCTTTCCTTAATGCTGAGTCACACTTCTAATATTATATTTTTGGAAAGCGCACTATAAGCAAAAATGAGTTAAGAATAAGGTTTTTAAATGGGAACACAGAGCAGAAAACCTATTGTTGTGGGCAGTTTCCAACTTCACAAACACAGCTTCCTTAAATAAAAACTTGCTTGCAAGTTAAATTTTACTTCAGCTTTGATGCAAGGCTAAAGTCCCTCTAAGAAGATCAGTAAGTTTGTTACCCTTTTCCTTTTTTTTTTATTTCCTTCCTAGAAATCTCTTCAGTTGTCTCAGCAGATTAACCACATGCATCTTCAGGTTATCACCAACAGCTTGCTTAGCTTTATAGAAGTTGAAGCGAGGGGATGTGACTGGTTATGCCAAACTTTTCCCCACTTTCTTCGGCAGTAGTTAACAGAAGTTTAGGAGTAACGGGTGCTCCCCCTACCACTTCCGTGCCTGGAGCGCCCGCCTGGAGCCGCTGAGGCTTCGCACCCGAAGCTTCGGGTGCCTTCGAGTGCTCGAGAGCTCCCTGGTTACAGACTCAGTTGTGGGCTTTGGCTGGTTTTCTGTGTTTCTGGCAGGAAAGTGGGGTTTTCCTCAGCAGTCAGTTTCAGAGAAAACTCTGCAGACTGAGAACAGCTCTAGCAAATCATCGCAATCGGTAAAGAATCTGTTACCACGTTTTAAGTTAAACTTTTCAATTGTGGCTGGAAAACATCTCAAACAACTTACAGAATCATAGAATGGTTTGGTTTCAAAAGGACCTTTAAAGGTCATCCAGTCCAACCCCCCTGCAATAAGCAGGGACATCTTCAACTAGATCAGGTTGCTCAGAGCCCCGTCCAACCTGGCCTTGAATGTTTCCAGGGATGGGGCATCTGCCACCTCTCTGGGCAACCTGGTCCAGTGTTTCACCACCCTCAGCGTAAAAAATTTCTTCCTTATAGCTAGTCTAAATCTACCCTCTTTTAGTTTAAAGCCATTCCCCCTTGTCCTGTCGCAACAGGCCCTSCTAAAMAGTTTGTCCYCATCTTTCTYATAAGCCCCCTTTAAGTACTGAAAGGCTGCAATAAGGTCTCCCCAAAGCCTTCTCTTCTCCAGGCTGAACAACCCCAACTCTCTCAGCCTTTCTTCATAGGAGAGGTGCTCCAACCCTCTGATCATAACTTCTTTAACTGCATCTAAATCCTCTTAATCACTTCAGAGAACAGCTAAAGGGTGTTCTTAATCACATGCCGGCCAATAACTTGAAACAAGAGTACTACGAGGGTTTTTTTGTTTGTTTGTTTGTTTGTTTCTTTTTTATGTATCTCTTAGGCGAGCAGAAAGCCTCTCGGCAGTTACTCACCCAGCGGCAGCCCCAGCACACCCTCAGCCCGGGCACGCCCGCCTGCGCTCCCGCAGCCCGGCCGGGGCACAAACCCGCTCACAGCGCCACAGCCGGGCCCGGCCCGCTCCCCGCCTCGCCCCCCCGCGCAGGCACTCACTGTACTCCTCCGGCAGCAGCAGCGGACGGAAGTAGATGGGGTAAAAGGCCGCCCCCACCACGGCCACGAAGCCACCGAAGATACCGAGCGTGCGGGACAGCCCCGCCATCGCCGCCGGTGGCYACAACCCGGAAGCTGCGCGGCTCCCGCTTCCAGGACACACCGGAAGCGGAGCGGTGAGGCACCTGCGGACTCCGCCCCCTCCGGCCTAGCCCGGCAGGAGCGGTGCGGCGGCCAGCAGCGCCCCCGCGCGGGGCGGCGGGACACAGCCCGGTGCCGGCGCCCCCCGGTGCGGCAGGGATGGTACCGTTACTCACCCGCCCCGCTTCGTTCTGTCGCGCCTGCCCGGCGAACGGCGGCACCTCCCGGGCAGCCCCAGCGCCCACCGCGCCGCACACGGCAGCTGTGAGGAGGCCCTGCCCCGCCTTACCGCCAGCGGGACCGGGGAGCTGCCCCGGGCGGGGGCCGCGCTGGCAGCGCAGAGTCGAGGCGTGAGGGTGGGGACGAGGGCGGGGGGAGCCACCGCGGAGCCCCCGAGCCACGCTGCCTCCGGGAGGGAGGATGCGGCCCCGCGCCGGGGTCCCGTCCAGGGCGCGCCGCTCCCGGGACGCCGCCCGGTGCCTCTTTCATTGGGGTGCGCGGGGGGTTTGAGGTGCCTCACAGCACGGCCGCGGCACTCGGCACCCCCAGGGGTCTCGGCCCCCGGGTGTCGCCCGGCCCGGCCCCTCCGCTCCCCTCTGCACCTGCCGCGGCGGCGCGGGGCCAGGCGCGGCCTTGCCCTGCCCTGCCCTGCCCGGGCGGCGGCCCCTCCTCCAGGAAGCCGGATCTGCCGCATCCTTGTCGGCGGGGCCGGTCGCGCGCTCCCGGGCGCGCTGGGCAGCGCCGCCTCCGCGGCAGCATGCGGCCCCCGGCTGAGCCCCCCGCCGTGCCCCGCCGCCGCCGCCCCCCTCTGCTCCTCCTCCTCCTCACGGTGAGTGGCGGCCTGCCCCCGGGCCCCGGCCCTGCCCGCCGCCGCCGTCGCGGCGGAAGATGATGGCCGCGGCGAGGGCCCGGGCCGGGCGGCGGCCCCCGGGTGAGCGCCGACCCCCGCGGGTGGGGGCTGCCAGGCACCCCGCGGCTTCGCGGCGGTGCTCCGCGCTCGGCCGGGCCGGTGGGGGGCTGCAGGTCGTAAGCGCGGGGCGGAGAGGGAGGCGCAGCCCCCGGTCGGGTGCCGGAGCGGGTGTCCGGGGGGTGCGCGGGGGGCCGCGGCCGCCCGGCCTGGGCTCGGGCCCGGGGCCGCCTCCCGGAGCCAGCCCGCCGGTTGTCCGGCCTGGCCCGGCTCACCCCTCTCCACGCCGCAGGGTTACGCTGCCTTATCGAGCTGGGGAACGCCACGTCGTTAAAGTGTTAAAAAGCCTTCTGTCCTAGGTGACATTAAATTTCTGGGTTTGAAAGAAGGGGGGTGCCTTTGACATCTACTTACAGATGCACGTGTGAGCATGGTGCTGCACTGGCTTACGGAAACAACTGCGTTTTGGGGGCATCTACTGAACTACCTTTTCCTCTTTTATGCTGCTAAACACTAACTCCGGTTAAAGTCTTTGTATGCCTGTACGATATTGATGCTGATTGGGAGCAGATCAACACCCTTTTTGGTGTGTCTGCTTTTCACACATCTTAAAATCTAGCATGACGTGGCGGGCGTTCACAGGTAAAGGGCTACGGTTATCTTCAGACGTTGTGCAAACAGGTGCAGTTTCATAGGGTTATGTGGAATTTCTGCGGGGGTGAACTCGGGGGGGATCCTGCTGAGATCTTATTCCAGTGAGTGAAAGAACAGTTTCTCATCATTTCTGTAATACTACACTACTGAAAATTTTCACTTTCCTGCCAGTTGTTGTGATTGCCTCCCACAGTGTTTTTTTATCCCAGCATCTGATGGGATGACTTGGGCTAACTCCTTCAGATTCAGCAGGTTTCAAGAAAAAGATCAAGAAAAAGACTTTTACAGCTTTTGTGGCTAAGTTGCCCCACACAACGAAGCCTCTATGCCTTTCTTGTTGAACTCTGCCTAGTTTATGGTAATGTTTTGAATTCAGCGTAGCTGGCCTCTTTACTGTGCTGGAAAACTTACATTTAAGTCTCATAATCACACTCATTGTGTAATCCTTTCATCCTCGCTCTCCTTAGTCAGAGATTATGCACAATTAACTCTGCCTTGTCTGAGATAACGGAGAGGGAAGAACTAGGGTTCCTCACTGAGTAGGAACATTCAGATAATACACACGCTATGTGGTGTACTGGGGAGCACTGTGTAGAGGCAACCAAGTGGTAACAGAGAGTCGGCCATGGTCTGGAAGAGTTTACGGTCTGCGGTCTCTGCCATGGCTGCATCGGTGTGGGGTCGCTCAGGGGTCTTTGCATCACGCTCCTTACTGGGGTTTGTTAGGTGTGGTGTAACAGCAGACCCAAACATGCTTCATGCATTTTTGCAGCACATGTCTCAACTAATACCCAGGCACCAAAGAATACAAAGAAAAGTTTCTTGAGTAACTCTGTGGGAGCTATTTAGCAGAACAGGCACTAAGGGAAAGACAGTAAGACCAGCACGGCTGAAGCTAACCTTGTGCATCAGCAGTCACGGTATGTCGTGCTTAAGTGCTCTAGGAACATCATAGAGTTTGTTCTACAAGGAACTGGCTTTGGGTTGCAGAGCTTACTACCTTGGGATCCCCACCACAAAATTTCTGCCATTCACTGGAAGTTGGATGGCCATATTCATACACTGCTGCACCTTTGTTAACGAACTGTGCCAGACCCAAACTGTCTTTGCTGGAGGGCAGCTCCCATATCTCTGTGTTGGATAAACCCCTGAGAAAATTGCGAGCTGGCTGTGTGTATTTTGACAGTAAATGTGTGTATGTGGTAAGCACACAGTGGTACCACAATGCTTTGTAGTGTCTACCTGGTAGACTTCTACATTTTGTGATAACCACATGGCATTACTTTCATAATATATTACTTCTTCCTCATGACACAGCCCCCATATCACAAGCATTAAGCTGTTTACAAGTACTCTTTATTGTAAGATAAAAAAAAATGTAAGAAATATGAATGATAACCATCAAGTAGAAGAGGTTTAGAATAATTTGTGGTTGCTGCTATGTGCTTTTAATGCTTTTAGAGGTATCTATAACCAAAGAAGAATTATGTAGGAAACGTAAAAGAATAGTATCTTTGTCAAGTCAAGCTCTGAAAGATATTCAAATTAGTATTAAAATTAAGGTTCTGTCATCAATTTTTGTATCAGTATTTGTGCATGTGTGTTATTACATGATATGGTGGTAACTTTTCCAATGGACACCAGCCTCCTATTCCTATTCCTTTTTTAGCCCCTTCAGTACGCATCATTTTTACAATATCCATTTTATAGAATGTGAAACGAGGCAGAGAGGAAGGCTGTCACTCTGAAGAGACTACCTGTTGTAGAAAGCCTGTGGACAGGCTGTGTACATACTGACGTGAAGTGTTTTGCATTTTTATAGCATTTTATTTGTTCAAAGTGTATATCTTGGTGCTTACACACCTGTTTATGAGTGTTCAGCATCACTGCACATCTGGCTTCCAGTGCCTCGTTGGACACAAGAAGGTAAAAAGTACTTGGTTGTTCTTGTGGAAAGTGGTTTAAGTGACAAGTTCAGAAAGACCTAGGAACACTAAATAAATCTAGTTATCTAGAGTTACCCAGCTGCTAGCAATGATATCCAGCTTTCTCATCCAAAAGTTCCCTCATTCAGTTATGTGTTCCAGCTTCTGCCTTAAATAAAGTCAGGGTCTTGGGGTAAATAGTCTCTTCTATGCACAGCTGTGTTCCACTTGCAACCCTAGAGCTCTTTTGTGCCTTTAAGGGGGCAGGGATCTGGGGGAAAATAGCATTTGATCACATAGTTAAATCCAAAATCCTCATCTATAGGAACAAGGAAGTAGTATAGGTAAACTTAGTGCTGACTTTTCCTAATATTTACATCTTCACAGGTTTTGCTGGCTTGATTTTTTTTCAGTGTAGCTCTCAAGGAGTGTCAACATATTCTTAAGAAATAAAAAGCAAAATAGTTTATCATTAGGGACTTTTACTGATCCCCATGTTGGATTGTGGGCAAGGTCTTGTCCTCCAGGTGCACAACATGTAATTCCGATAATTAGAAATGTACTAACGACTTGGCCGAAGCTTTTCAATATTTTGAGAATCACAGTGAAAAAGCCATCAATCCAAGGTAGATATCCAAGATAAATTTCAGTTTGATTTGTTTAAGCTTAGCAAAGTTAAAAGTCACCCAAGGCAGATCTTATCAATCTAAGCAATCTTAACAACCAGCTTCCCTGGTAATCCTACGTGACAATTCTGAATATTTTAGACAGGTCAGGGGACCTGGCAGAAGTGCCGTGCTGGTGCCTAGCCCTCTGAGCTGAGTAATCCTCAGTATCCTTGGCAGTGCATCAAGCCGGATGCTGACTGCAGAGCAGAAAGAAAAGAAGCTGTGGGAAGCCTTAGAGACAAGAACTTCAGCATGGAGGATAATCCTGGTGTATGTCCAAGCACTCACTCTCAAAATATATTATAATGTACATGGCTATAGAGGGCAAAAACTGAGCAAATGCTGCCTGCTGGTCTTGCTGCTCAGATTTGTAAGTCCATCTTCAGGACAGGAATGTTTCTGTAATAAGCTCCTAAACATTTTATGAACATGAATTCATTCTCAGGAAACCACTGTGAGCTGCCTTAGTTGTTATTCTGCTCTTCAGGTACCTGCATAAGAGGTAACAAAATTAGCCAACTTTAAAAAGATACAGAAACATCAGGCTGTGGCAGCACAAGTGAACAACAGTACGATGAATAAATGCTGGTACATTTTAGTATATATTCTTTAGGCCTGATCCTAGGAGCGCGTGTAAATAGCATGACATGTAAGTCAGTATCTTACAACGGATCCCACTTGCAGAAGGGCCGAAGGATACATCCTGTAAATACAGTTTGTTTGTAGACATGTATGTAACATTGACAACTTGATGTAGGGCAGTTGTTGCCATTAAAACCTTGATGGTAGATCGTCAGTAATCCACATCTGCTTGCTGTGTGAAAGAATCCTGGTATTCTGGAGTTCGAGTATGGTGTATAAACCTTCTGCTTGTGCAGTGTTCTGTTATTGCTGTGAGTATATTAGTAATCATGTAAACTTAGATTCTTTGGTTAACGTGTTTTGGGTTTTTTTCCAGAATTTTGTGCCATCCTTTGGAAAGGAGACATTACGGACAACGGCAGTTACTCCACAGTTCGAACAAAACATGGATTACATGGACTTTATTCATTTAAACATTTCAGAAAAGAAAGTTCTTAACAATTCTGAGGTTTCAGTTCAGTATTTATGTTCTAAGCCTTGTATCGTCAACTTGGAAGCAGTAGCTTCCTCCGAATTCAGGACTGGTGTACCAGTGTATAGAAGGAGATGGAAGGATGAGAAAAACCTTTACGTTAGCAGAACTCGACAAGTACATTTGAAATTTCCGAGCATCATGGTTTACAGAGATGATTATATCATCAGAAACTCAATAATAGTGCACAGTGTGATATTATATGCGTGGATTAGTCACAAATCAGTTAGCAGCTATGATGTTGAGCAGAATGAAGACTACCAGGATGCAGTTGCCAAGAATTACACTTTTTTAGAAGCAGTTCCACCTTTTGAACGCCCATATAAGGACCACAAAGTTTGTCTTCAGTGGGGTGCTGACTATTTGTGGATGCTCCAGGCAAACAGGATACCTCAGTGCCCTCATGAAAGTGGTAGGTGCAATGTCACTTTTTTCCCCAAAGAAACTAACGGGACCCAAATAACATCTTTGGTACGCTGTTAAAAAGTGCATACCTGTAGTAAATAGTAAATGTTATGCAGAATGATTTACTTGGCAAACATTGTTGAATATGTAAGCTTCATAACTGTGGGGTTAGAGTTGCAAGTGACTGAAGCCATCATGCACTTCAGAGCTGGTTTGTTTCATCACAGCCAGCCTGGAGATTTGTAGCAGCGTGGCCTTCTATTTTCTAAGTGTATTCAAACAACTTTCTTTAAAACCCATTGATGACAGTGGACATCATTCCTTTGTCTTCAGAGAGAGTTGTTCAGTCCTTTACTGCGTTATTTCAGAGTCAGTCTTGCACTTCTTTCATACATAATTCTCACACAGGTAGTCTACTTCTGCTTAAGATGATGGCCACACACTCAGAAACATATTTTTAAGTCTTTATAGTGCTATAAACTTTATAGTACTTTTTTTTTTTTTTCCCCAAAACCAGTATGGACAAGCACTTTTGTTTTAAAAATTGATAGTTTTAAATAAAAAAATGTGTCTTGCCAACTGCAGAAATTACTGGAACAACTCTGCTTTCTAGATTTTCTCAAGAGTTCTGGTTTTTTTTCTGTCTGCCTATCTCTAGCTTTACACCTGCTGACAATTCTTTTTGTCCTCAGTATATATTCAAAGCAGAACCTAAAAGGAGAAAGGTTATTTGCTTCTTAAGGATTCTCTCCTAGAAAATCCCATAATGGTATTTGTGTCGTTTATTTTCACTACATTGGCGTGTAAATGCTCTGAAGACGAACAGGGAAGCAGTGACGTTGCTGCCTTCAGGGGCTTTCTAAGATACTTGTTGGAAACAGCATGTGATCTCTGATAACAGTGTGAAACATCCTATGTATTATCTAATTATATTATAGATGAAAACAGTATAACAAGAAATAGGAGGAAATAACATTTTATTCAAATTTATTTTTTAAAAGAAGCTTGTAACAAATTGCTCGGGGTTTGGTTTTTTGGGTTTTTGGTTTGGTTTGGTTTTGGGGTTTTTCTAGGAAAGCTGATGATATGTCATGGCCTTGAAGATCTTTTTCCTGTTTCTTAGCAGGGGCAGCTTTATCAGATTTATTACAGGATTACACATATCAGTTGAGAACAGAATTGGTATCTATCCATACACACAGTATAAACTGGAGAGCTGAAAATGGAAAGCAAGTCCAAGAGCTGTGGAGTAATGTCACGTAGGCATAACCATAGATAGGATGAGATTTAAGTGAATAACATAAATGAAGATTTCTTCCCTACTAACTGGTTCTTTAAGTATCTTAGATTTAAATGAGTCTGTTCTTTCCTTGCTTCTAATACCAGCTGGAAATGGACTCCATTTCACTTTCCATGGGTTATTCGGTCCAAGAATGTAATGTATTTAATAACAGCGAGTGAACTTGTGTTTAAGGACTTATTCAAGGTTTGTGTTAATTTTTGATCTGTTGTGTGAATTAAACATTTGACTGTACGAGTGTGAGCTAATTAATTAGTTATCAATGCTTGTTGTTTGGCAGCTTAAGAAAGATTGTATTTTGCAGATGGTGTCCAGATTCTCAACTTTATATATGCTTCCAGTGGGGAGAAGACAGGAATCGTGAAGAAATTTGAACAATTTGAAAACAGAGAACTTGAGACAGTCAGACAACATCAGATTGATTATCCAATGTAAGTATAGGCAAATAACTGAAGCAGGCTGTAATTGATTATTGAATACTGTAGAATGTACTTAAACTCTTAGGCTATACCACAAATTAAAGGAATACTGCCTACTAATTTGAGAAAAGGCTCAAAAGGAAACTAGTTAGTAATTCCTTCTGTTCTCTGATTTCAGTTTTGGAGAGGATTAAGCTGAACGTCAGAAAGATACTTACAGTACGTGTTAGTGCAGTGCTGTGTAAGAGATACCAATAGTAGGTGTACTGCTTAGGTAAAGTTAGGAGGGTAAGTTAGCTGTTACGTGCTGTCATGATCAGACTGCTGTCTCATGACTAGCTAGCCTGGGGTTTTCTGCATTACGAAGAGATCTGCATTTCAAACATCATTTGCAGACCAAGTGCAGAGTGGGGTTTCTTGCAAGGGCAAGCAGTGTGGAGCAGCTTTTTCCCTATAAATTCACACTCCAATTTATTTTGCAGCTGACAAGCCCTTAGTGATAGAGTCCCCTGCCTAGATAAGTCTTCCAGCTTAAGCTTACACTATTTCCTTCCATCATCCCTGTGTAAACTTTCCTAGTTGGACAGGAGTAAAACCCCTTAGCCGCTGCGCACTATTCAGTTACAGAGGAATCACTCTGGGAAGATCATCTTTCTCTACTTTTCCCCCCCTTCCCAAAACTGCCACAACTCTTCAGTCATATTTTGCAACATTAGAGGAAAAAAGTATATATAGATACATAAATATATCTCCCTTCCACCAGATGCTATTACCCCAGCAACATTATTACAGAAATAGGAAAAGATCGCAGGAACTGGAACTTGCCTGCTGGTTTGTGTTTGGCCTGTGACCACAAGAAGAGTGCCAAAGAAGACTTGCCAGATAGCGCAGGTTGCATACAAATTACTAGCCCTCAAACTATAGCTCTGAAGTCATAAGTACAGAGCAATTTTTAGCTCCTGGCCTCTTCAGGATGGGTGACAGTGTGGTTTGCACAGCCTGCTGCCCTTTGCTCACCAGCACGGTTGCATTCTGCTTCTGGCACTGGGGCACTCAAGCTCCCGTTGAGAATATATGGCATGAATTTATGCAACTCTTTACCTGCTCCACACAGTTCCACCCTCTCTTGCCTTCGGGTGGTGTCTCCAGTGTTAACATAAAGCGTTGCCTGTGTGTTGCGGTTGTGTGACAGCCTGGGGTAGCTCTGTTGAGAAGAGGAAGAGAGTTTTCCTTCAGCTCTCTGTATGTGAGCGGTGGTTCCCTGCTGCACCAAAAGGCCAACAGAAGTGGATGGGTCTAACTGAAGTTACTCGTTTGAATTCAGTCAGGGATTTGTAAAGAAAGAGGACTGGAGATAGACAACTGTCATTTGAGGTAGCTACCAGTGGTCAGCCTGCAGCAAGGATAGGGTGGGACTGTAAGGGACTACTCACGCTGTACAGCATTCTGCAGCAGTGGGAGATGTGAAATGAGTCAGCAGCGTCCCAAACTCTGTCCCAAGAAATTTGTCCAGAACAGTTATGTGCTCGGACTGGCAATCAAGGATTAAATGGAGACTGTGGCATTTAAGTTTGCTATATTGCCAGAGATGAAAGATAAAAAGAGTGATATATAAGCATAAGCAGTATTTCTAGAAGCATGGTGTTTGCCTGTAGGTCGTAACAATCAATATACAAGTGATTGTGATTTACAAACCCTTCTACCTCACCCATGTACCATCTCTGGAGGATATGGTGTTATTAGCTATTTAAGGTATAGGCTCTATTGGGGAAAACTTCACAGTCCTTGCATTTTTTTTTAAGCAGGAGAGCAGGTGTTAGGCTTTCAGACCTATATTAGTTTAGTTTAGGAAAAGATACAAGGTACTCTATGTTCAACAACTTGAGAGAGAAGCAAGGCAAGCTGACCCAATTCTAAAGTATTAAAAACAAACATTGACATTTTTTTCTTAATTATAGAAATACAAAACCAAAATAATATCTCCTTCTAAAAGTCACTAAGAAAAGAGAACAACTTTATCAGAGATGATGACAATTGTAATGCTTTGCTGGGTTGTACATTGGAGGTACTGTTTTCAAAGGTATTCGGCATTGGTCTAACTGCTATGGAAATGTTACGGAAATAAGTGGTCAAGTTTCTGTTAAGAGCACTGAAGCAGATTTAGTCTGGCACAGAGGAACTCCTTAAAATTAGAGACTGTGGTATAAATTCTGCTTTTAGTGCCTCAGCCAGCTTTGTACAGAAATTTCTAAGTAGATAGCGTTGTCGGGTCTTTGTTTTTTTATTTTGCACTGCTCCATAGTTTGCACAGGCTCCACCTTTATTTATCCTGTGATAGCTCTGTGACAGCTATTCATACCTATCTGTACTACCCAGAGGCTGGATTCATTTTTAACTGCTTCTCCCAAGCATATTTTCACAGTTGGCATTCAGTATAGAAGACACAGCTTAGTTTTTACTGGCTTCCACAATCAAGATTACAAGACCATGCATTTGGGGATTTTGTACTGTAGCCTGCATGTGGGAGGTTGGCTCCAAGTTGTCTCGGTCATGTTTTCAGTTCCCTATTGATGTGGGATCTGACAGTAGCTCTGACCCACCATTCTGGAATTGATTCAGATAAAACTCCCTTACTGTCCTCTCATGTTGTTACCATAAAAGTGCGTGGTTAAAAGGAGATCACGGATCCAAGAGTCTTAAGTACTGTTGCTCTGAAGGTTTTCACTGCAGAGGATGTGTTCTGTTCTGAAGATTACATGTGTGAAACAGGTTTGCTAAATTAAAGTGAAATGCATGCTTTTCAAATTATATAGGGAGATTTCTCATCAGGAGTGGATTTTTTGTTTATTTTTGCTCATGCAGGTTCACCGTTTCAATCTGGCTATATTTACTCCATCACTGTGAAAAGGATCTGTGTGGTATACTCTATTTTATTGATCCGAAAGAAATGTACAGTACTCCTGCTGTATTTCTAAATGAGGAAGGTAAGGGATATTATTAAGGGCCTTCAGAAGGGGTCTAATATAGTTTTATAGATCTCTGCCTAGGAATAACATTTATAAATATATTATCAGACCTATTTTGTGAAACTGATCCCTTGCAAAATGCTTGCTTTTGACTATAGTGTCTCAATAGGAAAGTAGCTACTAAATTAATAGGGTAAAACTGAGAAATAGTTGCATAGCATCTAGTCTTGGCTAACTTCAGAAAATGTCCGATTTGTCAGGAGAATAGACTGAATCTTACAGGTCAGGAACATACACTGGGATTAAACAGTCTTATCTCAATGAACAACCTTTGTTATTATTATTGGAGTATTATTTTAGTATTGTTCTCAATTCTTGCATACATACTACATGAAAATTTTTGAAAATTTGAAATGGCCTCAGAAAAAGTCGAAATGATTCAAAGTCTTGCCTATTTTGCAATGTTCAAGAAGCACAGTCTATTTCCCTGATCCAAAAAAAAGTTAAGAGATAGCACTGTCTTAGTCTAGCAACACTTGCGGTAGAGGAACATTCCTGCCAGAAGACGGCTCTTCAGCCTCTGATAGAGAATGAAATTCAGCAGCTGGGGGCTGGCTGGCAGGCAGGCCCACAGAGGAAATAAGTGTGCAGTGTTTTAAAAGTGCACACCTGGCTTTCTCGTAAGACATTACATTTTTTCCCCTTCTTTGCAAGTTTCACAACTAAGCTTTTCCTCTCTGTTATTTTTGCTATTTCTATTTTCTCTGTCTTGTAACCAATCTAGATAATTAATCTATCCATTATAAACTGGATGCATTTCTTTGAAGAACAAATAAAAATGGCAGCTTAACTGGAAGTTATCAGCTTGATATGAGATTTGCTTGGAGAGGTTTTAGGGCCAGTTTTATTCTCAGTGTTAGACTAGATTATCATAATAGCCTGTTCTGGTCTTTAGACCTCAGACCATGAGTCTAGCTTCTGCAGGTCCAAGTAGTGGAGGGTAGAGTCATCTTGTACTTGGTCATTGCACTCTCACATGCTAGCAGTTGAGTGTTGAGTAGATACCATTGTCTGCTGTTCCCCTCTGCTGTTTGCTGCAAGTCATGTCTGCTTTCTGGTGTTTGAGGTCAACTGTGGCACCCTCACTGTTTGCCTTATGTTTAGTGTGTTTATCCCTCAGACAGTTGGTTTTGAGTCTGTGGTTTCATGTGGGAGCCTGCGCATTAGCATCTGAGATGTGTAACTGAAATGTGGAGCACGTTTCCCTGGGATTCTGTGAGAGCTATGTATGGCTTGGTGAGTGCCCAGATCTCTGTTGGTGATGAAGAGGATGAAGAAGACAGAGTCACTGTGAATAATACATTAGGAAGCCCATTTTTAATGTTGGTATTTCTGTGGTGTTTATTTCCTTTTTCTTCCTTTGTTGCTTTGTCAGGTTACATGCATATTCAGATGCACCTCATGAGAGGAGATGACCTTGCAGTGAAAACTAGCTTCAGCCTTCCTCTGAAGCAGTGGTTTCGACTGGATCTCTCTTTTAAGGGTGGACAGGTATGCGTGCTATTGAATGACAGGATCAAGGCTGAGATTTGTCTAATTTGATTATGCCTTTGACAAACCCCTTAATAGCTGAGGCTGAGAGAAATACTGTAATTTGTACATGCTCACGTAGCAAAAGAATGAAAAATCTAAAACTAGAAATTGTCCGGGGATCTTCAGACCATCTGACTTTGGGAAATCAATTTAGATGCTTAAGATGAGAGCCTAGAATTACTGTGTATTCAGTGGCTGTCTTGGCACACATTTGCTCTCCAGAGACTTTATTGACTGTACAGGCAACCAGGACTCCTGGCTTAGCTACCTTATCTAGATACTTTAAGTTACGTGGTGTGAATATCTCTGAGGGACTTTGCACTTGGAGGCTTAGGCGTTTTTACCATTCTGATATGAAAATTTAAGTGTCTGGGCTTCTGTACAGTAGCATGCCTCTTGCCTAGATGTGTTAGCTAACAGGAGGCATGTTCAGTTTCCAAGTTTTGCATATTTGACAAAGTGGCATAGGATTGACTACCATTAAAAGACCGAAAAATATTGCAGTATTCCTCTGTAGTGGATAAAATACATAATTTACATTTTAACAAATCACAATTGTTTTTTCACAAAACCTTCCAAAAGCAGCTCTGAAGACGCAGGCTCCCTGCCCAAGTTCTTGTCTGAACCTCCAGCTATTGAGATATTAGGGTGTGAAAATGATCAAAAACCTTAGTCTTCTATTTCTCACCACCTTTCTCCTTGATAATGGTTGAATAGATTACATTCTGAATTGTAAAAATAATTGCTAATTAATGGCAAGAACAACTAAGCAAATTTGAAGTATGAGGTAAATGGCTGATAAAGCTGAAACAATGCTGTACTGAGAGAGCAATGTACAGGCTAAACTACAGCTGTTCCTTTTGCACCACACCTTTTTTTAAGTATGTAAGTGGTGGGCAGATTGATTGTTTTGCAAGAAAATCAGGTAGAAACGTGTATTTACTTTTAATATAATATGCTTTTAAATATATTGTTAAAAGGAAAAGTGAAAAAAGTGTTTTATAGAATCAGAACTGTCTTTTTCTGCTTGTTTAAATTGTAGTTATAATTTAAGTTCATGGGAAAAGGAAGAGCTTATGGATTTTGAAGCTCAGCTTCAGATGCAAATGTGAAAGTTACTGTCAATATTGATACAGGGTATATTAGTCTTGACTTGTTGGAAATTTGAGGATTGCTTGTACAATTAGATTAAGAAAAAATATTCTTCCATCAGAGAGCAGAGTGAATTTATTCAGGTGTGAGATAAAACCTGTGGTCAATAAATTTCCACTTCTGGACAAAATAAGAGAGCCATGAAGAGTTTAATGAGCACTCTTGTGGAAAAAAGAGGAAGTGGGACCAAACTTACAAACATTTCATACTTAGAGCCATTCTCTGGAACAGATAAAGCTGTGGTGTAGTTCCATCTTATTGACATGTCTTCCTGTAGTAAGTTTTTAAATGCTATAATCCTCAATAGGTACAGAAGAATCTCCTCATTTAGGCACTTTGTGTCCAAAGAGCAACGAAGCTGGTGAAGGGTCTAGAGAACAAGTCTTATGAGAAGCGGCTGAGGGAACTCGGGTTGTTTAGTCTGGAGAAAAGGAGGCTCAGGGGAGACCTTATCCCTCTCTACAACTACCTGAAAGGAGGTTGTAGCAAGGTGGGTGTCGGTCTCTTCTCCCAGGTAATGAGTGATAGGACGAGAGGAAACAGCCTCAAGTTGCGCCAGGGGAGGTTTAGATTGGATATTAGGAAAAATTTCTTCACTGAAAGGGTTATCAAGCACTGGAACAGGCTGCCCAGAGAAGTGGTTGAGTCACCATCCCTGGAGGTATTTAAAAGTCGTATAGACATGGCACTTAGGGACATGGTTTAGTGGTGGACTTGGCAGTGTTAGGTTTATGGTTGGACTTGATGATCTTAAAGGTCTTTTCCAACCTAAATGATTCTATGATTATTTCAATTCCATTGATTTAGATACATTTAGTCCAGCATGATCTGAGACAAAATACATAAGTTAGAGAAGGTTGGGAAATTGAGGCATTGAGAAATTAAGAGCCAGATTTTCAGAGCATCTGAAGATGCAGATGAATCCCTAAAAATACCTGGGCACTTGAGAAAATTTTGCAGTGTTGTTTTGTGAGTCCTTAGGCAACTTTTTACGATACCAACATGTATGAAAATCTTATCTTGTCTTCCTTCTCGGGCATCTAAATTCCTTTAACCATTCTGGCACTGACAGTCTACTGAAAGTATGTCTCCTGTAGGAGTTGAACACAGATTTTTTTAAATCATGGCCTGTTACATTAGCTCTATGGCCATTCTTCACCTGTAAGCTACAATTTCTTGAGGAGATCAATATTCTCTTCATTTAGCATCTGTGCTATATAAAAGCAAAACAGCCTTTCACACTTTGGAAGAATAAAAGCTTCAGCAAAGTACAGATGTCTTGTAACTGAACAGAGGAATGAAAGAGCTGAAGTAGGCAACATCTGTGCTATTTTTGCTATTTTTCATAGCTCATGGTTAGCCAGGACAGACCAGTGCCAATGCTTTCCATTAAACTCTTCTGACATACATCGGATACGTGATACTATCCTCTTTAGTGCAGAGGAGATGCAACAAGATGCAGCTGTAATCTTCTGAACTGTGAGATCACATGGCTTAATAAATGTACCTTGAAATATTTCGTTTATTATGATTAATATTTTGTGTTCTTTTAGATAGAAGTAAGCAGTGTTGGGAAGAATTTGAAAAGACATCATCATCAGTCTTTTACGTAAGCAGCATTTTCCCCTTTGCTGAGTAATATGTGTGTATGTGTTCAGATATGAAAAACAGGAGAAGGGGAGCACAAGTTTGTAACTGAGATTCCAAATGATTTTCAAAATGTCTGTGGTCTTTTTCCACTCTATGCTTTCAAAAACAATTTGCATTACTGTGCTCACGTTGAGCATGAGCTGAATAATTTTGTTAATGCCATGAGCTAGTTAATATGCTGCGTCATCTAGTACTAGAGTCTGATAACCCTCACTAAAAACTGATTGGAAGGTCAGTGGCATTAGGATCAGTCTTCAAATGAAGTCTTGGCCTTACTGAAGTCAAGGGAAGTTTTGCTGTTGTTGTGAGAGAACTAGGATTTCACCAGTGAAATTGTTATTTGCTTTGCTTAGGTAGAGAGCAAAATTTCTACCAAAAATGTTCTTGCTCTATCCTTTATTCTAAGCAACTGAATAATTTTTTAAAATGGATCTTTAATTGTTCTCTTTCACTGTAATTTAAGATTGACTCTTTCTTGTGCAAATAATTTAAAAAAAAAACTTTTAATATGGAAACTATGTAAAACAGTAACTTGCATGGCAGACTTCAGTGTTGTTCCTTCTCTGCTATGGTTTACAAACCAGAAATTGTAAATTTGTAGATAGTAACTCTAGGAGACAGATAACTTAAATTTTCATGTGCCAATTTTAGAAAAGTGCAAGAGAGAGGTGGAACTGAAATCTTTGAGGTTGTGTAATGATGCATAAAACACCAGAAGATTCCTACAGGTCAGAAAAATAAAACACCCTGCTGCTTTAATATATTTGTAGCAAGGGATTTGTTAAATTTACTCCAGAATTTATCACACTAAATTGCAGAGTAGATTTTGAGAGTAAACAGATGAGAAAAGAAAAAGATACTGGCAACAAGTTTAAGGCTGTCAGTTACGGAAATTATGACATACAAATTTCTTTTTTTCTTTCATAGTACCTCTTGATAGCCAGCTTACTTCTCTTTCATGTTCTCAAGTTTTAGGGAAGATTTCTATTATGATGATACTGCTGGATACTTTGTTCTTGGAGGCAGTGGATATGTAAATGGTATTGAAGCGTTCTTTGGACCTGTGAAATACTATCGTCTCAATGTGTTGGAAACAGAACAGGTAAACAAAAGCAGTATTTGGAAATGTTTAAATATTAGCAGCCAGCTATGGCTGTATTTTATTTTTTTTTTTAACTGAAGCTCTTACCAAGTGATAAACTTGCTATGAAGTGTAATAGTACTTGGGAATATATAACCAAAATATGATCATTTTCTGTTGAAATCTAGGAATGTTAGTTACCGCTTCAAATGCTAAAAGATAAGACTTTTAGAAATGAGTATGTAAAGCAATGTTTCTACATCTATATTTAAGTAAGGACTTATTTTCAGTATTGCTTTGTTTGCCAGAGTTTTTGATGATACAGTATTGAACACATTTGATTAATTTATGGTTTTGTTGAAATCAGTGGTAAAAGTCACATAGGCTTGGTCAATTTTGGAAGTTCATCCATGGTTTCTTGGATTATGCTGACTGTTTAAAGTCATAGTATATTGTGGCCAGCATCAAGTTGTCTGGCACATTAACATGATGTGCCAGATAAGCTGATTGTAGTAAACAATCTGTTTCCTTTTGTTATTTGCCTACAACACTTCTTTCTAGCCAAGCATAGACAACAACAGATACTGTAGATGCCATTTATCCATCATTTGCCTTTTTATAGATTTCTAACCCTCTTCATGACAAAGAAACAGTGGAACAAATTGAACTCTACTACGAGAGATGTATGGATATTCAAGAAATAGTTTATGAGTACAGATATATTGTAAGGCAAGGTGAAAAAGCGCAAAGAAATTGTAAGTGTTGATCTATGAGATACGAATTTTAAACTGTCATCTTTGGAGACCTGTTTTATTTCCTTTTACCAGAATCTGGATAACGATCATCAAAAGTAAACTTAAGTTCAGCCATAACAAGAAAAAAGGCAATTTGAAGAGTTTAGCCTTGTTACTGGTAGCTAAAACTGTGCTTTTGTCCCTGCAAAGACTTTTGTGCCATGGAATACAAACTTAAATCATGTTCTTGATATTTCTTCTTTAATAAGACAGGTGCATAAAGGGACAAAGAAATACTTTCAAGCTTACATGTAAACTATTCAATTGCCTTTCTTCCGTTTCATTCCCAAATGACCCTAAAGGCACATGTATTTTAAGCCCTTTCCCAAAAATGCTAGAATGTCTCTGCCACAGTTGCCTAATGTGCAGTAATTGACCAAAGCAACCAATTTAGTGAAAGAAGAGTAACATAGCTTAAATGTGTGCTGAAAACTAGCTTATGTTTCCAATTAGAATTCGATCGCATGCATTGTCACCAGAGTGTGGAAGAGAGTAGAAGAAATCTTACATATTTGTAAGTGGCCTGTGCTAGCTGTATGAGTTTTTAGTGCTACTTTGTGTTAAGGATGTGCTCATCTTGTCCATGAATTTTTAGTTTACCCTAAAAACATCTTTTTTTCTACCAGAAGCTTGTTCTAAAGACCAGCCAAGTCAGCTTTCATGTCTTAAATATGTTGTTTTCTCTAGGTTACTATGAAAACTATTATTTCGAGCTGATTCACAAATATGGAGAAAAATCCAAATGTGATGCCTTCATGTGGGGAAAAGAGCTCAGGGAAAAGTACCACACTTTGTTCAAACTGTTACAAGAGATGGATTTCAGTGCTCCAGATGGTAATCATATTTTATTTTACTGTTCTTAAATAACTCCACAATATATGTCATTTAAGTTAGTGTGCTTTGACTTCAGTTCATGTTTTATACATTTTTTTTCATATCAGCTAACTTAGTAAAGGAGTGTCATGTGTCTTATATGTGGTGCTGCAAATGAAGGATGACTTATTATGTAGGAGGAAATAGAGATATCAGTACGTTTTTGGTGGTTAGTTACTTTGAGACGGTCATTTGGATTTTTATTCACCCTTCCTATTCAATAGTACCTTGTATCTCTAGGAATTTTAGTTGTCTGCATTGAGAATACTATTCAGCATGAGAAATAACAGAATCTGTCTCAGTCTCAGTCCCATTAAATTAAGGAGGGGAAATCAATTCCTGATTTTAACACTTGCAATAACTGTGCATCCTATGTTTTATTTTTAGTGTTAGAAGATGGAAGTGATACAGTTCTAGAAGTTGGCCAGAGGATATTTGAGAAGGTTGCAAAGGGTCTGTCCAGCGCCAATGGCCTCAGCAATATGGGCTCCTCTGTCCCTCTCTTGGTGGATTCCAGTTGTTGTGGATACCACAAGGCTTCCTATTTCCTTGCAGTTATATTTGAAACAGGGCTCGGTGTGTCTGTGGATCATACAAAGGTAGTATATTTAATATGTTTGGTTATGTCTGCGAAATTAATTACCTTTAAAGGCAATTTAGAAATGGGATGAATTTATGATCAATTGAATTAAAAAATGTGAAATGGCCTCCAGATCCAGGCTGTGGTTGAAGGGATTCCCCAATACAGCTACTGCTAAATAGCCCGATGGCAGTGAAGTCTTTATGAAGTCCTGATGGTGTGAATCTTTGTCCTGCTCATCCAGAACAAGGAAATCAATGATTAGGATTAAAAACCATTAAAAATGGTGGTAAAGTGAACAGCATGGAACATACTGCTTTTCCCAGTCACTGAGGAGGTAGGATGAGGTAATAACCCTTGAATCACCCACAGTCATTTGTAGATGGGTATGAAAAAAGTTTCACATCAGGCAAATCTCCTAAAGTGGAAAGGTTGCATAGTACAATCAGGAAAGAAGTCCCATTTTACAGTGTGCAGAAATGTGGCACTGAGTATATTATGGTCAAATGATTAAACGTAACCAAAGCAGAACAGTTTTCTTTTGGGAAAAAACTGACCATGCTTCAGCTGAGCAACTGCAGAGCATGTGAACTCCTGAGCTTTTAGGCAGGTTGCAAATAACTGAAATGTTTCCATGAGATTCCATTGCAAGGTCAAATAAAGGGGAGGTGTTTATATGTCACTGGAAGAGGGCTATACTGAAATTGCCAACAGATATTTAATTGTGATATAATAGTATAATATAAAAYGCTCATAAAGAATAGCAGATCTGCCTAATGTGGTTACAGGATACTAAATCAGAAGAACCACTGAGAGGCCAATCTGAGACCAAGCTCACTCCGGTTTCTCAAACACAAGAAACCTGAGACAGGAGCCTTTTTTATACCCTAATTATGGAGTATACCTAGTGCTAATTACGGAGGCCAAGTAATTTCATTATTGGATCCACTTCAGATAGTGTAGGAAATAATTTACTGTCCAGCACAGATGGGACACCACTGTTTTTATTACTGTGCAGGTGAAAAATAATAGTAGTGCTGAAAATGGTTTTGGCAAATGTGCGGTACCTAGACTATTTCTAGCACCAATTAACGTGTATCTCAAGGGAGCTTTGTGCTGAAACCTTGTTAGCCACAAGTCCCATCCTTCTAGTCCTGTCAGATCCTTAGGGTAAGATTTTCAAGTGCTGTTTGTTAACTTCCATGTGTTTCCACTGAATTCAGTGCAAAAACTCCAGTTGACATCAGTGAGACTAGTTAAGTCACTGCTGAGTATAGAAAGTGTCAGAATATAATTAACACTATAATAAAGTGGCATTAAAAAATTGCTGCACACTTAGTGGTGGCAGAGTAAGTGCAATACTTGAAAAATATTTAGAGAGTCTAGTTTTTTTTCTTTCAAATCTTTCTATACATATAGAAGACATTTTAACTACTTTAGGCCTGTGCTTGATTCTGTAACTGTGTTTACATGGTACACCTAGTATATCAGCTACCCTGTGAACACTCTGTTCCCTGTGAATCTCCACCAAAGTGCTAAACTTGTAAGATGTGCAGTGAATTCACTCTTGTTTATGTCTGTTGATTTTTGCCAGGGACTGCTGTATAGTTTGGTTGGCGCTCAGGGGAATGAGAGACTTGCTGTGATGAATCTTGGATATAAACATTACCAAGGCATTAATAACTATCCACTTGATTTGGAGATGTCGTATGCTTATTACAGTAATATTGCAATAAAGACATCATTGGATCAACACACTATAAAAGGGGAACAGGTAAAAGAGTTACAAGTGTATCTGAATTTGTTTTCTGTGCAAATGACTTTTCATATATTAATATTAATTACGTGGCCAGAACATTTTTGTCTTGATTTACAAGTATTAGCTCATCTGACTGATGTCCCTGCCAATGGGACTAAATGATCTTTAAAGGTCCCTTCCAACCCAATCCATTCGATGATTCTATGATTGTTACAAAATCCCCCAAATTATGTGTAGATATCATTACTCCATTTGTTAGCACGGGGGAAACCAAATCAAGGTTAGGCTCAAATACTCAGAATTGTCCACATGCCTATCGTTCTGGGTCTGAGTCTTATTCTTTGGCCCTAATTCGTCACTCAGATTTTTAATTATTAATATAATTGGATGTGTTTATTAAGCAACTGATCTGCTGTTTCAATAGCCAAACATCATGAAGTTCATGCAAAAGATGAATTGTCCTCTCCATACTTATACGTTTTCTATAATCAAATGTAAAGATTTGGCTGTTAAATAGCTATCTGATGACATAAAGTTACAGTAAAATTATTTTAGAATAAGCGCAGCTAACACAACTTTATCTGTAAAGAATACTCAAGGTAGGCCAGTACTAGGATCCTGGCTTATCAGAAAGAATGATTATTGTACAAAAAATAGAGAGATTTTGATTGCTGAAGAACTGAAAATCAGCAGACCGCCACCTAGATAAGAGTGCTGTAGGGCAGGTCTTCATCAAGCTTTCTGCCAGCCTTTTTTTTATAGAATCATAGAATCATAGAATCATTAAGGTTGGAAAAGACCTCTAATATCATCAAGTCCAACCATCAACCCAACACCACCATGCCCACTAAACCAT
>JAYKAV010002783.1:0-83336 GCA_035582835.1 Phoebastria nigripes
TGTTTAACCTTAAACAAGGCCTGAAACACATTCAGGAGACATAGCAATAGGAACATGGTGGTTTGAACATCCCAAGGATATTCAAAATCCTCAAGAGCTAGGCTCAATCCCAGCCAAAAGCAGGACAACAATGTATGCCCTCAAAATGAAAAGGGAGACCCTTTGCACATGTGGATTAAGAAAGGAATATGAAYACCAACTTTGGGAAGAAATGTGCGTGTCCCAAAGTCACAGCTACAGTTTTGGTGTGGACCACCACTGCTAACAGCTCGGAATTCCCCAAGATACAAAAAATAGGAGTGGAGGCTATTTAATTTTATACAAAAGACTTTTAAAAGATTTTTAAAAAGCACAATTGGATCACGTAAGAGAAAATACTGCAAAGTTTAAAGCAAGTGTGAATGTGAAGGTTCCTTACGGAAGGAAAGAGACTTCTGATCTGAATATGGGAAAACTTCAACAGCAGAAATGAAGTAAATGTCTTACTTGGTAATAATATCAATGACCTATAGTTACAAACATTTGTTTTTATTACTTTTAAGCTGGTAGCATTTAACCTATTACTGTTTTTAGAAGGAAGTTAAAGAATTTAAGTTAAAGAATTTAAGTTAAAGAACTTAAGTTAAAATCCTAGCCGTGGTGTCATTTTGATAGTATTTTACTTCCAAGACTGTTGCCATCATGTATATTTACAATGAATAGAAATTTTTGTAATTGGAAGAGCTATTCAAAGAAAACCAGACTTTTTATTTTACAACTAAAATATCAATATTTAGCAGTAGTCAACAGACTGGGTTATATCTGTGATACTGTAGTTATTTATTATTTTAATTTAATAACTAAGATTTCAATATAGCTGCAGTATGAAAAATAGTGACTTTTAAAATACAATGTATGAATGGAGTGGAGGAGACTACCTCACTAGTTCATTTACAYTGAAAATTTTCATGGTGTGTCTTTCCCCAGATTTCCCACTGCTAAGAACATTATTGTTGTTTACGTAATGCTGAACTTGTTTTTTCCTGCAGGGAGTGCATGACAAACAAGCTGAATGTTTTAATAATTGTAACAACTAAATATGATGGTGTTTAATTTTCTTGCATTTGTAATGAGACTTTGTTGACTGTTTAGTCTTGAATTCTTTTATAAATGTTGCCTGCTGCACTGGAAAAAATCATGCCTACTTTGTATTCAGATCAATGAAGAACAGCATTTGAGGAAATGCTACTTCAGATCTATTATCAGTACTCTTCAAATTAATAAAATACAAGATGACCGATCTGTTATTTTGGTGCTCTGCAGAGCTAGCAATATAATCTCTAAGTACACCATTTAAACTGAATATTTACTAGAAAGACATAGTTTCAGAGTATTTCATTTGGACACCTTTAGAGTCTACTGAAATTAAGAAATGGGCATTTTATTTTTTTATTTCCGTCGTTTTGTATCACCTGATTGCTGAAATTCTGTCTTCTGTATTCCACCAGTGAGCAGCTACAGCAGCATTTTGGGTTTKTTTTATTTTTAAGAATTATGACAGTAGATCAAATGGTAAATTGGCTATCTAACATATGTTTTACATTTTTCAATTTACCAGTCTTTGATGATGTCTTGTTTCGAACAGTATTTTTCTGATTAAGACATTGTGTGATCCCTTTGTATTTCTGTAGCGGTTAACTCGACTTTTTTAATTTGTCAGTAATTACTCTTAAAGGACTGTTTGCTGAGCAAGCTAAATAAATGTAGGTAGTGATTCCACCTGTGGTAAATCTCAGAGGTCCTGTAGTATAATCAGTACAAGCTACTCTTCTGAATTAAAAATGTACAAAGAGGAAGATTCTTACAAGTTAAGCTACTTTGGAGAGGATGAAATAAGGTCAGATAACCTGGCAGATGAAAGACTGGCAAGGTAATGCTATGAAAGGGAAATGTGATTGTGAATTCCCTTCTCCTTGCAGCTGCTCATTACTAGCACTGTCCAGACCGTCGTTTAAGCACATGTACAGTCAAGCTGGTGAGGAGAGGTATGGGTATGGGCTCAGACCTTTTTCTTGGCAGCCTCTGCACATTGGCATCATTGTAGAGCTCCTTACAGTGGCCAAATCCGGGTGCTAGCCACATGGCATATGTGCCCGATTCCAGATATACTTTACCTCCTGCATMCACATGCATCGCAGTTTTTCGGGAAAGAAGCACTGGAATTACCTGGCAGGATATTTCCATTTCACCTCCAGAGCAAAGCGCACCACCCGGCACACATTCACTGCTGCCCCAGGGGAGCAGCTGAGCGACCACATGTCACAGATGGTAGTCGTCTTCCTAATCTCCTGCAAGATACTCAGAGACCACAGCAATAAACGCAGTATAAAAATGTACGTTGAATAGAATAGCATGAAATATTGTCTGCTCCCACAGGAGTTCATGGGTATTTTGTTGTTGACTTCAAATTCATGTAGAATTCCACCCATGCTATTTCAAGCTAATTGGAAAGTTTTCTTGAAAATTTCTATCAAATTTGGATTTTTTTTTTTTTTTTTTTTTTTTTTTTTTTTTTTTTTTTTTTTTTTTTTTTTTTTTTTTTTACTGAGGGCTTTCTCTGTTTTTAACTAGGCAAGTTTGGATTTTACTGTTTATCATTGTACTGTCTCACTGGAGAGGGATCTCAAACTCATGTTGCTGTTGACTATGGAATTGCTCCTCTCTCCATGACTCCTAAAGTCCTATGAGATTTTATAGCTGTATCTAATAGCTATCTGATCAAATTCTGAACTAAAATATGAARGTGTCACATGCTTTTGCATCTGCATCCTGTGACTTGTTGTTATTAGTCCTCACTGGTGTAGATACATATAGATTTTCTTACTTATTACCTTAATTAAGTTTACTCTAGTTCAAGATATGTTTAGCAAATTGTAATTACTAGTATTTCTTTATATATAACAAAAAAATTAATCAGTCCATCTTTTCATTTCCAATTCCTTAGATATGATTCTGGCTCTCCCTTAGCTTACAAAATATAATTACAAGTCATTCAGTAATTTTATTAGTGAATACCCTGAAGACTATGGGATGCATATCTTCTAGACTGGCTCATCTCTATATATTCTGTTTCTTCGCCAGATCGCCAGATCTAGTGACAGAATCTTCATTACTTAATTATAATTATTAGTCAAGGGGTTTCTACGCCAGACATATAGCTTCCGAGCAGTCTGTTGAAAAGATTAGCAACAGGTTTAAAAAATAAACCATTTGACACTGGGAATATTATCTGCTAGTCACCTAAGAAGAACAGTAGGAGAATAAATACCCATTATTTATTTGGAGAATGCTGTGTAATGAACAAGCACAAAGACAGAATGAAGGCTGTATGTGCATCCATTGCTAAAATTTATTCACTTTTGAATGCACTGCAGTTTAAAGTACTTTTTCTCTTAACATATAAAATATGCATGTATATATATGTATAACAAAAATGTTTCTATGTCCCTTATGGGGGCTGTGGCGTTTCTTGGAGGGAGGAAAATAAAGGGGTGGGGGGGTAGGGGGAAGAAGTTTGACATTCCAATGAAATCTGATTTGCAAGCAATTTGCACTAGCAGCTACAAATTTCACTCAAGAGATTTCCAGGTGTTTGGTGCACATCTATACATGGGGAGCATTTCCCAAGAAATGAAATTTAATGGCTGCAGTAAAATGAATCAGAGGCCTTATCTTGATGCAGGATATTTGCATCCCTACTCTCTGTGAATCTTTACTTCATGGATGCCTCTTTTGCTTTTGCACTGTCCTTGTTTTTTCAGAAAGGAGATGAATAGGCTTTCTACTAATGAGTTACACTAAGAGCCTGCTGAATTTCCAGACATACATTTCACGAATGTACTTGTCTTTTATACAGGCAGTTCTTTAATTCCGTTTACTATACACATTATAGCATACTTGAAATCAGAATCCTTGAGCTATGGGTGCTGTGCATTCATGTAATGAGACATCCACCATCAAAATTGTCCCAGTTTAAATAGAAAAGGTGGGCAAAGGGGCATTATCTCATTCTTTACCTTGGAAACTGGGACTCAGAAATTCTCAGGGTCACTGAGGATAACTGTGGCAGAGTCAAAAAGTTATCTCTTGATTTAGTGCCAGTTTGTGCCAGCTCCCATGGAAGTCCTGTCAGCAGCACTCCAATCTTGTATTATTCTTGACCTTCCTTTTTTTCTTTTCTGGCAAAGCCTAAATGTCACAAATTGTCACAGAGCTAAGTAGATCTTACAGCTAGGCTGGACTAACCTATGCAGAATTGTCTGTACTGAAAGTGAGACTTTAGTCTGGGTCTGTTTAATAGGTAGTTGAAGTAGGCAGCAAACTGATATACACATGTGATACATTCCACTTCTCCGTGCTGCTGGTTGGAAGAGCAAGAAATGAGTAACTAATGA
This sequence comes from Phoebastria nigripes, assembly GCA_035582835.1. Lineage (NCBI taxonomy): Eukaryota > Metazoa > Chordata > Aves > Procellariiformes > Diomedeidae > Phoebastria > Phoebastria nigripes. The sequence continues at coordinate 4,434 of JAYKAV010002783.1, forward strand.
GCAGAGCTTTAGAGTCCACAGAAAAGTTGTGGCAATATGTGGAGCTTTCTGTGACCTTTCCTTTGTCAAGGACATTTTAATCTTTAGCGCAACAAGCACCATGTCTGTACCGAGCCTGGCCAGGAGAAGCCAGCATGTTCGCTGCAAAGAGCAGCCAAGTTGGAGGTTGTCTCRATAGGTTTCTTGATGTCCCAGATTGTTGGAATGAAGTTTTATAGTTCTGCCCCTATTTTCAGCAGGTTTTATCTCCCCCTACAGGAAGAAATTGCCAGACCAAGACACGGATTTGTTCCTGCACTTTATGTCCACATTCAGGCTAGGAAGTTGAAGTCTTCCAAGGAAGCAACCAAGTGAGTTTTATCTTCTCCACGGTGTCTACAGCAGCTTCTCTAGAAAGCTTTATCTGTTTAGGGGATTTAGAGATTAACAGCATGGCCAGCGTGTATACTGTCTCTGGACACACAGATTAAGTGTGAGAAAATATTGGCTTCCCCTCAATTTTTATCCTTCCAGCTCTAGATCTGTGATGAATAAGGCGGCAAGGGGGAGGGTGCACAGGGGAGTGAAATGAGAGGCAGGTGCTGCAGTGTCAGCTAGCTGGGTTTCTGTGACACAGACCAGTCATCAGGGACAGGATTGCAGATAGTGATGGAGGGTTTATTACTGACAGAGCCTCTGTCTTTACCCTTTTGCCCTGGACAGTCATGAATAAATAAGTAAAATTTGAACACTGTGAAAAATAACAAAATGCCTTTCTGAATTTTAAGAGCCTCACATGTTAGTTCAGAAGAAAATGATCCCAGCTGCCAGCATTTCCAGGAGTCCCAGATATCTCCTGCAATGCAATTATGCAGGCTCAGTAGAAAACTATTCTGCACATTTGGAGCTAAAGGACAACATAATAAATGACTGCAGTGAACTACATTGCTATTGCATCAGATCGCATCTGAATCCACTACTAGTGGGTTTTCTGGTGCTGGAAATCTGCCCTTCAGGATCTCATTGTCCTCTTGTTTGTTTGCTTACATCCTCCTTGATACTGCAATACCAATGCGAGTCCAAGGTAGATTAGAAGCAGCTGTTTTGTAGCAAACAAACAAAAGCTTTTGTCTATTAGCCGTTATCACTTTTTTCCAGTGGGAAAAAAAAAGCCAGCTGTCTGTTTGCAGACAAGCGAAACTTCATCAAATGGTTGAACTTTTTACAAATGGAAAATTTGGAGCTTGATCCAAAAGTGATTTCAGGAAAACCTATTCATTTACTTCAGGGAACAATGCTAATTCCTGCAGTTCATGATACAGCCTGTAGCTCTAAAATCTCTGAATATCGCCATGAAAATATTTCAGTGTTATTGTGCTACTGCTCACTTGGAGTGTGTCAAAGACTTCTACAAGCCTGACAGAAATATATTGAAAACATCATTTCAATAAATAAGCAACATAACATAGAAGGACTAAAGCTTGAAAAGGAAAAATGAAGTGCAAAACTGTCTGGCACAGCGGAAAACTAAAATGTAAAACTGAGTCCAGTCCTAAAGGCATTTTTTAGTATATTGAAACGCTTCTCCAAATAAACATGCTAATTCTAACCCACTGATCTCTGTGGCTACAGGGGAACAGGCAATACTAGGCGGTCTCTTCTGCTGTGGATCTCCCACTCTCACTCACAGCAGATGCACTGAAAGATAAAAATGGGATTTAGACACCCAGGCCTTAATTTACTCCTGTAGCTCTAATGACTAGATGTAAAATGTACTGTTGGTATGTTCTCTGAAGAATAGGTGACAGAATGTGAATGTCATAATCTTAATCTTCCTTTCACATTTTCTTATATTTTAATTAAAAGATGGAGAAGTGCTAAAAAAAAAAAAGGTAGGACATCTTTCTTCACTACAAGATATAACCCTACCACAAGGTCCAATTAAAATATTGAATTATTAAACTCAAGACATTTTATTTTAATTTCTATTGCTGAACATTGTTCTTGAATATACTAATGTACATCTTTAGGAATATGCACTTACTCTGTCTTCTGTGCAGTTTAATACAGGTTTGATTTTACAAAAAAAGGTAAGTTTGTATATTAGATTTCAAATAAAGGTAGTTTTGTCACAGTAGACTAGAATGGTCTATAAAATACCTTTGTAAATGGAAACAAACTAAAAAAAATAAATTAACTGCTTTGAGTTCTAATTTACATGTGTATTTTGCACACATTGCACAACTAAAAAGTTCATGTTTGTCTTGGGGACTTGCAGAGCTTTGCAAATCCCTGGCACTCTTAACATATTACCACATGGTTTTTGACTTAGCTTGAATGGGTAAACATATGGTGGTATTGCCAAGTTTTATGAGTCAAGTCATATGCAAAGTCTTATTGAGAGTCTTACGATTTTTTAATAACCATGTGATTTGGGGCAAGGGAAAGAGAGACCTAGAATGACTCCTAGACTGTTTGGAATAGGTACTATTAGGATTAAGGTACCTAGATAAGAGTGGAAGGTGTAACAGCATATATGAATATATAACACACATATATATACACGTGTATGTGTATGTGTGTGTGTCTCCTATCATTTTGGACCTTTGACAGAATAACTTGTCGTGTTCAGAAGTTTAGGTGGAAAAGTGTAGTACTCCTTGGAACGCTTTTGCTCAAGCCAGTAGCTGTCAGTTGCTGTGTCTGTATTTCGCAGCCTGAGAGAAGCTCTTAGAAGCCCTCTCCTCTAACCTTGGCTAACCTGTGGGTTATGTTAAGGTCTTACTACAGTTAGCTAGATGATCTGACTCACAGTTCTCATGAACCTTCACCTAAGAGATATCATTGCTTTCGGATTTAAGACTGGAGTTCCTCTTGCCAAATCCAGTTCAGTCATGCATTAAGAGCCAAATTATGAGCTCGAAGGATAGTTTCCACTGGATGGGACAATGGAAAGGAAGAGTAACACTGAAGTAATGTAATCCCTCTCTGAACGTCTAGCTCCTGTAGGGGTTCCTCCGTTTGAAGCTAGCAGCTATCCTACAGAGTGCTCATGCCCACCTCTACAAGTTTACACCCCATGGTTTTCTTCAAATAGCAACTCACATCTACGAAATGGCATTAGGTATGGCTAAGCCAAACAAACTCTGTTAAGAATTTTAAAACAGCAACATCCCAACTGCTATTGTGTAAGAAAACCAAAGCACTTCAGTCTTGGTCCTGGAGAATTGTAGAAATCAGTTTTAGCACATATTAGGGAAGGAGACTGGCTTAAGTTCCTGAATGCGCGAAAGGGGCYGCAGAGCTCCTCTGGCTGAGATCCTGCCCTCCGACTCAAAGTCCTCCACTTGGAGGTTATGGGTGCACATGACAAACAGATGATCTGGAACCGTGGCTAAAGATTAGCTGCACTCAACAAGATAAAAAAAGCTATTTGGGCAAAATATTAACACATCACATTGGTTGCGTTTTMTTCCAGCCCTGTCAACGTGCAGAACATGATTATCACTATAAAACTAGAGTTCATTCTGCTTCTTTGAACTTTGGGCTATACTTTACAAGTAGTTCACTACGTCACACTTCATGCTGTTTCTGCCTTAACAACCAGTGGGGACATGATGTGCATGTGCAGGCCAGATGAAGAAGGTTCTAATTTAACCTAATTAAAAATCAAGAATATTACCAGTGTCAGTATGGAGCTTGAAAAGATAATTGCTTCAAAAATTGTGTGTAAGAAAAAATAAATTGAATTCAGAAAATGAAAAATTCCASAAAAAAAACTGTAGGCTTTTTAATAGCTCCTTCCACACTAGCTAATTAGCCTCTTAGGTTTTGAAAACTGGTCATGAAACGTTCTGTTAGTATTGAAGAGATTTTTTGGTTTTCTTTGCAATCATGAAGTCTTTTGTCTCGGCTTTTTCCTTCCTTTGGCATATTCAGGTTTTTTGCCTTTCTTTTCCCCTTGGTCTTTGGGTTCGTCTGCTCTAAAATTAAAACAGTATTAATAGTTTAGTTCTTCGTTCTATTCATGAATCAGCTGAACAGTTGTGTTCTTTCTGTGATTGGATGATTATTCRAAATTATTTGAAAGTTTTATACAAATATCTTCGCCTATGAATTCATTGTTTTGACTAGACTTTAAACTCAGGCTTTTCTTGTGGCTTTATTATAATGTTTTATAGGGTAATGTGTATACATGTGTAAAAAGCATATAGATTTAAAAAAGAGATTGTAGTGATAGAATTTTCTTCCAGGTATCAGCTAGCAGATCCTGAGAAGCTAATCCAAAGGTAAGAGAATGGCTGCTAAGAACAGCCTTAAGTCCCTCATGACTGGAGTGAAGGACTAGATTTTCTTCTGAGATGTGATTTGACCATGGACTCAGATTCTCTCCTATCTTCTGATGCTATTCAACCACTTTAGATAACCACTGAGGCTTCTCTAGTGCACTGGAAATCCTGTAGTAAAATAATGCTAATATAGTCGTTCTTAGGCCACTTCTGGGGCTGTTATTGAGGATGCAGGCAGAGGAATGAAGGTATCACCATACTTGTTGATCTTTGCCTGCCATCTAGGTCCACATTGCCACAGTAGGAGTTAAGCTGCTTTAGTTAACAGTAAGGAAAAAACCAAAAGCAGTTTTAACACCGGTGGTGTTACCATGTTGTAGGTACTCACCTAAGCATTATGTTACACAGTGTAATTGCAGGCTGAATTAGGTCACGCTTTGTCACATGGCTTACTCCAAATTGAAATTCCTTCTGTTTGATTGTCCTTGCAGCAGCAGCAGCAATGTACTTTAATAAATGAACAAGCTTGGGCAACATTTACAGAAATGTCTAAAACTACAAAATTAGTCAACAGCAATTCATGCAGCATATGACAGAAGTGCTATTATTGTCAGGGAAACTAGAGAGCCTGTGACTACAACTCATGATTTAATCTGAACAGTCAGTTTTATTACAACATAAAACAGTTGTAATAATATTTAAAGCATAATATCCTATGATACATGTGAGAGAGACAATCCCGATTCGGATGACTAATAAGAAAAAATAACTACTATTACATTAGGGACATGATTTACTTCTAACTGAGGTAACAAATTTTGTAGGCAGTTCTTAAAACTTGCTTGTACACAAATCCCTTTCTCCTGCGGGGGATCCAGTTACTCTGTTTAGATTCTAGGCAAAGAGCTTACAAACTGTCTACAAATCTACAGTCCCCAGGTAATAAAGCATGGAAAAAGAGCACTGACTTACTCCAAGTGCTCTGCAGTGGTTTGAAGAAACCAATGTGAATCCCAGAAGCAGTTAGTCGACCACGCTGCTTAAACTAATATGCCCTACAAAATTAGTTTGGGTGCAAGCTACAAGGATGCAGCTACACTGTCACTGGCTCCAGACATACTTCATTTGCAGTTAACCGAGCTATATTTGGACTGTTTTCCACTGCACAATGTACAGCACGTCCTATGTTTGCACAGTCCTTAGCATAATGGGACCCTACTCTTGATTGGCCTCTAGACTGCACAGTGATACTAATAATAAAAACCAGGGAAATAAATGATCACTTAACACATTTGATATATTTTCTCCAGCACACAACAGCAATACTAATATGTACACCAGCACAACACAAGCAGATTCTGATGTATGCTATATATTTTTAACATAATGGCCTTGATCCAGACATTTCTGGCACCATCTTCTACTGTCTTTCATCATTTTGCAGTGAAATTATGTAGGGTACTCTAGATTTGAGGTAGCTGTGGTCTAGTATTAAAAATAATGTAGAATAAAAATCTAGTTTATTAGCACTCTTTAGACAACTGCTGGGCAAACAACTGTTTGTTAAAAASAATAAAAATCACTGAATAGATGGAACAAATAATTTTTGTTCCAGTCTTCATATGCTGTGCTGCAAAACAAATGCAAGTCTGGGAGAGAAATCCGCTTCCTCTGTTGCCTACTTTTTCATACTTTAAGTTTATAAATAATTGTTTTGGAAAAATTAATATCACAAAATAAGAATATTTAGAATTCCATTGATGTCCTCTTTATGATAAAGTACTTGAGTTCTTCTGCAAAAAAACAGATGAAGAAAAATTCGGATGTGGTAGAGGTCTCACCAAAAACTAAACACTGGTACTGGACATACCAACATTTCTTATGACCTCACCTGAAGGAAGGATATGGGACAGAAAGTAATGAGATTCGTAAAGGAAAACTACTGTTACTTCATTTAGCTGAGATCTAGTCAACATCTTAAATTGTCCCCATTCTTATTGTATATTAAAATTGTGCTGAGACGTCCCAGCCAGGACTTGGCATTAGAGAGACATACTGTAAAATTGTCTCCTACCATTTTACAGACAGTCAGAGCAGGAATAGAGAGAAAGGAATGAACTGGGGAGAACTTTTACAATGGGTCATAAAACTGCTGTTAAATCTGTGGGTGGCATTTGCTAACAGCAAGGGACAAAAGAAAGGGAGAGCTGATGAGGAAGGAGTATGAAAAGAAAAAGAGAAGATGGTGAGAAGGAAGCGTGTGTGGCAGGCAGCGAAGTGAAACTGAAGTGACTGTAAATAACCAATTGTTAAAAAGAAAACAATGTTGAAAGTAAAACTACAGGGGGAAAAAATCATACGCTGATATCRTCAGTGGGTGCCTGATAATTTTTGCTGAAGCTGCTTCAGTAGCTTCACGTGCCAGCCTTGAGGTTCAGACAGAAGAATGACTGCCTATTACAACAATCTTGGTTTGGTTCAAGGTGAACCATGTGTGCACTTTCAGGATGTTTTATCTTCACCTGCTTTCAAATACAAAAGAAAGACAGTGTCAACTTCTGTGCCAGCTTAAAATGATTCCTATTGATAAACTTTTATTAGTCATCTTCAGATAAGAGTAAAAACCAAACACAAACAAAAAAACGCAGTCATGATCAGAATTTCATTTATATAAAGTCAGGTCTGTGATTTACTRTGTGCTTTTCGGGCATAGGAGAAATTATATTCTTCTCCCCAAACATCAAAGAGATTAAGACAGACAGCTCTCAGCAGAGGACAACAGAAGGAGCAGCAAAATAAAAGGAGTAAGACCTTTTACTCAGATAACTTTGCTAGGGAAGAAGTCTTTCGAAATACTTTAAAGGTCATAGATTTGGTGAACTTGCTAAGGGTGCAACATGGGAAGATGTTGCTTGACATCCTGATTGTCTTATCTGGACTACTAACACATTCTCTTCCCTGGACTTACAAGATCCAACTCATCTCATATGCAGGCAAACTGCTTCTGCAGAGGTTTTTTCTCTAGATCATTACTTCAGTATCTCACCTTTTGCTCGCCAAGCTCATTTAGTACTGAGGCAGGACTCTTTTGCCTATCATCCTTCGCTCTGCATCTTTGAGAACAATGTTGAAATTAAGCACATGATTCCAGGGGTTGACGCTTTGCTTTCTGCTGCCATGAACGACCAACCTGGGTACATGGTAAAGGGTAGCCACTTGTTTGTGCAAGTGATTGAAAGCAGTTTTGCCAACAGAGATATTTGGGTTGTTTGGAATAGCATTTAATCTGAAAAGATAATTACTGTTGTAATTTCTTTGTTATGCAACTAAAATCTATGGAAAGAGAATCATATCACATCTCAATAGCATACAACTGGGTGGTAGAAACTGGGTTGAACTAGACAGACAAAAATAACTTTGGGAGGAGTGGAGGAAGGCTATGGATCATGTGCTGATTTGTTTAATGTTGACCTATCTCTATGCCAGAGGTTCCAGTAAGGACTTGCACCCAGCACGTACAGCTGTAATTACTGTGGGAGGGTTAGAAGTCCCTGTGTGTTCATAGGCTCTGTGTGGTGTCTGTTCATAAAAGCTGTAATGTCTCTCTCAGTGGCYACAGACCAGACTTCCTGAGCATCCTTCCAGTGCCCCGTTGTTAATAAATAAAAACAAAAAGAGGAACGGGATACACTGGGTGGAAAATAGGACACCTGAGGTTTCACTGAAGAAGTTGGTTAGACTTGCAAGTAGAAAGAAACCAAAAAAGTTGTTGGCTAAGATGCTGAGAATGCTTATTTGTATAAACCTATAAATAAAGGTTGTGTTTTCTTCTCCCTTAAAGTGTTAATTTTGTGTGCACACTCATAGCTTCTGAGAGGTGAACAGTCACATCCCTCATAGGTTCAAACTGTGACTGGACAGATTTACTGAAGACCAATCCATTGAGGATTATTGAACTCAATGATACCATCTCTAGTACAGGGTGTCCCTGAGCCACAACTTCTCAGAGAGTTGGAGAGCATTCATGCTTGTCTGGTTTACCTTCCTTCTTTGGTGACTTATTAATGCTGCATCTTCATCCAGATGCTGACCCTTAAATAAACTTCTTCTCTCGCCCAAAAAAGACATCCCCCCAATATACTTCGCTTCCTTCCCAAATGGATAGGGATTGGGAAATAAATGTGGGAGAAATMGGAGAACAAATGAAAGGAAATGGCCTCAAGTTGTGCCAGGGGAGGTTTAGTTTGGCTATTAGGAAAAATTTCTTCACTGAAAGGGTTGTCAAGCATTGGAACAGGCTGCCCAGGGAAGTGGCTGAGTCACCATCCCTGGAGGTATTTAAAAGATGTGGCGCTTAGGGACATGGTTTAGTGGTGGCCTTGGCAGTGTTAGGTTTACGCTTGGACTCGATGGRTCTTTTCCAACCTAAATGATTCTATGAAAAAAAACGAGGAATAAGGAGAAATAGCATACAGCACTCCCCATAGCAATCACCATTCATGCAGCAAGAACTCTGGTCTGATCCAACACACCTGTTCTCATGGTGTAGCTATGAAGCCCTACCAACTTTAAGTTAACTTTTGTTTTTCACAGGAATGGTAATGTTTTTCCAAGTAGATCAGTTGATCTAGTGGAACAGAGCAATAAACACTTCTCCCAGTCTGCAACAGGCACTGCAAAATTCAGGGTAAATACAGAAGTTGTGCTGTGAATCCCACTTGCTTTCGACACTTGGTTAAACAACTGAGTGCGACAGGTAACAGTACAACAGGAAAATGGTGTCATTAAAGGGTGAAAGATGGGCAATCGTAATGGAACTGAAAGTGTCACAAGGAATTTCTATGAGGTCCATAATTTTGGATGCTATGCATCTACAGCAGTTATGCTTTTTGCTCCCACGGTAGTTTTTCGGTCTCTCTGGTGAAATGCAGATTTGGAGGTCAGAAACGCAGCTGCCGCCAGCTGCCGGGGTGTCTCTGTGCTTTATAGATTGGGTTTGATTTCACACATAAGAGTGTTCTTCAGGGCAGAGAGCCAGCACACCCAAATACCCATTTGGTTATCTTGCGGGTAAGCCGGGAATCCAGGCTGCTCAGCCGCCGTAGTGACGGGAAGATTCACCCTCCCGCCCCCGTTTGAACCSTTCTCCTCGGAGGACGCCTCCTCGGGTCAGCGACACGGCGGCGCGGCGCGGCCCGGGCGGACAGGCCGGCCCAGCGGGCCCAGCCCCGGGGGACGCAGCCTCGTCTGAGGGGGCCGGTGGCGGCGGCAGCCGGGACGGGGCGGGCTGAGCGCTGCCAAGGGCGGGCCAAAACTTGGCGGCGGCGACGGAGGAGGAGAAGAGGGAGGAGGAAAGGGAGGAGGCGGCGGCGGGGCGGCACCGCGCCAGAGCGCGGCGGCCCGGGCCCTCCCCCACCGTCTGGGGGCCGCTGCTCCGCCCCGCTCGCCCGCCCGGCCCGCGGCTGCCGGGAGCGACTCCATGCGCTCGGGCCGCCAGTGCGCAGCCGCGGCGGAGCCCAGCCGGGGAGGAGGAAGCGGCGCGGCGCGAGGGGAAGGAGGCCGAGGCCGGCGGAGGTGGCGGCGGCTCATGGCTCCGCGGGCGGGCGGGCGGATGAGGCGCGGGTGTGCGGGCCGCTAGCGCTCCCCGAGGCGGCAGCTCCAGTGGGCGAGGGGGCGAGGCGCGGCCGGCCCCTCTTGCGGTGGCGGCTCCGGCTCCGTGTCGGGGGCGCGGCGGTGGCAGGTCCGGCTCCTCGTCGCCTCCCTGCGGGCTGGTGTTATGGCCCCTTGGGGGAGCGCAGAAGGCTCCCCGGCTTGGAGGTCAGCGCAGCTCCTGCTCCTCGTCGTCTCCTGCTGCGGTAGGTACCGGGGGAGTGACGCCACCCGTCCGCCTCCGTCTCCCGGGCCGGGAGGCGGCCGCGGGGCGGAGGGGGAACAAAGCGGCCTTTCTCCCGGCCGGCCTCCGGCGGCGCGGCGGCCCCGGCCGGCGGCGGCATCCCTCGGCCCGCCCCGGGCCCTGGCGCCTCCCGGGACCGCTGCCGCCTTCGCCGCGGCGGCCCTGCTGGTGTCCGCGTAYTTCCCCTTCCCCGCCCCCAGCCCCGTCCTCCCCTCCGAGCTCKGCTGCTCCGGGGCTCGCTCCGGGTTTTGTCGTATCTGTGGGGGTGGGCGGAAATCTCCTCAGGGAAGTCCTTAAAACTGAGGCTGGGATTTGGCCCAGCTGCCCTCGGCTTTCTCTCTCGCAGATGTACGTTGCCGGGAACTCCAGAGCTGGCGTGGGGCCGCGCAAACAAACCAACCCCAAATCCTCTGAGTCACGAATAATCGCTGTCTGTGGATAATGGGGATGCTTGGGAGATGTTCCACGTCCGGCCGGGCTGGGACAGACGCGGCCTGGTGCCTGGGGGCAGGACGGGCCCCTCAGAGGGCCGAGGGGCTGCGGGGCCGGGGGTGCTGTGTGATGAGTTTCTGACACATCAGCACAGGCCTTGAAGCCCTTCCAGGGACCTTTGCTTCTCCTCAGCCTGCTTTCAGTTCATACCCGAATGGCATTTCATTTGTGGTTATAAACCCATCTTTAAACAGAACTGCTAATGGAAAATACTTGTGTCAATGCATTGGGGAACRTACTTATGTTGGTTTTTACAGTATGTAAGTGGCTCAGTAATACATGATAGATCAAAACGCAGATACTTGACAATGAGAGTCGTCGCATGTTTTCTCACAGAGTTTTGTTTGTTTTATGAACTTGAGCGTAAGTTGTGTCCGTGGGCCCCCGATGCTGGAAGCAGCCTTTGGCACGGAGCTGGCATGTGCTTTGCTCTGATGAGGACAGCAACAGGGGCCCTGATTTAGCAGTTTCTTAAGTAAGTGTCTTTGCTTTAAACACGTGATTGAGCATATGAAATATTTCGGGTTTGTCTGTGCAAAGGGCTTTGTCCAGCCCATGCCTGTGCTGCAAAGGTCAGTGCAAGCTCTTAAGTGTAGATGTACCACAAAAACTTGTAAGAACATTTCATATTTACATGAGTAGAAGTAAGGTAGGYGTCTTCAAACAGAACTACAGTTACCTGTAAATGAATAGTTACGCTGGTATAGGTTAATTTTTGAGGGGGCCTACTTGCATGAACTAAGCGAGGTACTGATCGATCTTTTAAATGCACACAAAGTCAAGGAAAAGAGTTTTAATATCCATATAAGCTATAAAAATTTGATATGTCAAAAGCTAAAGTGAAAGCACAACTGGAGAGAAACTGGCTTATGCTAGAGCAGGAACTGGTAGGGAAAATCTCAAGTCTGGATATATTAAGCTGTCCTTATGTTTGTATACGTAATGTACTTGAGAAGTTTARCTTCTGTGTGAAGGTTTTTAACAAACTCTGTATTTGTTTGTTATACTCATGACAGAATTGAAGTAAAAAGTAAAAATTAAATTGTCGTGATATACGTCGTCAGCCTGACTTTAGTAGATAGATTCGGATTGTGATGCTGTAACTTCGGTAGTATTGTCAGCATTTCCACTATAAAAAATTAAACCACAAGCACAATCTTTAGTTAGAGAAAAAACAACCAAATAAAATTCTTGCTGAATAACATTTTTCATAGACCTTTAATCAAGGCTTTCCAAAGTTCAACCAAGAATGAAGGCTCCATAAGTTTCTTTTGCCTTGCTGAGGAACACATCACCATCCGTTATCGCCACTGCTAGGAAGGAGAAGCTGCTTCCGATTTTTATCTGTGTGCTGCCTCATCCTCATGAGGGATTAGTTTCTCCTAACAGTTTTTTTACAAATGTCTGAAGTTCTGAGCAGTTTCACTGCTTGAAGGAAAGGAACTTTCTCCTCCCCAGGCTACAGCATTCAAAACGAAAGCAAGCATTCACTGTGGAGTGTAGCACTATCTCGAGCTGTCATTTTGGTTTCTCCTTTTTGTTTCTTTTGGGAGAAGGAAGTGGGAGTGGGAACAGTTCCCTATTAAAGCATTTTACCTTCCTGTACAACTGCTTTTAGCTCTTCCAAACTAAACTAATTTAATATCAGCATGAATTTGATCAAGGCGCTGCTGACAGCAGAGCTCTGGACTGTGATGTTGATCCTGAGCAGAGCCTTGTAGATACCATTATGTTACTGCRTGTTAAGGCTTTGAATCCAGTAGGCGGTACTAAAGGTAAATGCACACTTGGAAAAGCAGTAGTGCGTCGCTTTGGTTGCCTTCCATTATGCAGTTGCGCAGCTATATCTAGAATTTTCCACTAATTAAAATACTAAATTCACCAAGGTTGATATGTGGGCATTGAGCTCTCCAGAGAATGTTTCTCTGTTTCGCTGTAGTTAGTGAATTTTTCAAACCTTCCTTATGATGACTATAATTATAAAAATTTGAGAAGGAGGAATACTGATGAGTGAAATATTGGAATAGCACCGACTAACGAGAATGATAGCTTGGTGGGGTGTTGGGCAATGGTATTTGTTTTTAAGATGTCTGGCCCTCCTGTTGGCTTGAGAGTTTTATATCCAAGAAATAATTGATTGTATGTGTCTCTATATAATCCTGGCATGGCTTTTACTGGGACAAATATGAAGACATTTCTGCATATCTCAAAGGTCCTAACAGTTATCTGAGTTCAAAACAGAACCCTATGTGGCAGAAAGTAGTTTCTTTAGGGGAAGAATGTCATTTGAGAAATTGGTCCTGTTCTTGAGAGCAATATTTTTCAAACGAGTTTGATGATTGATCAACTGGAAATCAAATGAATCCTACTTGTTTTCTTGTTAAAACACAAGCTTAGATTAGAGAACTGAATTCCTAATGTTACCATTTTGTTTGATTTTTATTTAACCCTTGACAGCATGATGGTTTATATCTTACTGGTACTGTGATGCAGCGTTTTCAGGACCAGTTTGGGAGGGATTGGTGTCCAGAGCAGAGGTTGAGTTATGAAGAGTCTCTGAGATGGCACAGTGCAAAAGCTAGGCTATGCTTTCTTTTGGAACAGCGTCTGGAAGCATGGGTATTTGGCTTCTTCAGATTTCTGGAAAGTCAAATTTTTTATAGTCTTAACTATACTTGTCACCCCGATATATTAATTTGAATTTCTGTCCCACTGAACAGAAGACTACAGGGAACTTTTACAGTGTTATGTACAGTTGGTAGTAGTCAATGCAGTAGTACAGTAGGTAAATTTCTCTGCTTCTGGCTTCACCAGATGTAATGAATATCAAAGAAAAATATTTACAGTGGTAGGACAGCGAGACTAAAACAATTCAAAGGTAGAAGTGGGGGCAGATAGAGATCATTCTTAATTCTCCTTATCTCCAGGATGCGCTTGGCTTTAGTGAGTACTTCTTGAAGCACCAATGAGAAATATTAGCAGAGGTCAGAAATGGTTATTCCCAAAAATTGTAGTTGAAACAATGTTGTATGTTACTACTGAGACTGCAATGCTATTGACATTATTTTGGCCCATTAAAGAAAGACATACTGCACTTATATAACCTTTAAAACACTTAGTTTTGGGTTAGAAGCATTCCAGGTTTCTGTGGTACAAATTTTGCTTGAGATTACGACGAGACTATATATATATAATTCATTGTTCATTTGGTTGTAAGATAAGGCAGGTAAAATTGTCATGAAAGTTCACTGGTCAGGACCCAAATTTTACTTACATGTCAGTTTGCTAATGATGGTATGAGGAAGAATAAATAATTCTTCAGGTTTGTTCACCTTGTTTGAAAGAATAGTCTGAATCATGTAAGCAAATAAAGTCTGCCAGCCAGTTTATTTAATTTTCTAAAGAAGTTGAATTATAAAGCCAGAACAGAGTGTTCTAAAGGAATGGTTTGGCTTAATACATTATTGTACCTTAAACTCTTGAATGTCACTCTTTAGTGACACTTTTGTGATATACTGAACAGATCTATTTTGCTAAGCTGTAAATTGTATTATTGGCAGAACTGCTGCATTTAATTTATTAGAATGGTTTTGTAGTCCTTGAAGTGAAAATGTCCTAATTTTAATGCCATAGAAATTTATATTGTCTAATAAGTTGATCATATGTCAAGTTGTGCAAGTACATACATATTCAACTGGCTGTTCAGAGCCACAATTAGGTCTGTAGTCAAAGTATCTATGAGGTCACATAGACAGTATTTAAAGCAGTGTTCATTCAAGGGGAGAAGAAAAAAACCCACATCCTAGACAACCTCGTAGCAAAAAGAGTTTGAAAATTGTGTGGTTGTTATTATGCACTAAATGAGAACATCGTCAGCCAGGGGAAAAGCAGAGAGGTACTTGTAACCGGAATCAAGACAGAAGCCACCTGACTCCATTCCTGTCATCAGAGCAAAGCATGTAATTAGCATGGCTTTTTTGGCTGTTTCTGTCATTGCTAGGAGAGGAAGAGCTCTGCTGGGTTAGTGTTGGGAGGCCCCTACAGGTAAATCTGTTTGACTCCTTTGCTTTAGTCACTCCTATTTTAGTACCAAATAGATGTAAACTGTATGGGTATTATTTTCAACTAAGCCCTAAATATATTGTTTTRTATTTGTCCTGGCTAAAACTTGCAGTTATGATCAGTCTTGTGGTTCGTTAACAGATCTCAAATTTTTAAACTTAGTATCTTTGGTGTGTTAGGTACATCCCTCCACACATCATTTATCTTTTACCATATGCCTCAGTTTCCCAAGCTGTAGATCTTATTTTCATACTTGTTAAGTATAATTCACTAATTTCCTTACAATTTTTTAAAAATTCATGAGTACTGTTTGTACTGTATAAATAGTGTGGGTTTGCTTTCCTAGATGTCTCTGCATTTTCCAGTTTTAGTGTTCCATTTATATTGTCCCAGATAGTTAAYGGTGATATTAAATACTGGAACTGGAGCTGAGATATCTAGCTAGGCATTAATTGAAAGAATGTGATTTGCCAACAACCTGGGATTTTTTTGGCTTGTATGCATTTCAGAATTACTGGCTGTAACATTTTGCAGTAATGATTATTACTGAGGTGTCAGTTTGTCGGCAAGATTCAGCCTACTTAGTTTACATGGTTGTAAGAAAACACTGGGTACCAATGCATTTGATACTATGGAAGTTGGTTGTAGATCTGAGTTCCTGTGTTTATCCCCTCAGTAGAAATAAATGCTCCAAGTGGTTTATAGCAGGCTATGTGATACCATACTTTGAAGAACTGTGTTGTTCTAACTACCTTTTTTTTTTGTTTTCTACACTTGACTTTTTGCTGCAGTTGTTAGTTTCCTAATGCTTTATTACATGAAGGTTTACAGTTGCATTGAAATATAAAGTATTGATTCTTGTGAGTATCTTAAGTTTAAACTACTAAATGTAGCATAACTGACAGATCAGTGCACATACTTTCAAAAGCACTATTCTAAATTGTGGTTCTGACTTGTTCCTCTGAACAGATGCTTTAAATTTGGTTATACTATGACTTTTGCTACATTGTTAACGTGTTGATGATGTCTTTTTAGCAAGGCAAGCGTGTTTGGTAGCTATCTGTGAGATTTTTTTTCCTGCTTTTCTATTTGACGCTCTGAATTTTAGGTTATGAGGGAATTCCTGTATAACTTTCTCATCTGTTTTGCAAGGAACAACCTTCTGGAACTAGTCAGGAAAAAAAAAGTTTAGAATCTTTTTTYCCCCCCTGACTTATTTGATACTGGACCAAAAGTAAGTTAGCAAGCAAGAATAAGAGCCCCCCAAAATTTAAGAAAGCTTACAAGTAGAGCATATTCTGAAGGGGGGGGGGGGGGGGGAAGTCACAGGAAAACATTTGGTTTAGTAGCTTGAGTTGTCATAAGATGGTCTCTCTTTTCATTTAAGCATCTTGTGACTTGTCAGTACTTTCCCAGATGCATTTAGTTGGTTGTGGAATATTTTGATGTGCAAGAAAGCTGAACTTGCTCACTCTTACAGCGAACTATAAACTTTCAGCAAAGCAATGAAAGTGAACTAGTTGTGTTTCTCTGTACGTGGAAGGTACACTTGAACTATGTATTAGGATGTGAACTGCATGTTTTCACCCATCTGATTGTGTGTCTGTAATTCATGACTACCCTTCCCTTAACCTCTGAGATGTTTCCTCCACTAAGTGGAAGCCCCCGGGACTGACTCTGGGTAATCAGAGCAGACTTTTTAAGTCAGTTGCAGCCAGAAAACAGTAGAGTGATCTTCTAACAAGTAGTGTGAGCACACTTTGGCATGTGGTGGAAGTCTGTAATTAAGTTGCTTGTGTTTAAAAGTTAGGAAAAAATGACTCTGCTAGAGGCTCCTGTAACTTGGTTTTATTACTCCAGCTTTGTATGAACCTATTGGGAGACATAGGTCCCTCTGAAAATACGGATTGTGAGAATAGTACTTTCATGAAAAAAATAAGATTTTGTTTTTCCTCTAATCTATACAGTGTTACTAGTAATAAGTTTGTTCTAGTCAATGTTGTCTCTTAAAAATATAGTGATCTTACTCATTTAAGGAACTGCTCCTTTAGAAAGAACTTTTTAGTAACTGAAGGTAAGCAGTTCAGAACAGAAAATGGAAGTCTTGTTGATGCATCTTGTAGAGGGAAGGTATGCACTTACATTCATGTGCTCTGGCTTCTAGATTTTAGCTGTATGTGAATTTTCATAAGACTTTGGTTAGCGCCTTTTTTTCCTACTCTTTGTAAAGTGTATTAGAATCCAATGGATTAGTATACCCTGATAGGGTGTTTTCCTTCTGTGAAATTGTATTTTGAGTATCTCAAGTAAAAGAAGGTAAAAGCTTCAATTAGGGATACTGTAGTAACTGGGACTGAGACAGATAATGAATAGGTCACATGCAGTAAACAAATCCATATATACGTGTTCCTCTTATTGCATAGTTTTAAGTGGAGGCTTTAACCCTCCCCTCCTTTGTTCCTGCACATAGAGCTAAACAGAGTCCTTTCCAAAGAAAGAATGATTCTGGAGTCCTAATTAACGTGCTGTTTTATTCATAATATTCTTGTATTTACTTCGGTCTGCTCTTCATACTACTAAGCAATTACATTTTTCCATTTGCTCTCTTCTAAAGAAGTGCTCAGAGAGAGTGCACAGGGATTTAACTCAAAATGCGTGTCTAAACCGTATGGGGATATCTGTAACTGGACTTGGGAGAGTATGTATCTCATTTTTTTTTTCCACRGTTGATAATTTTTTAAAAGTATGGAGACAGAACATTTCTCCTTTCCAAGATGTAAACATCAGTTTAAATATTCTGAAAGAGATGCCTATTGGTGTCTGTCAGAAAAATGAATGATAAAATCATCAGTCACACGTCTCTTGATCRCAGCGACATGCAGCTGGAAGTACTGTCTAGGATGGATTTGGGTAGTTGTGTAGTTAGTAGAAATGGCTTCCCCCATGAGAGCGCCTTCCATTGTTCATGTTTCCTATCTAAAGGTACTGAAAGAGCAACCAGTTCTGTGGCTAAAGTTCAGCTAGTGTCTGTGGTTAGAGATATTCATGAAGACTGGAGAGCTGGGATGACAAGGGAGGGAAAGATTGGGACGTCTTGGGAAGGCACGTTCACGGCTAAAGGTGGCAGAACCGTTCTTCGGTGTGGAAGAGGAAGCCAAGCTGTCTGGGAGAACAGCTGTTGTTTAAGAGGCTGTTCAAGCGGAAGGGAGGAAGGGAACCAGCCCTTTTATTTTAAGGGGTGTTACGGTGGCTGAGTGAGCATCTAATCAGTCTAAGAGGTTAGTTACTCTTACAAGTTACGAGCAAGCAAGAAAAGGGGTTTGAGTGCAGGAGGAGCTCAGGAATCGCATGAGGTCTCACTCTCAGGCAGGGGGATGTTACAGAAACGTTAGATTCTTGCATTTTACCTGTGCTTTAGTGGATGAACAAAAGGATGTTTTTGAGCATTTTGTAACTGAGCGTATGGCTTTCGTCAATGTTCTGAAACATCCTTTTTTGYGACCCTGCTGTGTGTTCCGCTTTCTGGCTGATACTGGCATTTGGAAATTGTGCGCTCTTTAGCAGCTTTACTGCTGGATGTGCCTGGGAGCTGTTTCTAGAGTCCAGTTACTACTGACCTCCCTGTTGCTGCTGATCCAGCTAACGCTGTTTCCAGTGCCTGTTGCCTAGGTGTTGTCTAGCTTGTCTCACTCCGATCCCTGATTTCAAGTCCTGTTGTGTCTGTCATCTGTGCGTACTGTAACAAAGCTTCAGTGGTATCACAGTTCTAATGTAAATGGCAATCCAATATACCAAAGCTAAGTGATAATGTTACTACTCTCTTGTTAAGTCCACAATACCAGCTTTCTGTTCTTCTTCATCCATTGTGGAAATCTGGGGCAGTACTGCCTGTACAGCCATTTCACCTTTACACTGTAGATGAATAAGGCTTGGGAGAAGGACTATACCTTTATCCTCTTGCCTTAGTGAGGAACACAGTCTGCTTTCCCTACTATCTGTTGGAACTGCACAGCTTGTGTGTGGTGCCTTTGGGGGTCGATGAGGAGTTTTCCTGGAATAAGAGATCCTGTAGGAGGAGCAGCAGTGCTGCAAGCCGTCCTATGCAATGACATCTCCCGGGGATGACTCCCTTGCAAGTCAGATCTGCCCAGCGTGAAAAGTTAAGGTCRTGGCTGGGGAGTTGAGAGACCCCACTCTGCACTCCTAACAGAAAGTTCTAGTAGTACTCGATAGTGACTTTTTGGAATGAGTATCATGAAATATTCAGCTGTACATCTGTCTTAATGTTAATTAAAAGCATAGAGACCAGGAAGATGTATGTGGGAATCAAGTGAGTAAGTCTACGTTTGAATCTTTCACCAGTTTTCTGTAACTGTCCCTAGTTTGTGGCTTTAGAAAGGAGGTGGATCTGAACTCTAGATAGCCATTTAGAGCATTGGACATAGGAAGGAATTTGRCATAAAATGCAATAGGTTTCAGAGATGATTAATGGCCAAAATAAAGCTGAATTTAAATTTTTAATCTGAGATCCTGCTTGCTGACCATACTGCACATTTGGAAGCCAATAAAGTGCTCAAAGCACCTAATGTGAAATAAGCATGCACAGTTTCTCAGGCACGTGTGTGTTATTCAAGTAAAATGATMACATCAAACAGTAGGTTTTTTCAAGGGAGATGAGTTACTCTGATGGGAAGGAGGCCTGAACTAGCTTTAAACTTGTGGGTTGTTGAACATAGTTTATAAATTATTGCTATGAACGTAAGGGTCACGGCATCAGATTCTTCTTAAGCAACTCCTTCATGCCTGTACTGAAATACTGTGTACTCTGATGTATTTTTGAAGTGTCTGAAGATATTTTAATTTATTTAGACATGTAATCAGAGTTTGTGTTTTGCAGTTTATGGGGTTCCATTGTTCTGGGTCGTCTTTTCTCCCTGTATCTGGAAATCTGCTATTAAACTGGAAGGACGTGTACTTAAATGAGCGATATAGTTCATTATATAAAAGCAGATAAATAGAAATTCGAACATGTAGGCATTATGTCTGACATTGATCTTGTACTTGTCACTATGCTATGTCACATTTTTTGCTATTTTAAAATTCAGTGCCTCCCTTTAAAAAGGATGTAGGAGCAAGTGCTGAATTTTGTTAGCAGGTCGGCTTTTAATAGAATGGAATGTCTGCCTGTATATGTAATTTTTTATCCTTTATTTTACAGCTGAATTAGTGCATTGAAGCCTAATTTACCCGTTCTCCTCTTCAAGTGGCATTCCTTAAAAAGGAAACACGTAGCTATTTGAACCCTTCTGTAGCAGTATAGAGTGAAGCATCCCCTGTTGTAGCATGGTCATGATTATTTAAAAAAAAAAAATATATTACAAAATACTGTATTCTTCAGTTAAACTTCTCAAGAGATAGGATTTGTGTATTTCTGTAGGGCAGGCTAAGAACTTCTGTCATTAATCCACAATTTTGTTTCCTAAGCCAAGACTAACTTGCGTTGTGCTTAAGGTTGTCTCCTGTTAGTTTTGTTGACCATTGCCTTAGCCCTTCCTTAGTGAAGTTAGTCATTGACTTCATCCATAATTCTGTGTCAGCAGAAGTTGACAAAATCAAGGTAAATCTTTGGTTTTCCAACCTGCGTATGATTTTGTGTAAGTACTACTAAGTCCTGTGGTTGCTTTGAATATGTATATACATATTTGGAAGGGGGAGGGTGTGGAATTTTAATCCATGCTCAGCCTTGACTTTGCTGTGCTTTGTTGTGATCAGTTTAAGTTTTACTGCTGGCATCAGTAAGATCAAAGTCAAATCAAAATTAACTGCTTTTAAAAATGTAGTAAAATTGTTACCTGCCCTTTGATAATTATAAGAAATGAAATTAACTTTAGACCTTAGGAATTTTCAGTGGCATGTTTATTAATTCAGAATTATCTTTATAAAAAGCTACATTTGAAAGTTTTACCCACCTAGGATTATTGTAGGCCATTTATCTTTGTTGTAGGTGGTCCACATGAGAAACCTATACAGTTTGTTTTGCTTTGAGAGGACAAAGGCCAACAGGAGTGCCATCTGTACCATCACTTTTAGCTGCAGCAAGCCTAACAGTTACCTTCTGGGGACTGAACTGGCTAAAATGCTTCAAGAGTGAATACACAGATCTCTTGAGAAATCATGTTGTCTTGGTGCCCCAACACTGGTAATGACTGAATCCATGTAGAAGTTGTCTTATAATGTCAATGCTGAGCCTCGGAGTACTCCTGCAGACGATCCAGAAAGGAAAATSGAATAGTCAAGTGGATAACAATCARTGGTGAAGTATAAACAGTGTAAGGATTTGCAAGTATTCTGTCTTCATAGTATCTACTTCATCACAAATAAGCCTTGCTCTTCRGTTTTGCAATCTATATCAACTTGAAAGTACTTCCTAATTTTAGAAAGTAGTATATGTATATACTATCAATAAAAGATGAGGGATGGAAAACTCAGATACCATGAAATACTCCAGATTTCCTTTATACTTCTTTCCCAGAACTGTACCTTTTGTAGTGACATCCTCTTCCTTTTTTGAATAGCAAACACACAGCGAAACCAATGCCCTTAAACTGTGGCTTATTATTATTCATTAGGCAGAGTTGCCAGTAAGGAATTGTAAGGGATGTAATCTGCTTTCATCAATGCACAAGTGTAACAATGCTTTTCATGCAAATTGAAAAGAAGCTACATCCAAAAGAATACAACTGCCTGTCAGGTTTGGTAAATGGTATTAACATAGAATACTAGTATCTTTTTCACATAGCTATTCTTCCAAAGGATTCTTTGTCCCTTTCGTCAAAAAATCATTGTGTTTCATTCATACACTGGTTGAATCTGAGTGTCCCAACAAACAGCTGCTGTTTGAGTTTCTTTCCCTAGTTGGCTGTTACTTCATATGCGGCATCTCTTTGTAAAAGAACACTTGTGTATCAAGYGGTGACTTGCTGGTACTGAGCTTTCTTCTCAAAAATAGGCTTATACCAAAAGAATACTATTAACCTAACTCGCATCTAGATTTACTGTGCTTTACTGATGTGACATGCTTGGAAACAAACCTTCAATGGATATTTTTCTTTTAAAATATTATTTGTATAGTTGCCTAAAAGCTCTTTATTATCTGAGGTTTGAGTATTAATAACCCCTCACACTGACAGTATTCCTGTAAAATATTGTTGTTTGCAGGGTAGAAGCTGAAGCACAGAAAATAAATAGCTGTTCCATGGTTGTGCGTGAATAGAGTTTGTTACTCCACATTTCTGGTCCTATGCTGATTTTGTGTGTGTGTGAAGTGGGGAGTATTGGTTTGCCTTAAGGCAGAGTCAGTGTGGGAAGAGGCAGACTTACTAAAGGGATGAGAGGCAACAGGGAATGTGATTTACTGATCTKAACTGCTCTTTGGAGAAGTCTCAATTCTTGGTGTAGGCAGACTAGTCTGTCCCTCAGGGAAGATAAAGGATGAAGAGTGGTCCTGAAGCATTTAAATGCAAACAACACCCTTTTGGGAAAGATGCAGTTGCTTAGTTTTCGTTGTGGAACTGGAAATAGGCTACTTTGAGAGCAGTGTGTCTGTTCTACTTTATTTAAAACTCCAACTCCTATCCTTGTCTGTTTTTACCAATGTGACTACCAACTAATTTCTCTCATCCCCAAAATGCCAGTCCTTTTCTGCTCATAAGAAACGCAGTCCATTGTATGTTTCGSCTATTGTTTCTTAAGTGAATGGATGCAGACTGCTTTAAAAGGTTTAGTGATGATCTGCTGCTGCCACTTAGAGAGCTCCTTCAGACCAGCTATCTTTTATTGGAAGCAGACAGGTAGAACATTTTTTTTCTCATGGATTATCGTATTCTATGTGGAATCTCTTTTAGTAACAAGAAATTTTACAATGAACCCTTTATGTTGGAACACAAGTAGAAATGTGTAATTTTTTCATGAAATTCCTATTAACTGGATTTTTGGGACTGTTACTCTTCTGCCAAATGTGGTAGAAATAGTCCAAAGTATTTGGAAGTTGTAGGGAATGTACAGATGCGCACAACTGCTCTTATGCTGTGTGATCCATGGGAAACTAGGCTCAAGTTGATATTCAGATCGCCAGGTAACAGTGAATATGCGCAAACTAAACAGCTGAAGTGGCTTTTGGAGTATCGGGTTGTGAACTGGGTGGACCAAGGGGTGGGCAATAATTATGTAACTTGACCTTCAGTCATCTGGTGTTTATTTGAATGATTCTTGGCAGGGATTTCCTCAGAGGAAGAGTCGAAACACGTTTTGGTATAGTATCCCGTATATTTAATAAGATTTTTTAGGAAACTGGAGTGCAGAAGAAAAACCAGTTGTTAAAACTGTTGTCAGGAAGAAAGTTAATGACTCATGTAAACATGTGTAGTGAGAATGTTTGTTTTTGGTCAAGAAAGGAATAGATGAGAAGAAGAGCTGGAAGAGCTTGTGTCAAGGCAGAAGTGGAGATAAGGTGTAGTAGGTGTGAGGATAGCATACTGGAAGGTAATTATAAATATGAATGTCAGGGTAAATGGTGATAAGGATTTTGGAAATACCTGTTAGATCACATTCTCTTCTCCAAGGCGTTCATTCCTCTCATTATGTTTAAGCCTCTCTTCCTATTTCTGCTTTTGTCACGGAACCTCTGTCCTAGAGAGAGCGTCTGTCTTTGTGTGTCTGTACACATGCTCACTCATGGCTACCTGCCTTTCCCTCCATGGGGGAGCTGGTGGTTTAGTAATGTTTTTCAGTGTACTGCAGTGTGAGGCGCTCTGTGTTTTCTTGGTGAACATCCCAGGACCTGGAGGGGCTGGGGAGTGCGTCTGTGTGTGAACCCCCTTTCCTAGTTGTGCCAGTGGGACTGGCAAGTGGGTAAGCCTGAGGACAGGGGTATTGGGAATCGGCAGCCTCGTGCCGGCCGTATTGAAGCTGAGAGGGATGGTGCAGTCCGAAGTATGGCCGTGTTTTGGTGAAAGGAGGCAGCTTATTTCTTTGTCATTCATCTCCATAGGGCTTTTTCATTAAGATGGTAACATTAGGTGGAAGTGAGTAGGCCAATTCACACCTCTGTAAATGTGCCTATTTCAACTGTCTAACTTCTTGGAAATCTGTTTGCTCTTCTGAATTGCTGTGAACTTACATCTAAAACATGAAGGTTCAGAGTGCAATGAGACACCAAATTTGGGGTTATTTGACCTTGAGATAAGCAAATAAAGCATGTATCATGAATGCGATAGACATTTCCAATTTCTTGCATAGTGCTCCGATTGAAATGATGATTCTGCTGCACTGGGGTACATGTTTGTGGTGGACAGAGGGGCAGGGCGGGAGTATCTGTGCATGTTTGAGAAGGAAAGCAGGATGTAGTTCAAATTCCGTGTTACGAAAAAGAGTGAGATAAAGCTGAAGGATGCAGGACTTCTCTTGCATACTTAGAGCTACTGTAATGTAATAAAACTTGGGATTTTGTGACCCATACAATGTGGGACTTTTTCTTACTGGCTCTATTGAGAGTAGGCACAGAAATTGCACTTAGTGTCATAACGAACAGCCTTTATTGTACACTATGGCATCTACAAGTCATTGTGATCTTTTAATTTCTGTAACAAATACTCCCCTTGCAAAAAGCCAAAACCAGAATTCATATACTAAATTAGCTGTGTGTCTGCTTTAACACAGTTAAAGTTTTCCAGTGGTAATTTGTGTGTCTCAGGGATGTAGTTTGACAGCAGGGAAATGATATACTTAAGTGTTTTGAAACAAACTTTGTTCTGCCCTCTTTGACTAATGTTACGTATGCTATGGCTGTCTTGAAAACGTGCTGTACTCTGCTGAATTGCAGCTGCCTAAATGGGCTGTCAAGTCAAATGCTTATTCWACTCTACAGAAAGGATTTCTTTGCTTCATTTTGCAATTGTGGAGTCATAGTACTATCCAACACTCTTGTTTCTAGTTCCTGATAGTAGAAGATTGTGTTTATCTTTTCTAATTACTGGGATCCCCATGGCAAGAGGCTCCAGTACCCTGCAGTACTATGCAACGTGAAAAGAAGTATTTTGGCTGTCAGATGTGCACTTCTTTTCATTGCATATAAAGGTGGCAGTGTTAACTGTCTTTATATTGCAATTACTTTTTACAACTGTTTTCACATAAGCTCTCCTGTCTCTATAGCTACCTCCAGCACAATTAATGTAATTCAGACTTTCCCAAAGTTTCCGCTTTGGGAAAGGGACAAGCCTTGACCTTTGGTGTTCAGAATTTTGAACTTTGTTCTGAGTGATTTGGGGGAGAGAGGGAAGGTGAGGCACAATGAGGAGTGTTAGCACAGGATAGCTGTAAGTCAAAGTTCTGTTTCACTTGGTTTTACTATTCTGTTGATCTGCAGTGRTTCTTTAGTACTGATTGCTTTATCACTTATTAACATTACTCAAGTTTATCCATTCTTTCCTTTGTGCTTCCCACCACCTGGGTAGATCTGTCCATGGGAAACACAAAGCCATCATATTTGCTTTCTTCAAACCCTCTTGACTTTGCTGTGGTTCCTATAAAGCACTGCTGTCTGATTACGTTTTGGCACCTGGTGGGCTTGGATTTCCAATTGTTCTATGTATTGTGCTTTTTTATTGTCCTTTCCTTTACCTGAAAAAATGTAACATATACAGTTTTCACAAAGCAGTGAGCTCTGTGGAGCAAGAGTTGTTTTTCTTGTTTGTACAGTTCCTGACACAATAAAGCTGTAATCATGATAAATGCTTATTTGTGCTGTTATGGAAAAAATGCAGTAGTATGTTACTGTGTTTTACAGATATCATGAGCCAAGTAAAGAAGACTAAACTTTTTGCAAATTTATGTTTAAGACACTGCATAGTGTCTGAAATATAAAGTGTTAAATTCTTTTACAGGTGTACTCATGCTGATGTGCGAGGTACAGCACCAGCATCATTCTTGCAGGACAAGAATCACAGGATTAATAGCAGATAACATGGAAGCGAAAAAAAAGATCTGCTTTCCAAAGAGAAGGAAAAAATACTAGTTTGGATCTTAGAGATTTGCACCTGTTTCTCTATTGTTTTTTTAATTATATGAATACATATAGACTACTTCTAGACTTCTTAAAATATCTGTGGGGCTTCCTGAAGTTTCCTATTTTAGAATCAATGACTTGAATCAGTGCAGTAGCTGTAGGAGAGTTTTCTTGAAGTGTATGCAGGTCTTGCATAAAACACTGGAGAGAAAATAAGTTTTACTGGATTATAAATTTTGCTGGATATTTCTCTTATCATTTGTTTGCTTTGATGAAACTAGTTTGTTTGAACAAAAGAATGTAAAAGTAGCAAGGCTGCCATGCACACGATTATTACATGGGTGCCAAGCGTACTCATGCAAGTATGTGTGCACACATGTTCGTACCAGGAGTATGCCTTGGCTATTTTAAGATCTGATTCTTAATTAAATAAGTTATTAATCTGTAAATAGGTTATTAATCTGAGTAAAATCAATTTCATATCTTGCAGGCAATCTGTCTTCTATTAAAGTCTGTCTTTTTTGAATAGAAGCAATTCACGGTGCATTTTGAGGAATGCAGTATGTTATGACTGGCAAGTTATAGCAAGTTCATCTCTTGTTCTTCCTAAGTCCTGAGGATATTTAATAAACAGCATAGTTTAGGCAAGTCTAGAAAATTAGTGTAGCTAATTAATAGCCTTTGCTGTCGTAGTGATTGAGATTTTGAAGCTAACAAATAACAGTAGAGAAAGAGCTATGTAGATTTAATAGTGAGAATGGAAGCATCTACATGTTGTAGTTCCCTCTAAACTCAGTGACATCTCCACTTCTGTCTGCTATAACTGGAGCAGGTCAAATTATTCATAGTAAATAATGAAACTAATTTTGCACGTGGGTATTTGCTTGAGATTAACAAAAAGCTTTGTTTTACAGATGTTGAAGGCACAGACAAGAAGTGCATTGCTTTGGGAGTTCTTCCCTCCTTTGGCTGTGCTTTTTACTGTGGTGTTGCAGTCTGTATGAATGGTGGCGTGCTGAGTTACGCTGTGAGGTTACTTCTACATTTTAATTAGCTCAGTGAAGCATTAATAAGGGACAGAGAGTCTGTCCTGTATTACTGGAAGATAGCTGGGCAGACTGCATGACATTTTGTGTAAGTTCAGTTTCAGTCTGAGTAGGTGCTAGGGGTCTAAAAACTCCAGTTGCCAGACTTTGCGTAAACAAGTCTGCACAAGTATTTGCAAGGTCTGTGGTTTCTGTGAACTTTTTTGTAAATTAAAGAAAACAAGCTTTCTTGGGAACTCTGCAGTGCTTTTTAATTCTATCAGAAAGAAACCAAAAGAAGCCAAAACACATTAAAGAGTATAAAAGGTTGTCAAAATCAAAGTTTTATTTCTAGTAACAAGTAGCAAGAAGGGAAGAAAACACAGTTTTATCTTTCAAATGAGGATATTTTTCCTAGCTGCAATAAACATGCTGTGCTTTTATGATTTTTATATTTGATGTATATGCAAAATGTGTATGTAAATATACTGCTGCTTCACCACCCTTTCCAGTAAACAGCTTGCATTAAATTCAGTTATGTCATTACAGTGAATGCAGCAGGGATGCTTTGCAGTTAATTCTAATTGATTGCTGTTACCTTCATGGAGGCAGAGTTGAAGCTCAGCGGGTATATACCCTTGACTCCAGTATTCCCTGGTTTGCTCAGGCCAATGTTCCAGAAGGAATCTAGCAAATCTGGAAATTATGGTTAGATTTCTCAATCCTCTGCTTTTGCTCCGGTCAGAAGTATGAAATTTCCTCCTTGATTTCTGCCTGAATTRTAACATCTTAGCCCTTCTGTTGAATAAAGACTTAAAATAAATAGATTTTGTAATTTTATTTTATGAATCCAGTGAGCTTTCTGGATTTTGAAACCATTATTCTCTGGAGGTACCTTGGGCGATGATTCCCTCCCCCCTGTGACTAGTGTTTTTCTTTTTCTCTTCTGTTTTGAGTTGTTGCTCACATGAGATGTAGGCTCCTTAACAAAGGTGGAGCAGTGTTTTATTTCTCAAAAATCCTCGTGATTCTCCCCCACCCCCCAATATCAAGTACTCCTACACCACTTAAGTCTTTTTTGGGAAAAAAATCGGTTGTAAGTCTGAGTCATGCTGTCATCTGGAACTAGAAGCTTGGATGTTTTGAGGGTTCCTGGTAGGGATTCATGGGGTAATAGCAGATAATATTTTCATTTCTGCAAGCTTATAATAGATTTATGATGGCTGCAGTTATTAGTTTATGAACAATGATTTCATTTCTTCTGTTAGYGCTTTTTCGAGATGGAATGGAATCAAATCATTTGAAGAAAACAGGATAACCAGTGGTGGTATGTCATAAGAATATATGACCTGAAACCCTGCTTTTACCATCTAACTTCTGATAGAGGCCTGAAATCTTCTGGTTGACTGTAGATGTTTGGGTTTTGTTTTGTTGTTTGTTTGTTTGTTTGTTTGTTTTTAAATATAATATACCAGCTGTATGTAGACTGTTGCCTACTGCCATTTGTTCCTGTAGTTACAAGGAATTAGGATGGGAAATCAATCTAAACCTGCAGGGAGCAAAAACAAAACCAGGTTTTTTACTGCAACAGCGATTTAAAGAAACTGTAGTAGATAAAAGTACAAAGCATGTGAAGAGTATGAATCAAATCTGAACTGCTTTTCCCCTAAGCACTGTGCAGCCCACACACTGAAATTTTCCCCTAGTCTGGCACTTCTCAAATGTGAAATACTTCTAGTATCTGAAATGGAATTTCAGAAGAAAAGAATAATTACTACAGTTGAACATGTACAAAGGCTCTGAACAGTCCTTTGTTAAAATAACTGAGTTTTATTATTTTAAACATAGCTGTTTAAAATAGCTAGAAACTTTGGCTTTTTCTAGGTTTGTAAGTAATATGGCAGTGGAACGTTTTCAAATAGGAGGGTGAATTGTTAGGTTTGCATTCATGATAGTGTCTAATCATTAAGAATAGGCACCTAAGCCTTATAAAGGAGATAGTTCATTTAAGGATGGGTAGGCAGTATAGTCTCTCTTGCTCACCCCCACCCCCCGTTTCTGGTCTACTCCCTTTTCCTCTGATTTCCTTATCTTTTTTTTAAAGTTGCTTGAGATTTAGCTGTAATTTAGAAGACTGTATTCACTGTTTGAACTGTTTAATTGGTTTTAGTAATCTGTTTCTTTCTACTCTCTGTCTAATCYGAAATGCTGTACTAGATTACCACCTAAGAACACGTACAACTTGCAGGCGATGGTCAGTCAAGTAACTTCCTTTACACCTGGCTGGGCAGAAGTATAGGGTTTGACATGAATAGAACTACTTACGCGCTTAAAATCAGGAATCTTGTTGAATCTGAGCCAGTGTCTCTGCTAGATTTCCAATTTCCACTGCTTGCTGCCAAGTATATTAGAGCCGTCTATAAATCGTTTGTGGAATTTTTGAGTGAGAATAAAAAAAAAGTCAGGTTCTTTTCTGTCCCCACCTTTTCAAACTGCAACTGAGAAGCTTTAACTGTTTTTTTGCTGAAACTTTCACACAAAAATCCTTCTTTTAAGTTAGTTTAGTTATTAATTTAAAATTTTGTATTTTAATGACAATAGACTCAATTAAAAATTGTCTTGTGGGATTTACAGGTGTGACCAGATTTCCCCACCACCACCATCTACAGCATTAAATCAGGGTTGCTATAGTTACTACTCTAGCTTCTCTTTTGCAACCTAGGATAAAGGAACCTTGGGTTATCTTGCTAATTTGGCATGCAAAGATCTCTTTCAAAAGTGTTTCCTGTTCTTTCTCTTGTGAGAGTCTCTTCTGCCTGTACACCCAGAGAGAAGGTTTGTGCTGCATTAAACACAGCCAAGTACAGAACTGCTGGTTGCTTTGTATGTCTGGCAATAAGGAAGAGCTGTCCCTTCCTATAGAAGGGAGAAGGAAGAGTGGAAAGTGACTGAGAAGCCATACCTATAGAGCAGGAATACAAGAGCTCACATTGTAGACTGCAGCATCTTCCAGATGTTTACTTGATGTATCCCAGTGGTGCTGAGGGCTGTGTTTGGATACTCCAGCATCATTGGCTGGCAGCATCTATGTCAAATTTGCATTATGCTAGCATCTTGTTATGGTTTATATGGAATTCTGTAAATTTTCTTTTGYGTGTTGCAACAGCATTCACAATTGGTGTAGTATTAGTGAATAATGTATGCAGTGCTTAATGAATCCAGAAAGAGAACTTGCGTTGCTCACACTAAATGACCACGAAGACTCGGAAGCTTACACTTGAAGTCGAAGTGGAGCCTCCCTGGCAGCACTGGAGCTGCAGTGAGCAGAGGGCACACTTCTGGCGTTGGGTAGCTGGGGGTGTCTCTGCATTGGCACATCCCACAGCCTCGCAGGAGCGGATTTGTGGAGTAAAACAATTTAGGCTGAAGATGTAATGTTTRCGCCATATACATTTCTGAAGGTTTTTCTTTGGACTAGCTCTAGTGTGGTCCAGGGGACTGAGTACCCATTACCAGTAGGAGCATGTCTTCCAGATTAGTGTCATCTAAAAGGAGTCCGGTTTGGTGGTTCCGAGGCCACAGCATAATGTGAACCAAAGCACATGAAGTGGAGCAGATCAGGAGATTCAGAAGCATGCTCCTTATCTGAAATAAAATGCTAATGTAGACAAATCCCAAGTTAGCACCATAAAATTATCAGGAATAAAGGGTATTTTATGTTTTGGCGGAGAAGTTAATAGATCTGTATGACCTGACCATTATATTCTTCAAATTCAAAGCATTTATTTATGTAGTAAACTTCAATTTTTAGAGTACCTGTTTTAATAGTCAATTTTTGAAGAACGAACGCAGT
The DNA here is from genome assembly GCA_035582835.1 of Phoebastria nigripes. Classification (NCBI taxonomy): domain Eukaryota; kingdom Metazoa; phylum Chordata; class Aves; order Procellariiformes; family Diomedeidae; genus Phoebastria; species Phoebastria nigripes. The sequence goes on from JAYKAV010002783.1 coordinate 35,089, forward strand.
CTTTTTTTGGTGGGGGGGAATAATGTTACAAGGCTAAAGAATGTAAAAGAAGTAGAATGTTTTTCTTTGGAGATTTTTAAGTCAGTGTTATCAAGATTATAGGAATAAAGGTATGCGCTCAAGTACTGATTTACTTTGGGTTTAGGCTCTGTACAGGGAATGTAGATTTGGAAACTTCGTGGCTGTGTTTTATTCACCAAGAGATGAATAAAGACCTGTTTTTCAAAAGTATCATGCAGCTACATGTCATTTAAAGTCCCTCTGTGAGGGGGAAAGGGCAGTATAAGAATGAGGGGGTGATACAAAAACGCAATGTTGGGCAACAGGTTTTAAGTCTACAGTGCAGACTTTCAGCAGCACCATAACCCATTGTTTTATACCCAGGAAATAATTTTCAAAGCACAAAATGGTAGGTATTGGTTGTTGTAAAAAGTGAAAATAAAAATCTAAAACCTACATAAAACAATTCCATTGCAGAATTGATTCTCTAGTTCTTGTCTTAGTTTTCTAAATAAAACTACATCACAGTTGGTCTAAAATAAAAATGGTACTACATAAAAGAACAGCACTGAATATTGTAAACAAATTCTGTGCTTTATCTGTTTTTACAGTGAAATTTTGTGTGCTTATTTCCTGCTTTTGTATCATAAACACATTTAAATAAGCCACTATTTCAGTATAGTTTCATCTGTTAGTCATTTTTATTCTTTCCTTAATTAAAGAAATTAATTATGCCATTGTAGTATTCGAGTATACAACACTTTCTCATTTAGTGTGAACATTYGCTTTCACTGTTTGAAATTTTAGATACATTTGCTGTATCTTCTTTGTAGCAGATGTTCTTCTGTTAATAGGGATTTGGAATAAATCTTGTCACTCTGTTGCTCAGCTTGCCTTTAGTAGAGAATTCTGACTGATGCCTGCACAGCAGTAAGGCTTTCTCTCAATGTTTCTGTCTATTGCATGTGTAATTTTATATTAAAAGAAATGGTTATTTAATCCTTCCCTTACCTGAAGGATAATTTACATCTTGCTGCACAGCTTAATGCTGTTTTACAAATGACCACCTGAAATTCCTATGACTCCAGTACTTAACCCTAAGGAAATATGGAAAAAAACTGCACATAACTAGTTAACACCAAACTGTTGATTTAAAAATAAATAATACAAAATTTGTCAATCACTCTTGCAAAGATTCTTCAGCTAAACTGGAGTTTATTGATCACTTAATGCCTAAAAGTCAATACTGTCACTTCTCATGATACTTTTTAAATTGCCTTTTGTCATGAAATATATGAACTTTTGCAAAAGCATGTGTTGCCCTTTGTCAAGGAAGTAAGCAGCAGTTSCGTGTAGGACAAAAACTTCTGGTTAAAGATGCAATGCACTATATGGAAAAAAAAAAAGATGTGAAAATATGAGATGTCTGGGGATCATGAATCTTATCTTGAGTAGTTAATCCAAATACATATTGGTGTACAAATGTGTTAATTCGATTTCATGCATATCTCTAATCAAAAGGATGCAGTGATTGCAAACTAAGCCATCAGAAGGCAAGAAATCATAAAATGGTGTCACCTGTAAAGGCTGTGACTGGTTTCTGTAGGAATCTGGGAATGACACTGCTGCTTTGCTTTGCTGCTGAATATAGAGATGTAACAAATGTTGCCTGGCTTCAGTGGACTGCATACTCAGAGCTCTGCCGCACCTTAATTTGAAGCATTCCCTGTAGCAATAATACTGTTTATTTCATGAACTGTTCTGGGAGGGTAAGTTTCATATGCTTAGACTGCTCTCCCCCCCCCCCCCCCTTCTATTTGCTCCGCTTTCAGTTCCTTGTCTCTTGTAATGTTGAAATTGCACATGTAGCTCTGTTCCTGTCTTCTGAGGAAGGCAAAGTCTGAATTTCTGTAGTAAAGTTTAGCAGTGGTAGGAGAACACGCTTTGCACAAATAGAAGAGAAAGTACAGGAGAAACCATATTCTCAGAGACTTTTCTAGGTTGTAAAGGATGAAAAACCAAGCCTAGTCCCTTTTGTACCCTCATATTCATTTGACATTATAGAAAGTCTTTTTTTTCCTCAGTTGCATAATCTCAATTTACTATATACTACTCCTGCAGTACAGGAGAGTTTGGCAGCAGTATGGCCATATACCTATGGATATGTAGCTCTTTGCTGTTGTTACAGCATTAAATCCCTGCAGCTAATGCATTTARTTTTAAATGCACAGCAGTTTAACAAATATAGGTGCAAAGTGTTCAGGAGATGAGGAGGTTGTAAACGATGAGCCAAAAGACTGAGGAGGATCCTACCTAATTTTTTTGGTTCATTAACTGCATGTGACTTACATGTAAATAATTCAATATAGTATTTTGGGCTACATACTGAACAAATGTTTTTATCATAGAATGGTTTGAGTTGGAAGGGACCTTTAAAAGATCATCTAGTTTATCTGGAGGCAGGTGGTAGTACTTGTTTTTCTGTTGGTCTCCCACATGCTCTGCTCTGAGCTGTAACATCTTAACCTTAGATTAACCGTAGGTATGATGGGTAGGCAGTCAGYCTTTGCACTTTTCTCCCACGCACTCAGCAGATGAGTGTGACTGCAGTTCAGCCCGACACATGGCGTCTTCAGGTGGAGCTTGCTCTGTGCTTAGATATTTGCAGGAAGTGGAGGGGGGTGGGATGGCTGCTGGCTGGGACTGTTACAAAATGTGCTAGCAAAAAGGGTCATTTCCAAGAAGGATGCTGGAATATTACAGAGGCATCATGGATGTTTCCAGCTCCCGTATCTCTAGATCAAGAAGGATATTGCTGTTTTTGGACTAGGGCATCATAGGACCATTGCTAAGTGGCTTTTTAGTGGGGTGATATGTAAGGCAGCACCAATTTGTTCATGGAACTGTATAGTAAGATTCTTATTTTGGTGACTTCATCCGCTCTTGGTCAGTTAGAAGCAAAATTTGGTGAAGATTAATGCAAGGTAACTTCAGCTGACAAGAGGCAGTGTAAACAAGTTAAGCTTACTCTTTGTAAGGCACAGAGCAGACAGGAATTTTGGGAGTAGGATGAAGAAAGGAAGTTTGGTCATGAAGTACATTGTCTAAAGTAAAGCAAGTTGAACATGTACCATGATAAAGGCTGTTTGGAAACGCATGATATACAGGAAGTGTTGTTGATCTCTTGTCCCTGATAACTGTGGTTCAAGAGAAATATCCAGTCTGCTTATGTAGCATTCATTATGCACCACAGTACCTTTTACCTCAAGGTAGTTTAGAAAAAGCGCTCTCTTCGTAGCCATTYGGCTACAGCAGTTCCTCAATTTATACAGTTCTATTTATGGGGGGGGGAGGGGGGTGTAATTTGGCTGTTAAAGCTAATGGCAGAGGCTTAATCTTGATATAGAAGAATTAGCTTCAGTGGAGATATGTGTGCATGATTGTTTTTTGTGGWCAGTAACTACTTGGTCTAACAGCAAAAATAAAGGTAACTTAAATGTGGTGTTTGCCACTATGGATTTTTTTTTCTTTTAATTTTTCGTTTCAACAGTCAAGTTAATTTCTCTGTAAAACACAATCTGGATTTAACTGAGTCCCAAGATACATGATGTTCATAGAATCATAGAATCGTTTGGGTTGGAAGGGACCTTTAAAGGTCATCTAGTCCAACCCCTCTGCCATGGGCAGGRACATCTGCAACTAGATCAGGTTGCTCAGAGCCCCGTCCAACCTGACCTTGAATGTTTCCAGGGATGGGGTTTCTACCACCTCTCTGGGTAACTGTGCCAGTGTTTCGCCACCTCATTGTAAAAAATTTCTTCCTYATACCTCRTCTAAATCTACCYTCTTTTAGTTTAAAGACATTCCCCCTTGTCCTGTCACAACAGTCCCTGCTAAAAAGTCTGTTCCCATCTTTCTTATAAGCCCCCTTTAAGTACTGAAAGGCTGCAATAAGGTCTTCCCAACCTTGCATGTTCTTCCAAACAATCSCCGACCAATGTTCTTTCAAACTGAAGTTATAAAATTCAATTTTACAATCACGGTGGACAAAGTCGCATGGGTGCACTTTACAATATTCATCACTTCACTGTGCGTTGGTATTACTAGTTTTAGTCAAATTGGAATTAAAACRGGGTTTTCATTTAAGAGATGTTATTTGCTATCTCAAATATATCAGTTTTTAGGTAAACTTCTTGTTCTTTGTCTGAAACCTCCAAGTTCATATATCTGGAATGCAGAAGCTTGTCTTGTTTAATCTGAATGTTTTGACTAAGAGGGACATTACTTATTGGGGGGGAGGATCTGTTTGGCTATCATTTTTGAGAACTGCGTGAATATAAGTAAAACTTAAAGGAGAAGCTCATTTCAGGACTGTAGGCTTAGTTTTATGCTCTGAAGTTATATGCAGATAATCCTTTGAGTCCATATAGGAGTATAGGGCTCATGGCTCTTTGACCAGGACGTTGGAAGTGATGTTGTGAGGGTGTTGGGTTTTTCAGGGTGGGGTGGGGGGTGTTTAACGTAGTTTCGTATAGACTGATAGGGAAGAAATGCCCCAACTGCTGGAAAACCTGAAGGCAAACCTAGTGTCATCGTGCCTGCTTCTGTGGTCAGTCAGCAGTGAGACACAAATCAAAAGGAATTAATTCAAGTGTTCATGGAACTACTTGTTGTCTGTTTCTGCCTGCTCCTAAGACAAGACAGCATCTCAGCTCGGAAGATTTGAGTGGGATAGAAAAAACTGACAAAGGTCAAAGGGACCAGCTTTGTGCTGTGAAAATAAAATCAAATTTTATGGATGAGTCCATCAGAATCAGTGACCAACTTTGACCATAACCATACTTTGAACATTTAAGAGATTTTTAAAGTTATTCAAGACAGAAAGGCACCTCAGAAATTGGAGATTGTTCCATACTGCAAAACACACTCTATAAAGAGTCTAACTCATTTAATAACTAATTGGCTGATTTTTTTTTTTTTTTATTGCAGTCAAGGAATCTTTAGAGATATTACTAGCAGCGGTGACAACAAACTCGTGCACTTAAATAGAAAGCCATTAAAAGTACTTTCCATGCTTTTGTTTAACATAGCTTGTATCCTATTTACCAAAGATTCTATTTTGAGGTTTTTTTTCCCCCCCCCTCTTAGAAAAAACATAGTAAACGCTTGTTTTTATCTTGAGGCTTGTCCATTTGAATTTTTTAACTTAAATGCAGTTGCTGACCATATCTTAAGCTGCAGGATTAAAGTTGACATACATTTCTGTTTAATACCACTTAAAATAAGTGGTCCATTTGTCATAAGTATTTATAAAAGGATGTCAAGGAGATGGGTATAGTCCTGGTTACACAAGTGATTTTTTTTTTTTTTTTTTTTTCCCCCTTTAAGAAGTCACTGAAAAAAAAGGAAGTGATGGAAGATGTCAGTTTTTGAAAAACAAATTTGGTTTCTTGCAGGCAGAATGGATTTGTGCAGGAGCTTCTTGGTGTGTGTGTGTCTTGCAGCGCGTTGCTGTCACACGTACTTAACCAGCTCCCGTAACTGATGTGGGCAAACTTTGTGTCAAGTTTTGTTAGGTGGCACCTGTTTCAGTTTTAAACTTCAGGTTCAAATGAGAATGAATAGTAAATATTTTTTTAAAACATCAAGAAATATGAAAGCTTACTGGTAACCTAAGAAAATTTTTTTTTGTATACTCATACTCTGCTGTATTAAATAGACTAACAGGAATTTCAAAGATAATTATGTTCCCATATCTTAATGGAAATTACTGATCTGTTATCTGATATATTGATATTCTAGTGGGCTCAGTTTATATGGAACCATGTGACAATTGTTGAGATCATGTAAGGATCATTGCCTAAAAATTTCATAGAGGTCTCAGCAGTTAGAAACGCTTAAATGGCATCTGCACACACTCTATTTCAGTGACAGTTTCCAATAAAAAAGGAAGTAATAATCTGAGAGGTTTCTAAGTTTCATCTTTCATGTAATGAAGAATTATTGGGAAGGAAATAATTTTAAAAAAAAMCCCACCTTATTTTGATATTATAGTACTTGGATCTGAGTTGAGGCTTCATCATCACACATTAGTGCTTCTTCTGACTAATCACTGAAGTTAGTTTGACAATAAATGTGACATCACTTTATGTCAAGAGATTAATTGTTAGATCATAAAGCATAGTTAAATGGAAAATATCAAAGTGTTCCATTTTGGATATTGACTTAAGTTTTCTTCTTAATTTAAACTGTTAATTCTAAGTCAATGTGTATAGGATTTGGATGTGAGTTCCCATTTCAGTATGCTTCTCGTTATTACTGATGTATAGTTTTTGTCAATTTTTTATATATGCATTGCTTTTCTTTCCATCACTTCAGTGTTATGTCAGTACTTTCATGTTTTGTTATTGTATTTTATCAGAACTGATACCATTAAAATACTGGGGTTGCAGTAACTGATGTCATTAAAATTCTGGGATCAATGATGTGCCCAGATATTGACTGTCTTCAACGTAATCACTTTGGGGTTTGTCATATTTCTAAATGTTTGTGAATTCCTTCTTTTTTGTCATAGTGTTCAATAACAACTACAGATATAGTTGTATGTGCTAATAACCCCTTTTTGAAAATCCAAAACCAGTGAATAATCCCTACTGTAATTTGAAAGATGAAATACCAGTGAGCAACTTTTAGCTTAAAACAAGAGGTCTTGAAATATGTTAATGTCTTCCTTATGTTGATGGAAATAATAGAAAACAAGACAATCAGAAATGTACTTCTGTGGAATCAGTTACAGGTAAAATCACTTTACAGCAAAGATGGTGTTTATTTTGTAAATTTAGAGCTAAGTGTTACTGAAGATGTGAAATCAGAGCGACAAACATTCCTTAGCATGTCAGTTTATATGCAAAATGGAGAAATTATTTGGAGAATAGGTTTTTAAAACTTACAGGTATTTTATTTTTGAAAACAGTTTAATTGGAAGAGTTGCTCACTAATACAGTATTTGAAATGGTTTTGTTTTTTTTTTTAAATACTTCTGTCTTTTGAATGTTGAGGGGAATTGTTACAGTGTGGAATTTTTTTTTTAAATTGAGACAGAGCAACTTGGTATGTAAATATATGCAGCAGAATTAGTACATTAAAAATGGAGCGGGGGGGAACGTGTCACTTTTTAAGAGCCCAAGAATTTTTTTTTTTTTTTTTTTTTTAAAGAAAAATTAGACTTGGTATTTTTCTACAAATTCTGATCATCAGGTTTCTAACTGTATTGTGTCTTTAGGAAGTAAAAAATTATGTCTTTGTGCATTTGGTGACAACCCTGGGAGCAATTTTTGAAACACTTTATTTGTAACCACTGCAATGGAGGAGCATTGAGGTGCTTGCTTAGGTGTTTATGTTCTAGGTCAACTCTAACAGTCTTTAAGCTTGGTATAAAAGGAATTTGAGTTTTCTTCATGTATTTAAGGTTCTTGTTAACATATCAAACAACCAAACCTATCACACTTACATTGCGGTGCTGGTAGAACAACTGATTTCACATGTATGAAAATCTGTGTGACATGGCAAATCTTCAATATTACAAAACTTTGAGGGATTAAGAGTTGTGGTTTTAGGATTTGCTTAGTGATGTCCTTAGTGAGACCCCACCTGCAGTACTGCGTCCAGCTCTGGAGCCCTCAGCACAGGAAAGACACGGATCTGTTGGAGCGGGTCCAGAGGAGGGTCACACAAATGATCAGAGGGATGGAACACCTCTCCTATGAAGAAAGGCTGAGAGAGTTGGGGTTGTTCTGCCTGGAGAAGAGAACGCTTCAGGGAGACCTTATTGCAGCCTTTCAGTACTTAAAGGGGGCTTATAAAAAAGATGGTGGCAAACTCTTTAGCAGGGCCTGTTGCGACAGGACAAGGGGGAATGGCTTTAAACTAAAAGAGGGTAGATTTAGACTAGATATAAGGAAGAAATTTTTTACACTGAGGGTGGTGAAACACTGGCACAGGTTGCCCAGAGAGGCGGTAGATGCCCCATCCCTGGAAACATTCAAGGTCAGGTTGGACGGGGCTCTGAGCAACCTGATCTAGTTGCAGATGTCCCTGCCCATGGCAGAGGGGTTGGACTAGATGACCTTTAAAGGTCCCTTCCAACCCAAATTATTCTATGATTCTATGTATTTTAAATTTTAGATTCACTGCCCATGCTCAAAGCAGCTTATTTATGAAAGTAGCGCTCTCCTCCCAGAATGCCTGGAAGATTTTTTAAAAATTTGTTGTAAAGGTTAAAAGAAAAGATGTTGAATAAAGGAGAGGAGAATGAGGGCTGTTCAGTAGGGAAACGTGCACAAATACAACTTGAWCTGTCACATCATGTAACAGGGCTACTATCCGTCAGCAAACATATTCGCTTTAGCAGACTTATTTTATTTTGGAGGAGTACAAAGTAGTATGAGATTTGGAGGAATAACTTTTTTTTCTCTAACTCTTGATGACCACGTGGGTCTTGTTGTTCGTCTTTGCAAGTATACTTAGTTTTAATGAACATTGATGGGGAGTTACTCTTGAAGGTAGCTAGTTCCTGGCTGCATCTGAAACATCTTTCTGGATAAAGGGTATAGGCTGCAATTCATTATGAAATAGATGGATGTCTTCCCCCAGATGTCTTTATTTGCATAGCATTTACTTACAAATCTTGATCCGGGAGGAGATGGGGAAGATTCATTGAAATAAACCTTTCTTGAAAAGAAAATAACATTTGATGCAAAATCTACCATCTAAAATGCCTGAAGTTTCTCAAAACTCTTTGTTACTATCAGTCTCTAGTTCCTTAACTTTCTAGTGTATTTCATTGTTCCTAGTACACTAATGATGCTTGTTTTTTATTTTCATTGTGTAGTAAGTTTTGCTCTAGTTTTTCTCTAAGTTTTATTATAAAATGTACGTAGGACCTTTAACATTAATTAAAATAACTTCAGTTTTGTTCTTTCTGTTCTGTAAAAGGGTATCTGAAGAATTTTTACAAATTTTATCTTGGAAATTAGCTTATTCATTATGTTTAATTTTAGGAAATGGTGCTCTTGCAGAACATTCTGAAAATGTGCATATTTCAGGAGTGTCAACGGGTAAGTCATTTTTTGTAATGTTTAAATTTCATGCATGACTTAAATAGTAAATATTGAAAGCCACCTGGTATCTTATGAAGAGATATTTGGCTATAAAAATTATTACTGCCTTTTGCAGCATGTAATAAGGAATGAAGCAACTGGAACATGGAAAAATTCTCAGAAGATAAAATTGATACCTGCATGCTCATGAACAGATTATGCCTTTCTAAGTGGACTGCTTAATTATTTTCCCATACAAACATTGAACTAAGAGAAAAGTTGGTTTAAGTTGAATTGATATTTTCTTTCCACAGTAAAGTTTTTGTGAAATGAAATTTATTGAAATGTAATTTTGGACACTGCTACTATCAAATAATATAAATCCAGGAGTTATGCGTTTCACCTGATTAGATTGAAGCAGTAACTGAAACTAGTGTACACTTGACTGCACAGTTTCCTTAATACAAGCAAAGAAGAATTTTGGAACTCATGAAACTGAGAAACTGATGAGATGCTGGGAGAATATGGGGTATAAAAGCAGCACACGTTGCTCAAAGGTTGCTACGTTCTCTTCCAGTAAGTCGGTCTTAGGCCTCTTCTGGGCAGCAGCCACGGTTGGGACTATTCTGTGTTAGTGATGTGACTGTAGGTCCATTAAGGCATTAGGCGATACCGGTGTACAGTCTTTGTTCTTCAGATGTTAAGCAGTGTCAGCTAAGCTGCTGGTCGTGTTTTAGGATACAGATACTCAGAATATGTGCAAACGGGGAGACAAACACTCTTCTTCAGTAGGTAGAAGAATACAAGCCTGATTCTTTCCATAGGGAAGCTGCCACTAATCCCTGGAAATCAAAATGATTTTCACACCCTTCTCCTAAAGTAAGAGTCAAAATGCAAACTCGTCCTTTTTGACAACAGCTTGCACATCTTGCTGTAGTTATCCTTGCAGTATTGCTTCGAATGTTACATTGCTACTTGTGCACACGGTTAAGTTTTTGGATAAATGTATGGTCAGTGGATGGTCTCTGTAACACCATACTACCTTCTTTTTCCCTTCCATTGTTTGCCACTCAAAGACTGTYAAAAGTCTAAATTATAGAAGATCTTTGCTATCCATTCTTGTGCTGCATCATGAGGAATGTTGTTGCTTTTCAACAGTAGTAATGCACCAAGTATCATATGTAGTAAATTTATGGCACACTGTAAATAATAAATAACAGCACAGGTACTTGCCACCATTGGAACAATTGTTGCTGGAATTGGATTGTAGAAGACACACAGACAGCCTAAAACCTAGCTATGCAGCTTTCAGGATATGCTTTAACAACCCTTCACCCCTTTGTTTACTGCAGCAGTAGTGTCACAGGTTGCAATACAGGCAGAAAAGCATCTGCTGGGGCAAGAGGTGAATGGAATTTTTGACTCTGCTTTCAGTACTTTGGCCAGCATGCTTGAATAGGCAGTGCCAAGAAGAGGAGAACACAATGTACTTTCTATGCAAGATAACAGCAGCTGGTAGACAGACCTTTAACTATGGAGAAGAAAGATCCAGTGAGGACTTCCATTTAAAAATAAATTTAAAAAAAAAAAAATTAGTTCTGGCAGTCCTGTGTTCTAAAATAGCTTTCCAGCCGGGGAAAAATAAATATCATTCTCTTAGAGTTTCTACTTTAATATAAAGTGAAAATTCTTCACTGGAGAATTTTGAGATAATGGGGATGGCGGTGGTCTGTTAATGAAAACCTGAAGAAAGTGTGTAGGCAGACCCAGTGGCATTTTCCTTACAGTTCTTTATATGTACATCTTAAATGTTAGGTGTATGGCCCCAGTATAAAAGATGGGGATGGATTTAGATGATTTTTGAGTTCCTTTGAAACGAATTGGGTCTCCCAAACGTGTTTTTGAACTTGCAGATTATATATTTCATCAAGCATACCTGGACAGCTTTATATTTATCAGAACAATTTTAAGCAGAGTTTCTGTAAAATAGAACCAAAAACATCTGGCCTTTAATCTTTCTAAATCCAACTTTAACTTGGTGTTGAAACCAAGCAAGCGATTTTCTTGGACAGTTGCTACTGAGAAGGGATTTAAAATGAAATGATTGTCTTGATGGTAGATTTCCTGTCATGCTGCCGCTGTAAGGCTACATGACCTACCTTACTAAATTATGTTTTAATAGCACAGACCTCTGTGGTCTTTGGTATTTATGCTTCTGCTGTATATTATATCTGCCAAGTTGCAGGTACACCTCTAATATATGAGCACGATTTTTTCTACCAACAGCAATAATGGAATGTTGTCTCTTGTGTATAAGCTATCACTAGAGAACAAGTGTTTATGCCTTTAAAATCTGAAAAATTGAGAAATATTTTCAGGTCTGTCTTTGGGGTATGTAGCACCATAACTGTCACAACTGCAAAACCAACCCCCAACACCCCCACCCCCCCACCTCACCCCCCCCCGCCTTTTTTAAAGAACTTCTACACTGGTGAAAACACTTGTTCACCAAAAAAAAAAAAAAAGATTCCTTTTTACCAAATGTGTGTCTGTATTGCAGAGCAAAGGGCATTTTAAATTAAAGCTTTACAGCTTGACCTGGAGGCAAAGATTCCTATGCCTTCTTCCCCCGTAGTTCTCCAAATAAGACTTTCAGTGGCTCCTGAGAGTTACAAATGCAATAATTATCCTCCCTATTCATGGTTTAGACTTTATCACAACATTATTCTCTTTTTACTCTAAGCTGTTTTAAACACCTTCAGATCATTTATCCAGCTGCATTCATGTCCTTACCATGTCCAATATAATGCATACCTTATCATCTTGTGGTTCATGTTGAAAGCTAATTCTTTTATCTTTTCAACTAATCTCCTGGCATTACTGTGAAGATAAATCCCTAATCTCCCTCTCCCTGCTTTTCTGAAGTGACTTTTTTCCTTGACATGTTGTTCACTGTTACTACAGGTACTTTACTTCTCTAGATCTTGCTACAGAATTTTTGCATAGGTTTCTCAATTATTTTCTTGTTATAACTTGCAAGTTGAATTTTGTACTGTGAAGTTTTAATTGGCTCTATTCTGTTTACTAGTCAACATCCTGTAGGTAGTTTACGGTCATATTCTGTAATGTGGGGTGGTGAACAAATTTCAGGAAGAAGGGAATAAGGAAACCATTGTACATGTTTTTAAAAAGTCTACAAGAAAATCCGTATACACCAGAAAACCATGTGCACAGCTTATCCTCTCAGCAGTTTTTTTGACCATTATTTTGCACTTTAGTCTGTGAAACATCTTCAGTCCTAATTACAGTATTGCAATCTACTGAACAGAGTTATGGCAAAGTAACAAACAGAATTGCAAACAGATTGTTAATAAAATAAAGGCTCACAAAGAAAAGAGTTTAAAACAGGTAGGAGATGGATGAGTGGAATTGTACCAAAGAATATAGGGGAATTGAGAGGAATGTAGGCAGAGACAACATCCATGTAGAAATSGTTGTGCAGAGGGAGTTGTTCCCACCCAAAAATCTTATAACGACCAGCATGAGATTTGAAAACATCTTGGGCATGCATCGCTATGTATTTTTGCTTCTCTATGATGCGACCTTCTCAATTAGTTTTGTGCTTCTACCTCYGTTACAAACTCAGCTCCTTTTTTTTCTGACTCCTCTAATTTTCATTGTGCTGTTTTCTTATGTTTTTTTAATACTTTTAATAAATTATTCCAAACCTAGTCAGTTTTCCTGTAATTTTAAGTTCCTATAGACATAACTGACCTGTATGATAAATGCTGGCAGGACCACTAGCAATTTAAATAAGAAGAGCAAATTCTCCACAACTTAGTGAAAAGATTTTTGCCTCTATTCATACATGTCTGTTTTACATGCTGTCAGTTGAATTGTTTTTTTGATTCCCATGCCCTTCTTGATGTTGCTCACATTCTCCATGTTTACAAACACATGAATAAAATGTATGTTACATTATATTCTCAAAAGCTTTAGAAGAAACGTCCTAGTTAAGCAGAGGGTCAGGAATTGATTTTAAAAGGCTTGCTATTATCTTTATAAAGTAGATTCCCTTTAAAACTGTTCTATTTCAAAAGGTTATCCTTGATTTTAAAAATCTTTCTGAGAAATTATTCTCTCTCAAAATGACAGCACTTCTGAAGTGCAGCTTCTACACAGTTGATCTTGACCTTTATACACTTTTTAAGCAAATGGGAGATTTCTGTTGTCTCCTGAGTTGCAAGTAAGAGATCTCAGTGCATGAATGTATACCAAGTATGCAAGTATGTTTAGCTTATCTAGCTAACCTTCAGTTAAGGAAGCTGTAATTCCCTTTTCCAGTCCATTCCCTTTTATTTTTTGAACCCCCACTTTGTCATATGCACACTTTCTTCAGTTCAATTTTTCTCTCTTCTACAGCAGAAGTACAGTATTGTTCACTCCACCTTGTATTTTAGTGCCTCTGATCATTCTTGCTTCCTCATGCTCTCCTTAGTCTGCTTCTCTCTTCCCATATCAGATGGTGCTGGAAATGGTCATATTTTGCCCTCAGCTCTTTAGTGTTAGCTTTAGTGGAAACAGAGAAAACCATCTTAAGTAAAAGAATATAGAAAATATAGGGATATGGCTGATATTGCAAACAAAGGCTAAAAAAACTGAATTTGAGTAAGACTGGAAGTTTTCATGGTGCTCTGAAAATACTACCTTGGTAATACAGGCTTTCCATGTGGAATTTCTTCCACTCAAACTCGTGTAACAAGTAAAAAATACTGCTTGTACTACTGCAGGGATTGGATTGAGTAGACTATAGTTGTCAGGGTGTGCTGTGCCAGCATAGGAAGTTGCAAAGCTAACTGCATAGTAATTTACAGTTGGTAGGAGTGTTTAGAGGTTCCTGTTTGACAGACACATGGTGTACGGATATTTATAGCATGCTTAAGTTTTTGGAGGTGAACTTTGTAAAACTGAATGAGCATATGTTGAATGGATTATTTTTATTTTCTAGTGTAAGGTTTTTCTTTGTCAGGCAAATTTAAAAGCTTCCTTAGAGGTTCTCAGTGACAAAATCTCGTATGTCAATTTGTAAATACCAAAAACCAGGTGAATGTTGTAGGCAACTGAAGGCAACTTATTTGAAGCTGAGCACTGTTTCAGTAGTAACCAAGTAGTGTGTGGAATTGCTTGCCAACATCTGCAAGCTCGGTACAAAACGTTTTACACATTCTTCTACTTTTTTGCATGTGTTTTTGTTTCAAACCTGTTAAAACTGCTATTTCACTTCAACACTTTATTGTGAATAACCAGTTTTTCTTTCCAGTCCTTCCATTTCTTGTCTGAACAGATGTGAAGTATATCCAGATCATTCACATGGGAGCAGTGTTCCAAAATATCACGGTGTTAGAGCACCACCTATAGGGGTTGCTCAAAATTAAAACAAGAAAGTTTCCAGGGAATAGTTGATTGAATATTCAAATAAAATAATATCTTTCTGTATTTTGAGACTTTTTTTGTCCCTAGATTAGGACAGGTCCTACGTTCTATAGCCAAAGTATGTTAATACTTAACTGTGCAGCATGAATGAAGCTCTAATAAGAAACGTGAAAAACTATTTAAAGCAATGTTTTCTTACAGCTGTATGTGAAAACAGGAAATTTACTGAGTTTTATTTTTGTTTCTAGAGTTCTACATTTAAGCGAATACAGAAAATGCAGGCATATGCCAGCATTTTTGTCTTTTAATCCTTTTAAGCCTATTTTTAGAAATGTATTTGTTATGCCATGTAGAAATATTTTCAAGTAATAATAATCATTTAAAAATATACATTTTTATTGTATTAGAGCTAGTCAATAATTTCAGGTCCCCATAGTCTTGAAAAACGATCTTAAAAGCTTGACTGTGGATAAAAATAGGAAAAAAAATTAATAACCGGTTTACAAATTACATTATTACAACTTTTGCACTATTTCAAATGCAATTCATTCTTCATCATGTCTGTTCACTGCATCAGTTCTGATTTGTTATTTTAACCAAACATATATTTAAAATTTAAAAAAATTCTAAAAGCTTTTGATCATCAGACAATAATGAAAATGCCTCCTCATTTGTAATAGTTCTTGTGTTTAAACTACTGCGTGTAACTGATTGTGCTACCAGTAAACTTCGAGAGCCCACAAGTCTTGGACTAGCAGTGAGGAAATTGTGAAATAAAAGCACAGAGGGCAATTCTTTTTAATGTGTTTTCTGACCTCTGAAACTTCCTCATAATTTCAGGTTCTGTAGCAAGAGTATTCTGGCCTTCCTATTTATGTGAAGGTTGTGAATATGCTATATGACAGGTGTTTGGTATAAGGCTGCTAAGGGGAAAAAAAAAACCCAGCAAAACAAAACCACAAAACTAATAAGTACATTACTTGAAATAAAATCAGCAGAGCTGAGAACACTCCAGTGAAAGAACAAGCAACTGAGTTAAGGCCAATACAGAAAGCTACACCTATAATAAAGTAAGAATACAAATGGCTGAGTTACTTCAGTTGCATAGAATTAGTCCTATAAATACAAGCTTTCTAGTCCATTATCAGAAATGTAGTTATGCAAGTCCCTCTAAGAATAATCTCTTGTAAACCTAACTTTTAATACTTATAAATGAAGTGTGCTGCAGTGAGTGCTCTTTGCCTTCCAAGCATTGGAATCATGTGTATGAAGATCGTTTCCATGCCAAGGGCTGGAAGGGGGTATGTAAATGATGGCCAGGCACCAGGTGTTCCCAAGACAGGAAATTTCAACTACTTGATTATTTTGCTTTAATTTATTTTTCACCTTCTAATGCATTTTTCAGTATAACATGTAAATGAATAGTTAAATTGAACTGAGTCTTTGTGAAGGCTAAAAATAAAATTAGGAAATACAAAATCTTTCACATTACTAATAAAGCTGTCAAAGTCTGTATAGAGTAATCTTTTTTTAATCTTTTTCAGTCTAGTAATTGACATTAGTATAAACTTCTGCACTGGCAACATTGGAAAACATCTTTTGGCTGACATGTTGTGACCTGTGTCCATTATGAACTCCTTTAGACATTGTTTTTATTGCTACCTCATATAACTCAGTGGGATATTTTCCCTGATAGGTGTTGATTGATTTTTGTCCTACTGGCTTCTAAAAAAATGGCATTAATCAAGTTGCTTTCTATATATATATATTTTTTAGCTTGTGGAGATATTCCAGAACAAATTCGATCACCAAGTGGGACAATCACAAGTCCAGGGTGGCCCTCTGAGTATCCTGCCCGAATCAACTGTAGCTGGTACATCCATGCAAACCCAGGGGAGATCATTACTATAAGGTAACAGTGCTCCTGTATTAACTACATGGAATGAAGAAGTACTGACTAGACATTTTTAACTGCCAGTTGTGTATGTACCAATTTCCTCTTCCTTCCTGTAAATGTAGGATTTCTGTTTTGTTTGTTTTCTGCCTTTCCTTTTATCTGATTTGCTCTCAAACAGCCATGTAGCATTTGTTTTCAACTGGAGAGTTGGCGACTAGAAAAAGTTTCCATGTGCTCATTTATTTGATTTCTTTTTAATGTCTCTGAAATATAAGAATTTTGCATTAAAAAATGTGCAGGGGAAATTCTGTAATGCTTCATTGCTATGAAGTCTCATGGTGTGCTTAAAAGTGGCAGGGTATAAATAGTAAATCAATAGATATGATTGCAGTTTTGGAAATTCTGACTTTTGGTGCAGGGAGCACCTCACAGTTTCACGTACCTTACAACTTTTCTAAAGAAGTAATGTAAAAAAGTTGTATCGTAGGTTCAAGTTCTCATGACTTCATTCCCCATTACTGCCACAAGGGAAATCTAGGCTTGTTTTAGCATCAAGATACAAATTAGTACTGCTTCACAGGAAACCGCATTAGCTGCAGATTTACTTCAGTTTCCAGTACAGACTTGCTGACCTAAGAAGCAGCTCTTCATTATGAAGTATTTGCTTTGACATCAGTTACTCTTGTAAAGTACTGCTTTTTAATTTAAACAGTCTTTCTACTAAATATTAAACTGGCATAAATGCCATGTAAAGCAGAGCTGTTCATCTACTAGAATACTTTCTAAACTTTTTCATACAGTTTATTTTTCATAAAACTAATTTTTTTTTCTCTCACATTGTTTCCTTCCACTCATCTACCTAGCATATGTTTCACATTTCATTTCTGGTTTACTGCTGTGTTGTCTGTACTGACCTGTTTTGCCCAAACTGTCTCCCCTTCACACTTCATTACCATGGCAGCATGTCTTGATATAGCTGTAGCCATACCATGACATTCCATGACATACCCACTGGGTAACCGAGTAGTACAACTGGGAACAAATCTTATCTGAAATCACAGTTTTGAACAATTTAGCTGTATTTATAATGTGAAGTCATATCATTGGTTGAGTGTAGCATTAGCTAAAGTTCTGATGAAATTTGGGTTAAATAAAACCACTTAGTAGTATATGAAAGTCATTAAATAAGACTCATAAAGACAATTTCATTAACAGAATTTTTTTTTTTTTTTTTTTTTTTTTAGATGAAGGCTTAATGTGTGTGTTATAGCAAAACTGAGCTTCTTTAAGTAGCAGATGCAATATTTTGGTTAACAGAATGGATTCGTGCTGTCCTAATAAAAGTATCATCACCACAAGGTTAAATCCTATTCTTACATGGGTAGAGAAGCCGCTCTTTTTATTTCAGACTAATTTCAATTTCAGCTAATTTCCAATTTTATGTGTAGCAATTCATTGGCTTGGTTGTGTAATATTCAGTTCAGTAGTAATTTTGAACTTTTTTTTTTTTTTCCTCCCTTGCCAGCTTTCAAGATTTTGATGTTCAGGGATCACGACGATGCAGCTCAGATTGGTTAACAATTGGAAGCTACAAGAATATTGAAGGCTATAGAGCATGCGGCTCCTCCATTCCTTCACCATACATCTCTTCACAGGATCATGTTTGGATCAGATTTCATTCAGATGATAGCATCTCCAGAAAAGGCTTCAGATTAGCCTACTTTGCTGGTATGTTTCAAATGATACCTAGTTTGGTTTTATGGTTTCATTTTTTGTTTTCTGTTTCAAGAACTACTTCCTTGTAGCAGGGTACAGTATATGCATTTCCTGTAGTCGATTCAAGGCTTATTGAAAGTATACATTGTTTAGATTATTTTGATCCCATGCACAACTTGACTATTCAAAGCGGGAATTAGTGTTCACAATAATAAGCAGAGTGAATGATTTTGGGGGGTGGGGAAGTTCTGTATTAATGCTAGGCAACTTGGGAGGTTTTTAACATAGCTTAAGATTTGAAATTTTTTCATCAGAATAAAATTGTTAATAGTTGGGTAGACTTCCGAGTAGCATAAATTGGGCATAAGAAGGAARAAATGGTGGGATTTTTTTTTACATTTGCATCATTTTTTCCCATCTCCAGAAAGTATGCTCTCTTTTTAAAAAAACCCCCAATTTAAAAACCTATTAACATGATAAATTACTCCAGCTAAGTATAGACAGGGTTTTGTATGTGCAAAATGTACATGCAAGTATGCAATATAAGAATAATAAATAATATTTACCAGTAGTTATAGTTTGAGACTGTTTTGTGGGCAATTCTTGCTCTAGTAGCTGTTGCCAAGAGAGAGGAGGAAGCCGTCATGGGTAAAGACTAGCTGCAAACTTTTTTCTGGCCTTAAGCGATATTAGGGTTTTATATAATGGCATGATCATGGTTTTCTGTGTCCTGATCATCAAAAATACTTGATTAGATTCCTCTTTGTTTTCATAATGGTTTTGCATTCTCTTGCTTCCTCAGCGTATGCCTATACTCCACTCTCTGACCTGCTCCAAATCTCTGTGCACTAACTTTTAACTCCTCTCCTCCTCCATAAAACAATTCATACTCTCTTAACACCCATCCACTGCCACCCATCTTCAAAACTATTCCTCCAAGATTCAGTAAAATGAGCCCTGATCTCCTCTAGCCTAAGCCATGTTTGCCCCTGTTCTGACTCTTTCTACCTAATGGCTTCCTCCACCCTGTCAGTCCTTCACAAACTTGAAGTTTCCAGGCAGGCTTATCTCTTTCTATCACCTGTTCAAGCCTACAAAAAAGCTCCCTCTACGCTTCAGCTCCTTGCAGCTTAGCAAGTCTTGGCAGAAGTAATGCAGCCTTGCATTTGATGCTGGCTCAGCTTTCAGGGCAATGTTCATAGAATCATAGAATAGTTTGGGTTGGAAGGGACCTTTTAAAGGTCATCTAGTCCAACCCCCCTACCGTGGGCAGGGACATCTTCAACTAGATAAGGTTGCTCAGAGCCCCGTCCAACCTGACCTTGAATGTTTCCAGGGATGGGGCATCTACCACCTCTCTGGGCAACCTGTGCCAGTGTTTCACCACCCTCAGCGTAAAAAATTTCTTCCTTATACCTCTTTTAGTTTAAAGCCATTCCCCCTTGTCCTGTTGCAACAGGCCCTGCTAAAGAGTTTGTCCCCATCTTTCTTATAAGCCCCCTTTAAGTACTGATTGATAGGCTGCAATAAGGTCTCCCCGAAGCGTTCTCTTCTCCAGGCTGGATAACCCCAACTCTCTCAGCCTTTCTTCATAGGAGAGGTGTTCCATCCCCCTGATCATATTTGTGACCCTCCTCTGGACCTGCTCCATTCCAACAGGTCCATGTCTGTCTTATGCTGAGGGCTYCAGAGCTGGATGCAGTACTCCAGGTGGGGTCTCACCAGAGCAGGGTAGAGGGGCTCTACTGGGCCCCTAATGTTCTACCTGGGTTTTGCTTACTGTCTCACCAAAAAACATGACGGGGAAAAAAAAGCCACTGTCTAATCATTCATCCTCTACTACTGTTTCTGCTAACTGCGCACACACGCTGTTACACTGTGTGAGGCATTGGCTTCTGCCCTGCTTACCTCCCTCTCCTTATAGGCACAGAGGGAAGGCAGCGTTCCTGCCTGAGGGTCTTTGAGAAGGAAGGACATCTTGGATAAGGGCATGGAATGGGCAGAGGAGGCAAGCCACAGGCTCAGTAGAGTTTTTCTGAAAATCCTTTCCTCTCTTTTCCTCCGATCTTGAAACAATTTCAGTATGTAACCCCTTTTGGAAGAAGCTGTAACATTTTCAAGAAATAAGCAATTTTTACTGTTACATGATTTCTTCTAGTTAGCATCATGCAGTGGTACTCAGTTTAGAGTACTTAAGACTTTAATCCAATGTTTTTAAATGTCTTTTTAAAAAATAACTGGTTTGTTTTTGTGTTTTTTTGTGTGTTTGTTTTGTTGTTTTGTTTGGTGTTTTTTTGTTTNTTTTTTTTTTAATGAACCTTGCTGAAACCTTCGTTTGAGCTTGGTCTCTATGCTTGATATGATACTTAGGAAGTATTTCATGATTGAGGTGGAAGTGTAGTGTTTCAGTGATCAGAATAGTCTTCTAATGTTGTAAACTGACCTGCATWTAGGAGAAGAGTTGACAAATCTGCTTTAATAATCATCTGATCGTTTCTGCTTTCCAGTGTGAAAAGGAGACTCCTGAAATCCTAACAACATTTTTGCTATACATTCAACTGTGCCATTATGTTGTTTGATTTCTTCTCATTAGCATCATGCAGTAGTGCTCAGTTTAACTCCTCAATAGACTATTTAATTCAGTGKTGTTAAGGCTACTCTGAAAGGTGGCATGTGATCTTAGAAAAAGGGGAAAAATAGTAATGCTTTAGTTACATGGATGCGAGTTAGGCCTACTTGTGCTGGAATGATAGAAACAATATAGATTACAAGTGTAAAAGGGACCATTAGGGAGCCCCATGTTTAAAATCTGACGTGGAAGACAGGCCATGTGAATTGTTTGAATTAATTCTTGTTCAAAGTAAATAATATCTTCCAGGTAAATATTCATATTTCATTTTAAACAAACAAAACAACAACAAAAAAGCATTACAGTTAGGAAGGGTATTTGGCTAGAAAGTATATTTTGTGTCACTTGTCTGTCTTTCCTCTGTCTTCCTCCCACCCCTTTTAATTTATCAGCCTCTTTAATTATGGGTATCAAAATGGGATGGAGTTTACTAACGGTGATGTAGAGTGGAAAATAGAGTTAATAAAAGTACAGAGGTTTACRTTCACTGTAAATGCATGGAAGGATTGCGCTAGTCCTTTGGCTACAGCTGCACATGGGTTCCGCTAATTACTGCACTATCCTGAAGTCTTTTGTGGTACAGCTTCCAAGGATAGTCTTATTTTGTACATTTCTTATTATTTTACGACTCTAATTTTTGATTCATATGTAAACTTTCCTGATGTAATGACTTCAGGATTGGTGATTAAAAATGCTAAATCRGAATCAAGTAGGCAGCTTTTTTCTGGGATGTTTAAAAGCCTGCAGAAGGAAGAGCTTAGGTTGAAATCGTATTCTGTTTTGTTACTACAATATTGCCATTAATATTTACAGCTCCACGTTATAGCTTTCTACTCAACCTTTTTCCAGGTTCTGCAAGGTAGAAGCATTGAGCTAGAGTATAATCAGTACTTGAGCAAGTTCAATGACTCTTCTTATGCATATTCTACTATATTGCCCACCACCTATGGGGCACAGTCATTCAATTTCGGCAGAACAAATCTAGTAGTTCACTTTTACAAGTTTCAAATTCAAGGCCAAGGTTCATACTAAGTATTTGCCATACTAGTATTATGAATGATGTGTATGTGTGTGAGTGCATAATATATTTAAAAATACATATATATATGTAACAGAACAAGAAGATCATATCATTTATACTAGATCTGTTCTTTGTTTTTTTCTTAGTGAAATAAACATTTTCTAAAACTTAATCACTGGCAGCACATACATTTTGCTCTCCTTTCACTGTCTGTCATCAAATTTGTTGACTTAAACACTCTTCAGCAGTGCTTATAACATTTATTACTCTTGTTGGTTTCATTTTTTCCTGCATTCATTTCTTAAAAACCTTAGCATTTGTGAAATTTTTAAAATGCTGACATTGTAACTTTTAAAAAAAAAAATTTCTTCAAGGTAGAGTATTTCTTTTTAATGCTTTCTAAGATACTAAAATAGCAAAAAGGAGAACAGAGATGTGATATGACTTGACCTATCACAGCAGATTAGTTGCAGCAAGGGAAATTCAGGCCTAGATATGAGGACTTTTATCACTTTATGTGGTTAAGCACTGGAACTTTGAAAATACTTGATTGGACAAGGCCCCGAACAACCCAATCAAACTTCAGTTAGCCTTGCTTTGAGCAGATGATTTGATTAGGTGACCTCCAGAGATCCCTTCCAATCTGAATTGTTCTGTTGTAAAGCAAGATAGAACCTGCTGCTTCTGGGAAAGTCTGTATTTCAGTAAATTCATCATGCTGTCTTTCCTGTTTCTTTTTTAAAACCCTAAGTATAGCATTACATAGATTTAGTATATATTTGTCTAATTTAGTTCCTGAATTACTCCTGTGTAGGACCATCTGCATTGCAGATTTTTTTGAAATTTTTTTTGAGGATTGACCATGGCAGTTTGTTTTATAGCCAATTTTACAGTCTATACCAGGGTTTTTAGAAATTGCAGTGATTTAAAATGATACAGCGGTATTTGACTCAGCTAAGTCATTGCAGAGCTGAAATAGCTTGCTTCCCAAGTATGCTTCAGTGTTTCACATGGTTGATACTTTAATAAATGAATCCCTGAAAAAAATATTCTTGATGTTACAAGTGTGGTAGTAGCCAGTAGATCACATTTTCTTAAATAAAGGTGTCTCTTGACTTTTTTTCAGAATTTAAAAAACAAACAAACAAACAAAACCACCATACTTCCATGTTTTCTGGGCCACTGCTTGGATCCTTAACTTTTAAAGTGTAATTTTGTATGTTTTTGTATGTTTTAAGTATGTGTTTCTGCATTTGCTGCACTCTCCTCTTAGTTGCTGGAGGAGAGGCAGGAGCAAACAGTGGGAAGAGGTGAGGAGAGAGGTTTCTCTCTTTGGTTGGTGATAATAGGTAATCTTCAACTGTCAGCTTCTCTCCTGYCTTAGATCCTTTGGTACAAAGTAGGAAACTACAAAAACAGGAGAGAGGTCTGACTGCTTTTACAAGAAAGAATTTGAGGAGGTAACTGGTACTGCAGGACAAATGTTTCTGTATTTTGAGTGATATAGAGGAGAGAAACAGTATTTTTCTGACTTATTTTTAGCCCCTCAGAAGCCAGATTTTTTCAATCATTATAAATGAGCGTTGTTTTCTTGCTTGGGTTAAAGTTATTTGACTGAAAGCAGCTACGGATGAGGCTCATGCTGATATGCTGACAGAATTTCGACTTGAAAAAACTGTTTTATCCTGAAACTTACTGAAAGTCGTGATGACTTAGAGAATGTAAATAGTTGTTTTGCCATTCTGAACTACCTGGTGCAGCACATACATATGCGACGCAAACCATAAAGTGCTAAATTCTGAAAAGATAATATTTTTATGATTTCTTTTTTTTCTTTCAGGGAAATCTGATGAACCAAATTGTGATTGTGACCAGTTTCATTGCGCTAATGGGAAGTGTATTCCAGAAAGTTGGAAATGTAATAATATGGATGAATGTGGAGACAACTCAGATGAAGAAATCTGTGCCAAAGCTGCTACTCCGACAGCTTCTTCCTTTCAGCCTTGTGCCTGTAATCAGTTCCAGTGTCTTTCTCGTTTCACCAAGCTTTACACTTGCCTTCCAGAGTCTTTAAAATGTGATGGTAACATTGATTGTCTTGACCTAGGAGATGAAATAGACTGTGATGTGCCAACATGTGGGCAGTGGTTAAAATACTTCTATGGTACTTTCAGTTCTCCCAACTATCCTGACTTCTATCCACCTGGAAGCAACTGCACCTGGCTGATAGACACTGGTGACCATCGCAAAGTAATTTTGCGATTCACGGATTTTAAACTTGATGGTACAGGTTATGGAGACTATGTCAAAATATATGATGGATTAGAGGAGAATCCACGGAGGCTGTTGCGCGTGCTAACAGCATTTGACTCTCATGCTCCCCTCACAGTTGTTTCATCCTCAGGACAGATAAGAGTGCATTTTTGTGCTGACAAAGTGAATGCTGCAAGAGGATTCAATGCCACCTATCAAGTAGATGGCTTTTGTTTGCCGTGGGAAATTCCATGCGGTGGAAATTGGGGTTGCTACACAGAGCAGCAACGCTGCGATGGCTACTGGCACTGCCCAAATGGAAGGGATGAAACCAACTGCACTATGTGCCAAAGAGATGAGTTTCCCTGCTCTCGAAATGGTGTTTGCTACCCTCGTTCAGATCGCTGCAACTACCAGAATCATTGCCCGAATGGTTCAGATGAAAAAAATTGTTTCTTCTGTCAGCCAGGAAATTTTCATTGTAAAAATAACCGCTGTGTGTTTGAGAGCTGGGTTTGTGATTCTCAAGATGACTGTGGTGATGGCAGTGATGAAGAGAATTGCCCAGTCATTGTGCCCACAAGAGTAATAACTGCAGCTGTCATTGGGAGTCTTATTTGCGGATTGCTGCTTGTCATTGCACTGGGATGTACTTGTAAATTGTACTCACTCAGGATGTTTGAGCGAAGGTAAGTAGAACAGATGGCCTCAAGAACTTAAATTTTTWAAGTATTTTCATATCTTTTATTGTTATACTTGAAACATTTTTATTGACATACAATTATTTTTGCATGTGATTTCTAAAGGCATTGTTCCTTCTTCGACAGTAAAAAGAGGTTAGTTAATCATAGAATCATASAGTATCTCAAGTTGGAAGGGACCCATAAGGGTCAAGTCCAACTCCCTGCTCCTCACAGGACTACCTAAAACTAAACCATATGGCTAAGAGCATCATCCAGATGCTCCTTGAACTCTGACAGGCTTGGTGCTGTGACCGCTTCTCTGGGGAACCTGTTCCAGTGACTGACCACCCTTTCAGTGAAGAACAGGGGATGGAAGTATTCTGATCACTTAACTATTGAGAGTTAAGCTTTCAGATGTTGTTACCAAAAAGGAAGTGTGGAAAAGCTGCATTTCTGCAATTAAATATCTCACTTTGGTATTTAACAGCATGTTTCTTCTATTGTAGACTATGTCATACCAGGATTACATGTTCTTCAATTTTTATAAAATAATATAAGCATTTCTTATGGTGCCTTTCATATTTAGCCTGTGTTTTGTGGGTTTTTTTTTTTTTTTTTTTTATCTTTTTTTTTAGGAATTTATTGTTGGGTTGGTTTTGTTGTTCTTGTCTCAGCTGGACAGACCCATAGGAATGACTGCAAGGACTTACTGTATATCCTTTGTCAATTAAATTTCAATTAAATTAATAAAACTTCATCTGCTGAAATTTAGTATTTCAGATTATAATAGTCTGATTATATATATACACATCAATATATATATACACACATCATAGTCTTATGTATTGTGAAATTTCTTTTCTCTTTGAAAGATCATTCGAAACTCATTTGTCAAGGGTTGAGGCTGAACTGTTAAGAAGAGAAGCTCCTCCATCCTATGGACAGTTAATTGCCCAGGGTTTAATTCCACCAGTTGAAGATTTTCCTGTTTGTTCACCAAATCAGGTAAGATTCCAAAATAGCAGGCAGACCACTTAAATTTTAAGGAGACTGAAATAAAGGTATTTTAACTTTTGTCTGCATTTTTTTGTTCTATAGCATTTCCTTTTCTTCCTTTCAGGCCAATAGTAGTATACTAAGGATTAGCCATTGGACAAAATCATGATACGGTAGCACCACAGAGTTTTCTTTGCGGGGTTTTTTTCTTGTTAATGAATGCCAGTAATGCACACTATAGGATCCCTCTTGCATGAAAAGTAATAGACTGGTAGATCTAGTTGTATGTTCTGTATTGATGTTGTGTAAGTTAAGATTGCAGGATAGCACTTTGAAATTTGGGAAAGAAGAATTGAGACTTCTAATGCAAAATGGTAGTTCATATCCACTGTGCATATGTGTTTAGGTACAATCATGCCCACTATGCATAGAAAAGATGATGGCAAAGGCAAGGCTGTAATATCATATAAAGTTAATAGGAATGAGTAACAAAGTAAAAGCTAGTAAATGGCAGTTAATAGTGTCTAGCCATCTTGATTCTCAGATGGATCATTAGCACAATTCTTATTTGGCTGATGAATGAATTTCTATCAAAACAACTTTTTCATTTAAAAAAATTGGCTTTCAGTTATAATGCTTTTTTGTGAAATAGAGGAAAAGTCTCAGTCTAAGAATCCTGCTGTGGTGCTGTATTAGAGTTGGCATTAACTTATATTATGTGTTGCAGTTAATACAGCAAAGTTTACTGTTAGCTAATATTGCTGAGCATGTAAGAAAAATAGTTACAAGACCATAAGAAGAGGAATTGGGTTTTTTATTTTGAACAGAACTGATTTCATTACACTTACTCTGCCATAGATTTCACTTACTCTTTCGTGCGTACATGTTCACAAGCAGCAGCTCTGATCCGTCACAAAGGATTTTGCAGAGGAAAAGAGGAAAATAAGTTGCAATTTGAATGAGAGACTTTGACAACATATCAGAAAGAAGACACTGAAAATTTTTTAGTAGCTAAATTAGCACTAAACTTATTAATGAGCTTATTAATGAATGCCTATAATGAACACTGTAGAATCCCTTGTTCTTGTTGGATGGGTTACGTGGTTATAATAAAGATCAATATGTTTCTGTTTAAAAACAATTCTGTACTTTTACAAATTTGGCTTGCTGTCCTCTTTTCTGAAATTAAGGTTCACCAGTTTGTGATGCAGCTATGCTCACAAGCCTCTTGAGGTAGGGTTAGCTCAAGAAAGTCTGTTAAGACAGTGCAGTTGTCATGCCCAGATGTGTAAGTCCTCTCGTACAGGTAACTTGGAACAAACCAATGTTTCCTGCACATCCCTACCCTGTATGAGACACTTCAGGTTTGGTGCACATGAACACGTTTAGGAACCATTATGATTTTCAGACAAACTTAGCTTGCTCAGACGCGTTTTTCATCATGAAACCCCACAAAGGTGGCCTAAAGATCTTGTTTTTTACTAAAATGAAATCTCCTGATAGAGAGGACAATTCTGGAAAACCCAGACATGTAGTGGCTGCAGTCAGAGATTGGTAGTACGGGAGCTTTTAGAAAGCTGTGCAATTACTGAAATTTTCTTTAGTTTGGCTTAAATTGAATTAACCACTGTTGCTTTGGATATATTTTAAATAATTATTCGGAACTAAAATATAATGAAATTTGAAAGACTTACTGAAAATGGCAATCTTTCGTAATGCCACATAACAAAATGTAGTTGCTTCATAGTCTTTCTATGTAACCATGATTTCACACTCCATAAAAATACTGATGCATGTACAGTAGTTTTGAACAATGAAAAAGTGTTAGTGAATTCCCATTATGAAGACCAATATTTCAGATAAGACTTGTGGCCTTGAAAACTTAAGTAGCTATACTGGGAAATTAACTAGCATAAAAATAAGGAATAGCAGGGAGCAGGCCGTCACCTTCAAAAATAATGAAAAAGTCATTCTAGAGCATTGATGCTTCCATGATAAGAATTTTTACTCTTATTTGATCAATGAAGTTGCATTGTTTAAAAAATTTGTTTTTTCAGAGGAGAGAACATCAGTAAGAGTAAAAGCTTAAGAGGCAATGTAAATTGAATTCTATAAATTATAAAGCTCAAATTTTTAATATGGTTAAGTGTTGGGGGGAGGGAGTCAGTATTAAGTCAGGATGTGTTCAGCTTGCTTTGTTTTGAGCAATATATACATCTTAAGAATGCAAATCTGTGTAGGACTGAAGATACCTAGTCAAGGTTTCCTTGAAGTTAGTAGTCTCAAGCTAGAGGAATCTTGGTTGTTCTGATTTGTATGTAATGCTTTCTGCCTAAAACTGATGCCTTCAGAGCTGGATTTTCAAGGATGGGTGGCAGTGTCTCCAGTAGCTTTTGAAAGTAAGGCTACTGAACGTATGTATTTATATGCTTGAATTCAAATATCATTCTATGAACTATTGGAAGGGAAGAAGTAGGTTGTGCATGAAGTATTGTTTGGATGCTGTGCTGTGTATGCCCTGTGGCGTCTGAAAGATTGTGGAAGGGAGCTGAAGGTGACAGCATGAGAACACTGAAGTTCAGTGTTTGTAAACAGTAAAATATATGCATATATGTTAAGTGTTTAATTGGGGGGGGGAAGGCTATGCTGAAGAATATTCTATATTTTTGCCGTAATCTTCATTAAAAGATGCAAATATGGACTTTATCCTGTAATTAAACACATCAGTGAATATTTTCAGAATCGTGGGCACCTGGCAGATCTTCTACCCTAGTATTTGAGAATTGAGCTACTTAGCTAAGGCACTGTTTTCTGTAAGTTTGAGTAAGGGACCCCCAAGTCAAAGGTGTTAATATGTTTGTGTTACCTTACAATTCAAAAGTTATACAAGGTTTTAAGCAGAAAAATTCAGGCATGCATTGTTCTATAGCTGAATGACTAGAAAATGTATACCAAATTTGGGAAATGTATGGTTTAGAACACATAAGATAACTTTAATTAAACAGAAGCATTAAAGCATTTTGAAACTGGAATTAACTGATTATGCCAGAATGGGGAAAAAAATCAAACTACAAGCCTCTACTAGAGAGGATATTTAATTTAGTCTCTATTCTAGGCAGCCCCATGGTAGTGGATAAGGAAAGGTCACCTCTGTTAAATCTTTCTGGAAGATTTTGTTTTTAAATCCTAAACTTTTTGAGGCACATTTCTATGTACTGTACTCCAAAATCCACTGTGACTACTTTATCTTCTTGGTAAGACTGTATGTAACAGATCTTGCACACCTGCTATACTGGGTCTGTGGATGTACTTTTCTGTAATCAGTGTTCCATATCCAGGTTATAATGCCTTGGTTTTCACTTTGCCTTTATTTAGAGGTCCTTGATTTGGGCAGAAACGTACCTTATATACTTCATTGCTCTTCTGTTCCCCTTTTTCTTCCATATGTATGTCCGCATAATTTCCCTGTTCGTAATGTTTTTTCCTCAAGAGAATCTAGACTTTTTTCATGCCTGCTTTGTTTTTAAAATAGCCTATTGCTACATACACCAGATCCTTAATATTAAAGATGCAACATTTTTTAATATTTAAGACTCTGCATTTAGCTTTGTGGTTATATGCCGTTTTGCACAATAGTTGTTCTTTTGTTAGAACAGTGCCAACATACTGTCAACACTTGATTGTTGCTTGTCTTCCCATTTAGGCTTCAGTTCTGGAAAACCTGAGACTGGCAGTACGATCTCAGCTTGGATTTACCTCAATCAGACTTCCTATTGCTGGCAGATCAAGTAACATTTGGAATCGAATTTTTAATTTTGCAAGGTCACGTCATTCTGGATCATTGGCATTGGTCTCAGCGGATGGAGATGATGTTGCCAGCCAAAGTACTAGTAGAGAAGCTGAAAGAAATAATACTCACAGAAGTCTGTTTTCAGTTGAATCTGATGATACAGACACAGAAAATGAAAGAAGAGACACAGCAGGAGCGGTTGGTGGTGTTGCTGCCACCTTGCCTCAGAAGGTCCCACCTGCAACAGCAATAGAAGCAACAGTTGGAGCATGTGGGAGTTCCTCTGCTCAGAGCGGCAGTAGCGGTAACACGGATAGTGGAAGAGAAGTGACAAGTGTAGAGCCCCCAAGCACAAGTCCTGCACGTCACCAGCTCACTAGTGCGCTAAGTCGTATGACTCAAGGCTTACGCTGGGTACGCTTTACTTTAGGGAGATCAAGCTCAGTGAATCAGAACCAAAGTCCTTTGAGACAGCTTGATAATGGGGTAAGTGGAAGAGAAGAGGATGATGATGTTGAAATGTTAATTCCAGTCTCTGATGTAGCATCAGACTTTGACATGAATGACTGTTCAAGACCTCTACTTGATCTCAGCTCAGATCAAGGACCAGGGCTTAGACAGCCTTACAGTACAACACATCACGGTGTAAGGTCATGCAGTCGAGATGGCCCCTGTGAGAGCTGTGGCATCGTACACACTGCCCAGATACCTGACACTTGCTTAGAAGCAACAGTGAAAAATGAAACTAGTGATGATGAGGCATTATTACTCTGCTAGGTACGGATTGTTTAGGAAAGATTGTGTACAAGTTGGAGCAATATCTGTCATTGTTTTGTACTTCACAGTTAAAACTAGTTTTTAGTTTTAAAAAATCCAGGACAACATTATGTTGAAACTATTTTAGCCTGTGTGGTTGATTAAACATTTCTTATACTGGATGATGTTATGGAACTATTAGAGTGAACATTTAATGGCTCTGAATACACGATGTGTGTATCCAGTATAATCTGATTACTCTTTAAACTGAAGTTATCCCAGTTAGTTTCAAATTTAGTTTATCCTGGTACTGTAGTTCAAACCAGAAACATGGCTGCTCAAGACTTATTTGGCTGCCTGTTTAACCCCATATTAACAGGTGAATTTGTACAGAATTATTTTCCTTTAGGAATTGACTCTGTTGTATTATTGCCAACATACTTGTAACTTAATATACTAAATACTGGTAAGGATTGTTAATGTAAAATATGTACTTTTCTTTGAGTTTATACAACACTTTGTCTAAATATTCTTGAATTTCATCATAATGTGAACTTATTTAAAGGGAGGAGAAACTTTCTCAAAGGAGCATTCTTTTTCTTTCAGAAGTACAAAATGCAATGATTTGTGAAATTTAGATATAATAGATAAACTGATGGCAAAAGCTTTTATAGCACTGACTTTCCTAAACTGCAATATAATATGGTACAGCCAAATAGTATGTAAAATCCCCAGTCATTAGTCTTTTTGATTTGAAGTAAAAAAGGGCCGAAGATATTACAATACATGTTAGTTCTTTAAATATCCAATATGTACAAATACACTACAGAATAAGTTCCAACTGGTAATAGATCTTTCCCTAATACTGTAGGGTATAAAGCTTGTTTGGACTCAAGAGATTTGCACTAAAATCATGTTAAGGTCTCTAATGAGCTTAGTGCACAAGCACTATCACTTTAAGTACTATTATTGTCTAATATTGCAATGGCTATATATTTCCATGGCTCTTTTCTTGGGGTGTTGCATTTTTGTTGCAATTGAATTTGCTTTACTAATTCCCTATTTATTCATTGTATTTAAAAACTGGTTTACTTGGTTGCAGACTGGTTGTTTAAAAAAAAAAAAAAAAAGAAAGAAATCCCTTTTAGTGTATTTTTTTATGAAATTACATGTTGGAGCAAAACAGATCAGTGGGGAAAAAAGCTCATAACTTCCAATTTTGTGATAAGCAGGTTAATACGTGGCTAGTAGCGTGACAAGAATCTACACCTTTTAAAAACAAAAACGTCAACTACTGTTTTATTTATTCTTTGCCAGTCTGTTTTTAGTAGGCTTAAAGATCCAGTATGAAATGTATTTGTGTGTGATTGTATGCTATTTATTAAATTTTAAATACTTTGTTGAATGTCATTTTAAAGCATGTTTAAAGTCTTGTGCATTTCTGTCGTGTTATGCTGTCGGGCAGAACTGACTAAAATGTTTTAATATGTATCAAAATTAAATTGAATTTTTGTTATGTTTTTGAGGTACTTTTAAAGATAAATCCAAGGTCTGTCTGGCTTTTTATTTTATTTTTTTAAAATCCTCATCTCTGAAGTACAAATCACATGCAGAAGAAACAAATAATTGAATGGATTCCAAAGTGTATATATCTTCTCCCTCTTCTCTTCATTCACAGACACTGGGATGAGAAAAATAAACAATTTTACCATCTGGTTGATTTTATTCATGAGAGTTAGCAGGTAAATTCTGAGTTCAGGACACGGATATGTAGATTTGTGCTTTTGAGGAACCTTATGTGCAATACAGTTGTAAAAGATTTTATTATAATGACCCATGCGGTTTCAAGTTTGAGAACAGATCACATCACACTGGTACCAGATCAGGTACAGATTGGCCCATAATTATACATACTCGAGTAAAAGTCATCAATGGCCATTTTTATTCACATTGAATAATATCTAAATCTGTGGGTAATCTTTAGTCTGATTTCAGTGGCATTGCTTATAGAGCAGGCAACTTTGCAATATGAACATGGTAACACACCCTGAAATACATGTGAACAGTATGTCCTGGTATAAAATACTGGGTTTTTAAACCTTCATAACTAATTGTCATTAGAAAGTGGTTATGGAAATGTTTCTCTCCGAGGCAGATACATTTTGAAGAAAGAGTCTTCACAGAATACATTCGGTGTTAAACACACACGTAGTGATCTAAATTTGTTCCATTAGATGCCCCAAATAGCATGTACCTATGGACTCCACATTGCAGATGTAAAAAGAACACAATGTTTAATTTGTTTTAAAGGAGAAATGCTACACGTTTAACTGAGAAGTTGCATTTGATTGAGAATTTGGAAAATTGTAAATAAAATTCATATTTGTATGAGGCTAATTTGTTGCAGTGATTTTTTTTCTTAGTGATTTTAAAGGGAGTGATCAATTTTTCTTTTGATTAATGTATTAGTGATTGGGGTTTT
The DNA here is from genome assembly GCA_035582835.1 of Phoebastria nigripes. Taxonomy (NCBI): domain Eukaryota; kingdom Metazoa; phylum Chordata; class Aves; order Procellariiformes; family Diomedeidae; genus Phoebastria; species Phoebastria nigripes. Next base: position 67,843 of record JAYKAV010002783.1, read on the forward strand.
TGGTTTTTGTTTGTTTTGTTTTTACTGAGACTYCCGTTAAGTCATATTACTTCATTTCTTTTTATTCTGGAGAGCTTGAATTAGTGTTTTGTTTAAAAGATTCTTGATTTAGCTGTGCTACGATGCTAGGGCATTTGAACAAAAATCAGAATGATTCACTGTGGAATTATCTTATTTTCTGTAATAAATCACTTTCATCTGAAAGCTTTGAAGAATGTAGGTTATTGTGAGGCGAGTTTTCTCCTCATGTAAAGCTTTCTAAGCATGGAAGGAGTTTGTTATTGTTCCTTTTCACATATCACACTTTTCTTGTCATTTGATTTGCATTGAAACATTAAGGGGGCTGACTGAGCTTTCTGATGCTGCAAGGGCTTGTTTTGTTTCCAAAGCAAAGTCCATTTTCAGTACAAGTTCAGCAAGTATTGCTGATAACTCTTCTTTCAAAACAGGTTCCCGGAGAGGATGCTGGAATTAGTTACAGTATCTTGTGTTCCACTTCCTATCCAAATGCCAAAGCAAGAACTTGTGGCAAAGCTTGGATTCAGTCTAGGGAAATCACAGTTCAAGTTTGGGACACAAATACTTTTTCAGTGAGTCTTTACATTAAATACTCACTGCGGATCAAAGTTAATCATGGCTTTTCCTGTTGGGAGGAGTTTTTGCTTCCTTTCTGAAAAGTGAATGTTTACTGGCCTGTTTCATTCTCCTGCAGCTATTTGACTGCTGCAGTTGTCCTGAGGAAGTACCGCACATTTTCTGTAAATCTTGTTTTAAGTCAACAGCTTTAATCTTCCTGTAGTTGTGATGAGGCTTTTTGTGGGGTGCGTTCTGTTGGTTTGTGGGGGTTTTTTTGGCTGCATCTCTTTTCTTCCTCACCTGTGKGTATCTGAAAATAAGCAGTTGGTAACTGAACTCCTCCAGGACATCAGCTACAATTCAATTGCCCAAAATGGGGTATGTTCTGAAAGGACAAGGGAGAAGTCTGTCTTTTCCCTTTGCCAAGTCACTGAAAGTATGGAGAGGTAAGCAGATTGATAGTTAAAACTCTTTCCCTTCTATCCTCTTTTGGGATTTGACTACTGTAGTTAGCTTTCCCTCATGAAAGTAAATTAAAGTCCATAATTATTGGACTTGATATAGGGAAGTTCTGTAGCACAACATTCCTTTCATGTCAATATATTTGTCCAGTTGAGGCTTCCATTCACATCCAGTACCACACTATGGTCTATCTGGTGAAGAGTAACTTGGGAGAAGAGAATGTAGTAGTCACTAAACTGAATTACTATCTAACAGTTCTGATAGACAAGACTTCCTCCATCACTGATGGAGGAAATGAGAGAAGTAGCTCTATAAGCAATCTAGGTTAGTGATTCCTAATCGTGCTTTGAGAAGGGGCTTTTGGGGAAAGCCAGTATTAACAAAATRTAGCTAATCTTTGTGAATATCCAGGCACAAATTAATGTTTGTAGTATTTCCTCCCCCCACCGAAATCTAGCAGAAGAGTTTAGTTTTCAGCGTTAGTTCCTCCTTGTGACCAAGTTGCATCATATTATCAAAGTACCAAAGAAAAGATACAATCTGAAATACTTCACTTGCATTCAATTTGAAAGATTATTCCACATTACAGTCACCCTATATGCTGCTTGTGGAGGAAGGAAAGCGATGGAACACAGGAGGCAAAAAAATTAAGATGAAAAGATGAGTCACTGTATTTTGAATTTGAATGATGGGAAAGTTGTAATAAAATGGACTAGAAACTCTAAAGGAATATAATTATAATCTATTACATTGCACAAAGGTTTGTGGGTTTGGTTTTTTTTTTTTTTTTTTGGGATAAGCAACTGTAGGAGACCCCCCCAAAAATAAGTCAGAATGGGTAGGGCATGTCAAATCAAGAATGTATAAGAGAAGGAAAGGAGGAGTTCTGGTTCAGGGTGCACTTCCTAACAAATAATAATGGTTTCTTATGCAAAATGTAAAGGACAAAGGAATAAGCTTGTTTTAAGGAATAAGGAAAAGATCCCTGAAATAAGGATATGTTGTAGATATTACCTAACAAGAGCAGGTATCTGAATCCAGAGCAGAAATCTCAGATTTTGTCACAGCATTGTTGACTTGTGGTGTTACAGAGGTAAGGCACAATAATTAGTAGAATTGCATTCGTATCTTTGCAACCAAATAGTCATGCATCTAAAGGTATGCCAACAGAAATGCAGAAATAATTTTTAGCTGCTTCTCCAGGTGTAGAAAATTGAGCAAGAACAATTGGTAAAATTTATTGTTTTAAACCTGTCATCTTTCCTATGGTCAGTTAAGAAGGGCCTTTGACAGCCACAGTTAGAGGAAGTGGTTCTGGTGCATCAGAGAAACAAAGGCAGGAGCAATATACAGGATAGTGAGGAAGGTCATAAACAGACATCTTATTTCTGCAGTGGTATGGCAAGGAACAGAGGTGTTCAGTTTTGCTTTCTCTTGCCTGGTATGTTGGGCAGCAGTTATAATTATGACTGCATGCTCCTTCAAAAGAGAGATGTTGAGTTTGAGAATTGGCCAAAACAATATAAATAATATTTTGCAGTGTTTTTCTGGATAATGTGTTAGTAGCTAATCTCTGTGCTTTTGTGGTTATGTTTCTTGGAGTTTGGAAAAATCCCACCTACGAGCTGGCTTTCTTTGGCTGAGATTATCCACCAGGAAACAACTGACAGATCTGATGAGTCTTTTTTTTCCCAGAATGTCCTGAGACCTAGAACTTCAATGTCTGAGTTGAACTGCGTTTGTGGTCTCACAGATTTTTAGAAGGTGGCCATTTTACTGGACCCTTATTAAGCCACTATGGGAAATGAATAGTGAAAAGAGCATAGTATTAGGGTTTCTTAGATGCTCCTCTGCTGGGTTCCTGGTCTTTCTTTTCCTTGGTTGTACTGTCTGTGATCCATCATTTGTGTTGAGCAAGTTCAAGGAGTAAGAGGCACTTAGCCTTATGAAAATCAGAAAGAACAATCACCACCTATTGTTGCTTTAAAAAGTAGGATGGTCTTCAGCACATGCAACAGCTTTGGCTGCCTTCCTTCGTGTCACAGATGTCGGGCCCAAGGCTGGGTGCTAATGGGCTGCAGCATCACTTTCAATGTATTTGGGGAAAGACTGGCACTAGGAGCTTGGATGTGGCCCAGTACTTACACTAAGGAGAGCATATTTATAATTGTACAGATGATGTGGAACTACAGGATTCAACTCCTTTCATAATTTTTTTTAGCCTGGTTTTATTATAGGAAACCAATAGGGTATACTTGCTAGTTTTGGAAAGCATTTACAACTGAAGAAGCCTTTAGAGATTAAAACATCACCACTTGTTTGTGTCTGCAAATCCATCTCATGAAAGTAGACAGCACCAGATTGTTCAGAAAACTAGTTGTGAAGTTTTGACAAGGGGCACCTTACTGTTCTCATAATTATGAAGACTTTCCAGGTGCAATTACATGTAGACCATCTGATTTTATTGAATGAGTATTAAATTCCCACTGCAGAAAAGAGGGGTTTGAAACTAAATCCCAGGTGAACAGGCGTTATGGATTCTTTATAGGAATTGCAGAGAAATACCTACTGAGTATTCAAAGTCCTTCTGACTTTCTGAATATGGGAAAAGATAACCATTTGTTCCCTTCTGCAGATCCAGAGTTCACCTCAAACTGACACATCTTTACACTGATTCTCCAAAACCAAGTGCTTTATCCAGCATTACTGAAAGTCAGTGGTATCCTTTCTCTTAATTTTCTTGCGTTGAAAATCTGGTTCTTAATACAGTCTTTCTTCCTTGGAGGAAAGTTGTCAAAAATGGAAAATATGATTAATAAAGCATCTTCATTAGCTGAGCTTTCTCCCCACTGCTCATCATCAKTCTCTAGTTTCCTTCACAAAACGTCTTTACTGTTTGTCCAAAAGCCTATTTTTTTGCATCTCCTGCATTTTGAGATACATCTCTGCTTCATCAACTTTTATTTGAAGCTTAATGCCAGTAAGAATCTTTGGGTTAAGAAAAAGCTAAAGACTGAGTGATGATAGAAGGGCTTTTCAGAAATAGGATATGGTAGGAAGGATGTGAAAATGGAAGCAAAACGAGGATAAGAGTAAGATGGGATAATTACAGCAGAAGATAGAAATCAATAACATTTTATGCTGGGAGCAGTTAAAGGTTCCAGGGAGAGGTGGGTGAGTGTGTGTGTGTCTCAGAAGACTTTAAACTGATTGTGTCTTCATTGTAATGACTTTCAGAAGACGTCCTCAAGGTCTTCTGAATGTTCCAAACTTCAGTCGTCCATTTCTTGCAAACCTATTCCTTAATTTGCTGAATTATTTTCTTTTGGTAAATAATAGATGTGGATTGGGTTTTCTTCAGGGTTCTTCATCTTAAAATTAAATCAGTTAATTGTTAGATTACTGAGAAATTCTTTGATCATGCTTCTGTGATAGCTACACTAAACAAGACATTCCAATGTTTAGATTTCCAGGATTATTTGCTTTGCTGCAGACCACAGAAGCATTAGCATAAGATTCAAGTTCAGGGTTGCAATTGATGACTTTCTGCAATGTCTCTCAAATCATTGAACTACTACGTAATATTTTAGAATGAGTAACTGTTTCTTAACAGGAAACTTCTCTGCACAGTTATGGTTGTTTAAGCCCAGCTGGCAGCTAAGCACTGCACAGCTGCTTACTCACTCCCTCCCAGTGGGATGGGGGAGAGAATTGGAAGGGTAAAAGTGAGAAAACTCRTGGGTTTGAGATAACGACAGTTTAATAGGTAAAGCAAAAGCTGCATGCGCAAGCAAAGTAAAACAAGGAATTCATTCACTACTTCCCATCAGCAGGCAGGTGTTCAGCCATCTCCAGGAAAGCAGGGCTCCATCACGCCTAACGGTGACTTGGGACGACAAATGCCATCACTCCAAACATCCCCCACTTCCTTCTTCTTCCCCCAGCTTTATATGCTGAGCATGACGTCATATGGTRTGGRATATCCCTTTGGTCAKTTGGGGTCAGCTGTCCCAGCCGTGTCCCCTCCCAGCTTCTTGTGCACCCCCAGCCTCCTCGCTGGTGGGGTGGGGCGAGAAGCAGAAAAGGCCTTGACTCTGTGTAAGCACTGCTCAGCAAGAACGAAAACATCCCTGTGTTATCAACACTGCTTTCAGCACAAATCCAAAACACAGCCCCATACAAGCTGCTATGAAGAAAATTAACTCTATCCCAGCCAAAACCAGTACAACAGTGCAGAGTCAGCCACTGGTTACAGAGCAAAGATTTGTTTTAAACTGTGCAAAGAGAAGGATAAAAAAAGTAAAATGTTTTGTGGGTGAGCAAATGTTACAAAGCCAATTGGGAGCCAGAAGCCTTGTTGCAGCAGCAACACATATTCAGTGATCACTAAGAATATGGGGCCAGTTGTCTTCTCAGTATATACTTCACAGTATTATAAGGATTATTTCTGTCCCACAGATGGTATTTCAAGCCATTCTTTCCAGGGATAGCTGAGCTGTGAAACATCAAATATTTACCAAATGTATGTAAATGCAACTGATGTGAGATTATCTTGTTGGTCCAAATGGACTAAATAAAAGGACTGTTTAGACAGAATGTCATTATCTACCAATAACCTACTTAATGTGTTCAAAACCACCTGTGGGATAAATTCAGTTTTCCTAGGCACAGCATTGTAAGGCCTGACACTCAATTACCTTGCCGGTTTGTGGGACCTGCAGCTCTGAGTTGGGGATGAAGTTACAGGTAGGAAGGTTTAGGCACTTAAGAGTAGGATCCACAAAGTCTAAATTAGCCAGAAGGAAATCAGAGGAGGGGAAATGGAGTTCAAGCTTGATGCCGTTCAGAAACAGAGGTAAATGGGATTTTGAGCTGTGCTACTCTTCATGCATTTAGGTGTCAAAGTCATGTCAGTTCTTTCCTGTGCAACACACAAAAAAAGGGAACTGAATACCCTGGTGCTCACCATAGTCTGCTGTGATGTGGCAGGCCTGCCTTCAAATCTCCCTCTGCCCAATTTGGGGGAAGGATTTGAGCAGGAACAGTTTACCACTGCCGCTAGCCCAAGAGCATACTTGGAGGTGATTATCTAGGTCTGTCATGTAGAAACTCATTTCGTAGAAATAACTAAGTATTCATTGGCCAGGGAGAAATAGTAAGAAAGTGACTATTTGAGGTTGGCCATTTGGGCACTGAGCTGGGAGATTCAGGGTGAAGCCTCTTTGCCAATAAATACTGAAAAATTTGTTGATGCTGTTCCACATGGAATCATTAAATACCCATTGGAGCAGGCATATGAACTTGACTGCTGCACCCCACATGACTGCACATGATTGAATGAACCTCTGTCTTTGCCTCCCCTCACTTAACACAGGTCACTTCATTTATACAAAGTGAAAATGTATAAAAGTGAAACTTTTGCACCTGAGACACACTCATCTCAGATCCCCAGCAGTCCAGCTATTCAGGGGCCCATCTGCATGGTGGGAGAAATGGGTTCACTGCCTCAGCAGCAGCAGAGATTCAACGTATAGCCCCGTTACCCCATTTCAGTGTCCACCTGGACTTCTTTTGTCCTCACTCTCTAAATGTKCACAATTCCTGTCTTAGAGCACCATGGTTTGACTTCCCTCCTGCGTCTTTATTCCCCAGCTCTTCATCTGAATAATCATATTGCTGAAACTCAGCTGTTCCTGACTCATCAATACCAATCGAAATTAGTAAGCCAGAGTTCCTGCCTGAATTCCCATCACAGTACCTTGACCCTTGTCTTTTTACCGGCTTTAAATGCAGCAGACATGGTAGGGGCAGGTTGCCCTTTCCTGCCCGTTCAGCACCACACAGCTGCCCCAGGAGCCTTGGGGCTTTTCACTTTGTTGTTCTCATTCTCTGCTTTGCTTTTCCAAGCGAGTTTTGACCTTTTCTGTTGCTGTGTGGTGTGATGAATCCCGGTGGGTCTCTTTCCCGCCGCACAAAGGTGAGGCATAAGACAAGACAATTTGGCATAAGCAGATACAAAGGCAAACTTCTGGTACTGCTCTCCTACCCACTGGGAGAGAAAGAACAAAGGTGATACGCTGATGGGATGGTGAGCGTTTTCCAAATCTAGTGTCATTTGTCTAAGTGTCTTTTTGGTAGCATATGTGTGCACCCTCTCATGGCCCTCAGAGACAACATTCTGTCTTCCGAAGCCATCATCGCTGAACTGGAAGAGATCGAGGAGATGAAGATGCTGGTGCTCAGCAGACAGGGACACGCTCGAGCTGTGTCACTGCTGAGTATGCAAAGCCCGGGTTACTGGAGGAGAGAAGTGGGAAAAGTCCATAGAAGCAGGTGCCTCTGGGATGGCGTAGAGCAGGTCCTTCCTCCTCTTCTGCTCCAAGCTTTTAGCTCATTTTCTAGCCGTCTTAATTTTACTTTCCTTCCTCTTTTTCCAGGTCTATATTCTGAAACGCACAAGCCGCCGCCTCKCCCAGCCGCGGTCACGCCAGCCCTGTATGAAAGCCACCGCAGAAGCCCCGACTTCCCCTTTCCCCTGGATCCCGCTGCCAGGCGGCGGCCCGGCCGCCAGGCCCTCGGGCAGGGGCCCCTCTCGGGCGGGGGAGGCGCGAGGGGTCGGGCGCGGCCCGGCACGGCCGGCGGGGGGCGGCGGTTGCGGCCTGCGCGGCCGAGGCCGGGCGGGGCCGCCGGCGGCTGTGGGGGCAAGAAGGCGGGGGGGCGCGGCGGGTAGCGGGGAGCGGCCGGCCTGAGCGCGCCAGGGGCTGCGGGGCCGCGGGCGCAGAGATGGCGCAAGGGAACAGCTACCGGAAGATTATTTTCACGTGGTCCTTCAACGGCGGCCACACGCCCCTGGCGCTTGATGCTCCTGCAGACAGGGTGAGGAGAGGCCTCGGCAGCCTCCGGGAATCGCCGAGGCGTGTTGTCCAAGTAGTGACATTGGCGGGGGGGAGACTGTGTTTGGGCCCTGAGGGTTGTGTGTCCCAAATCATCTTCTGAGAAACGGTTGGGGAGCAGTTCCTGATGGCTGGTGTTCTCCAGGGGTGGCTCAGTCCCGTGGCAGCAGAGGGGCCCCTGCCATATCAGCCTGTGGGGGCTCAGCTGAGATGGGCGTGATGCTTGGACCCCTGCTGCCCTGCGGTCTCCTGGCCCCTCTGCATGGGCAGGACCCACAGGCTCCCCGGACATGGCTGCAGGGACCTCAGGTCACCCTTGGGCTCCCTGGCCACCTCTGTGGAGAGCTCAGGTCACCCTTGGGCTCCCCAGCCACCTCTGTGGAGAGCTTGGGTTACCTTTGGTTTCCTCAAACCCCATTGGAAGAAGCTTGGGTGACCTTTGGGCATCATCACATTTCAAAACAGCCCAGCGTGCTCCAAACCCCAGGGTGTACAGGGCAGGCTGGAGCGGGCGCCATGAGAACCAGCCGGGCCCTCCCAAAAGCCTGGCCCCACTTTCTCCAGGCAAAGAGGACTCGAGCCAAAAGGGCCTGAAGCCAGCTCTCTGCCACCAGCCTGCGTGCTGGCTCGCTGCACTCACTGGGCATTGGTGCTTCCCTGGAGGCGGTAGGTGGAGCTGCCAAGGGCAGTCTGTTTAAATAGCACTATGTGGTGTGTGTTTAGGGCCATTTGGAGGTAACCTGCTGCTCTGGGAGAAAGGTGGGCAGTGAAATACTTTTGGGCAAGAGCAACTTTCTGAGCTGAGGCCTCACTTCTGCCTTGTAGGCTCCCATGCTGCCCCAAAACCTGGCTCAGCAGAGACTTTTGATCAAGGGGGGAAAAGTCGTGAACGATGACTGCTCTGTGGTGGCTGATGTGTATGTGGAAGATGGAGTGGTGCAGCAGGTGGGACCGAACCTAAACCCTGAGCCACTCGCTGGACTTGTCGTGCTGGATGCGACCAACAAGCTGGTGATCCCTGGGGGTATCGATACTCATACACACATGCAGTTCCCTTTTATGGGCAGCAGGTCAAAAGATGACTTCTATACAGGAACAAAGGTGGGTGCACGTATGCGTGTCTGTGTGTCCATCTGAGCCTTCTTAGAAAGGGATGTCTGCTGGTTATTCAATATTGCTTCTAAAAGAGAGAGTGTGAATYAAGCACAGGCAATTGTTACTGTCCCTTGGCTGGGACATTGTAATAAGCGGTTGGGGGTACCTTCAACCAGTATGTTATTTGGGTTCCTTCAGAGAGTTTTCTGGCTGCGGGTGGCAAGTGCTAAGTGCAGTCATTTACCCTGGCTGTCGCCATGCAGACTATGACTTGCATTGGTACATGCAACAAGCTTCATACTTTTCTGAGCAAAGGTTAACTAAAGCAACAGTTTAACTCCCCAGTGCATTGGGAGCACTTCTGTGGTAATGTGATCTTTCTCCTCTGTTAGCATGGGGGAATGCAAGCTTTTCTTCTGTCATTCACTTCTGCCCTTACTGTGTCTCTCAGTGAAAGTCCAGTTAAAATACGCTTTCTAAAGTATCTCGTTTAGAATCATAGAATAGTTTGGGTTGGAAGGGACCTCTAAAGGTCATCTAGTCCAACCCCCCTGCCGTGGGCAGGGACATCTACAACTAGATCAGGTTGCTCAGAGCCCCGTCCAACCTGACCTTGAATGTTTCCAGGGATGGGGCATCTACCACCTCTCTGGGCAACCTCTTCCAGTGTTTCACCACCCTCAGCGTAAAAAATTTCTTCCTTATATCTAGTCTAAATCTAYCCTCTTTTAGTTTAAAGCCATTCCCCCTTGTCCTGTTGCAACAGACCCTGCTAAAAAGTTTGCCACCATCTTTTTTATAAGCCCCCTTTAAGTACTGATAGGCTGCAATAAGGTCTCCCCGAAGCCTTCTCTTCTCCAGGCTGGATAACCCCAACTCTCTCAGCCTTTCTTCACAGGAGAGGCGTTCCATTCCCCTGATCATTTTCGTGGCCCTCCTCTGGGCCTGCTTCAACAGGTCCATGTCTTTCTTGTGCTGAGGGCTCCAGAGCTGGAYGCAGTACTSCAGGTGGGGTCTCACCAGAGCAGAGGAGAGGGGCAGAATCACCTCCCTCGACCTGCTGGCCACGCTGCTTGTGATGCAGCCCAATTTTACACTTGCAGTGTTTTTTTTCAGCTTTTTAGCTGATCTCATTACATTCCCTGCATTAGCAGTGTATCAATTACTAGTGTTAACAGTATTATGCATCATCTCCATACAGAGATATGTACAAATAGTCATACAGAGCTCCCTAAAATTTGTAAGGTACTTCTCTAAAAGCTTTGCTGTGCAGGCTGAAATCCTTTGCCCACAGAAGGGATCACATTGCCCTACTTGGCTTGTCTGTTAGCCAGCATCCTCAGAGAGCCTGTTATATCCTGTCCCTCTCACGGCAGAACTGGGGTTTGCTAAAAAGCAGAAAGCGATAGTGCATCCCTTCTAAAGAAATGGGTTTCACTGATGTGCATTTTTTCTGATGTGCAAAATACTGATTTGCCTCTTTGAAATAGTTGAAATAATTTAAATTCAACTCCTTTTAACAAATGGTGTGTTGCAGTAACCACACAACTTTTAAGAACCTTTAAAGTTTGCAGTCCTGCTCAGATTGACCCTATTCTTTAACAGGAAATTTCATTTCGTGCTTGCCCCATCATATCATGAGAGTGCGAGTTAGATTGTTGGAGTGGCGTAATTGTACATTTCCATACTCTAACAAGGATTTGGCTTTTTTTAATGTTGAGCCCAGAGTACTGAAGGGAGGGCTACAAATGACCTGTATGCTATCCTTAAATTGCTGGCATATTTCTTTCAATAACAATATTTATTCCAACCCAAGATAGATTTGCTGATGTTCCTGCTGTATTTGGAATGAAAATATTTTACACTGGATAGTTTTAAGCACTAGAATTGTTCTTCTCAATGAGCACAGAAGTTACTGCCTGTCAGAGTTCAAGGAGCGTCTGGGCAATGCTCCTAGTCATACAGTTTAGTTTTAGGTAGTCCTGCGAGGAGCAGGGAGTTGGACTCAATGATCCTTATGGGTCCCTTCCAACTTGAGATATTCTATGATTCTATAGTGGCTCATTATAATAGATTGTAGTTATTCTGCAAAACTTTGACAAAAAATTATTTTGTCCATCACAGCAGATCTTTCCTGCCATACCAAAACGGCTGCTATGTCAAACATAACGTGTCTCTCCAAGTCAGATGTAAGATAAGATATAAAAGGAAAGCTACAGTATTGAATTTCCACCTCCAGAACCAATAGCTGGAAAGGGATTATAAATTTCATCATGGGAATTTCTTTCACCAAACTAAGTATGTTCCGTAGCTATCTGGTAGAAATGAGGGAATCTATTATTATATGGGCCTCACAATGCTGTCTTTTTTCAGATGTCCATAGACAAGAAATATTTTCTGAAAAAAATTGTAGTTACCAAAATGGCTTCCACAAGCAGTTTTTGTACTTCACACTGCTTTTTGTGATAAATGGAGAGAAAAAAATCAAGTCCACAATGTCTGTTCTGCTTGTCTGCAGGCACCACAAAGTATGTTTCCTGGCTGAATGAAGTGCAGAATTTGATTTCTGGAATACTTAGTTTACATGATTTACAGTACACAAAAATATATATTAATGTTTTGTCACTTTCTGTAACAATCCTTTATTTCTCTGTGAAGACCATTTTTGTGAACTAATTATCAACAATGTATTTAGAAATTTGACATCGCAAGAAAAATCAAACAAATGGGACTTGAAGCCAGAAGATGATTTTGGCTGACAGGAGAAAACATGTGAAAGAAACAGCAATGACTGTGGCTTTCTCTTAAGACATCTGCTTGAGGTGTAAGTGATCTCATTCTTCAAGTGCCTCCATTGACTTTAAAGGGAACCAAAGATGCAGACTAACTCAGATGTAGGTGCCTACACTGTAAATCCCAAATTAAAGGAGATAAATTGTGTGCTAACTTGTGAAAAAAGTACTGATTTCAGTTATCATATAGGTTCTTTGAATAACTTTTTGAGGCACTGGACAGAGAAGCTGCAAATCGTGGACTGCATACACAAAACAGGATGTCTAGATAGTCACTTTGGTGCCTAAAAGAAGACTCTAGATCCAGCCTAATGATGAGATGTCAAAAAGTTAGATATTGTAGACCTTCTTAACCCAGGTCAAAGTGTGGAAAGTGTTCAGAGCTATTTACTCAAGGTCATCATCTGACAAATATTTTGGCAAGAGAATCAGAGACAAACTTGTGTTCCAACTATTGCAAAATATGCTACAATGATTAGCTGAGATTTACCCATTCAGTTGAATAAATAAAGGCACAGAATGCCTCTCTTTATAAAAACAGAGGGGGGGAAAAAAGAGACTTTGAGTGGAGTTGTGGAACCAATGACTTGTTTTTTTTCTTGAAGTTTATAAACATTCTTTAATTCTAAATCCTATTTAACAAATAAGAGTCAATCTATCTTGTTGAAAAAAAATTTTGAGAGTTTGAACAACTCTTGGAGAAAATGTTCTGCAGAATTCATCACAGATTCACAAATGTTTATGTCACTCTCCAAACTTCTTTTTTTGCAAAATATACTGATATATTTACAATTTTGCTTCTGATTGCTAAGTGGAGAGAAAGAAGGAAGAGACTGATTGATCTAGAAATAGGAAGAGTAATTTAGCATGAATTTGAACTGTGTATATTTTGATCTGAATTGGTTGTACCTGTTGTGCAAAGGGATGTTGTTCAGAGCAATAGAGAGGATTTCTCTGGCTAGTTTGGAAGATTGCAACAATTATAGCAAAGGAATTTCTATGTTGGATCAATTTCTGTTAGTCGAGAATCTGGTTTTGGGAGTGACTAATAAAGATCCTTCAAAGGAGAAAAAAAAAAAAGTAGTAATTCAATTGTCCATAAAGGAGAGTGAAAATTACTGGTTAAAAAGCAATTTTTGATCCTCATAACATACATAATAAATAAACAAAAATTTTACTTTTACTTCTAAATATTTATGTGGAGGATGTAAATACGTCATTCTATTTCAAATCCTGCTATGCAGTTTTACTAAATTATGTCCTGCCAGTAACAAAAATAATTTTAAAACACTTTAAAAATCCTTTTGGTGTTAGGCAAGAGCTTGGGGATTTTCACACTGGATTTTCAAATTGAATCTGGTTTTTTTCGTTGTGTTTCTGCCCCTTACTACTTTCCTGTCACGCAGGCTTGTGTTTTTCAACTATGTAGACTCTGAGGAAGCATTTCTCAAGTTGACTATGGTCTTCTGGTGCTCTTCTTTCTCAGTGATCCCACCAGCTTAAGGAAACTCACTGATGCATGAATGCTGCAGACTCATCTCCAAATCTTTGATAAGATTTTGTACGTGTGTGAAAACTTCTCCTTCAGTCTGAGAATTTCCCCATGATTCTCCTGAATACTTTGAGAACATCCTTCTCAAAGGAGGTGAAATTAATCTCCACAATCATTTTACAAATTCAGACTTTACTCAGGGAAACTCTTCAGTGGCTTTTGGCTTTTCAGTGTATCAAGGTTAATTCTTGCACAGGGAATTGGAGAGGGTGGGAGGAAGTTTGCATTCTCTCTGATTGCTAAAGACTAACTTTCTTGCTTTCAGGCTGCTRTAGCAGGAGGAACCACTATGATCATTGACTTTGCCATCCCTCAGAAAGGCTGTTCTCTTACTGAAGCCTTTGATACATGGAAAAGCTGGGCAGACCCTAAAGTCTGCTGTGATTATGCACTGCACGTGGCAGTTACATGGTGGAGCAACAAGGTAGACACAATAGCTGATTTTCAATTCCATGAATTGGTACCGCACCTGCTTTGAATTAGTCTTCATGTGCTAAATATAGCTTACTGACAGTGTAATAGTGTATTTTTTTGTGTAAAAACTACATTTGAAATAGTCCACATCCTTCTAAAAGTACATGTATTTGAAAAAATAAAGAAAGTCTGCAGATAGCCTACATCTTTGGATAATACTACATGAAGTTAAAGGAAAAGGAAGCAGTTGTGCAAGACCAAGACCAGGCAGGCCAGAGCGGGCAACAGGTGTTTGCATAAATTTTGGCTTTTGTTACTTGAACACTTGATCATCAATGCTCCTCTTGAGTCTTGGTGTTGTTTTTTTTTTTTTAATAAGGCTATACATGAAAAATATGGTACGGTACTTTATTTGTAAAGGAAGAGTTGTATTCCTGAGTGACTGCAGTAATACCTCCTTAAAGTAAAGCAGGACTGGAGCCAATAATTACTTGCATGTGAGATTATCTAAAAAAACTTTTTGGAATTTACATATGTGAGAATCGTCCTTGTTGTGTGAATGTTTGCTGATAGCCTGAAAGCTTTACTGAATAAATTAACTTTTCAGGTGCTTGACATCTATCTGAACCTGACCCAGGTTTTASAAGACCACTTTGGATCCTCAGAGAACATGCATCAGTACATAGATATATTAAGTAAATTCCATTTTTAAATATGAGTACTTCCTCTAATTTTTAACTTTTAAAATATATAAACCAAAGTCTTCACTCTGCAAACACCCCATCTTTGGTATTCTGTGCACTGAGCACTGAATAGACTGACCCCAACTTGTAGCTCAAAGCAAAGACATAAAATAAATTCTCCAGTGAAGTTTGAGGAATGTGCATTTGAAACAGCCTTAGTAGTGAACAGTGGAATTGTACTGAAAAATCCAATAAAACTAGGGAGGTGTAAATCAATGAAATGTTCTGGTTTACGTTAACTGTTTCTAAAGGCCAAGATTGAAAAAAATAGAAAGGTCTGATTTATGTAGCTGTAAAAGACCTGGGTAAAGAAGATTTTGATATTTCATGCCCTTCTAATTAGCTATCATCTCCTCAGGATTTAAAGTGTTGATTAAAAACATACATTCTTTACAATGCCTTCCCTTAGTCATAGTAATTAGTGAAAAAGAAAATAAATGACGTGCCTCTATATTTGTGCCAGAGTAGGGCCTTATGTCAGGTATTTATTTGTTTGATAATTCCCACTCAAGATATGCTCTGGATAAGTCCTCCTCTGGATAAGTCCAGAAAATTTAGAATCATTAAGGTTGGAAAAGACTTTAAGATCATCGAGTCTAACCATCAACCCAACACCACCATGCCCACTAAACCATGTCCCTAAGTGCCTCATCTACACGTCTTTTAAATACTTCCAGGGATGGTGACTCCACCACTTCCCTGGGCAGCCTGTTCCAATGTTTAACCACTCCTTCAGTAAAGAAATTTTTCCTAATGTCCAATCTAAACCTCCCCTGGCGCAACTGAGACCATTTCCTCTCGTCCTATCGCTAGTTGCTTGGGAGAAGAGACCAACACCCACCTCGCTGCAACCTCCTTTCAGGTAGCTGTAGAGGGCGATAAGGTCTCCCCTCAGCCTCCTCTTCTCCAGGCTAAACAGTCCCAGTTCCCTCAGCCGCTCCTCGTAAGACTTGCTCTCCAGACCCTT
>JAYKAV010002783.1:84307-147641 GCA_035582835.1 Phoebastria nigripes
CTCCATAATCTTCCCTGGCACCGAGGTCAGGCTGACAGGCCTGTAGTTCCCCGGGTCCTCCTTCCAGCACTTCTTGTAGATGGGCGTCACATTGGCAAGCCTCCAGTCGTCCGGGACCTTCCCCGTTAACCAGGACTGCTGATAAATGATGGAGAGTGGCTTGGCAAGCTCCTCCGCCAGCTCCCTCAGCACTCTCGGGTGGATCCCATCCGGCCCCATAGACTTGTGAGCGTCCAGGTGGCGTAGCAGGTCRTTCACYRCTTCCTCCTGGATTATGGGGGGTTTATCCTGCTCACCRTCCCCATCTTCCAGCGCAGGGGGCTGAATACCCTGAGGGTGACTGGTCTGACTATTAAAGACTGAGGCAAAGGCGGCATTAAGTACCTCAGCCTTTTCCTGATGCTCGGTGGCAACGTTCCCCCTGGCATCCAATAGAGGATGGAGGGTCTCCTTGGCTCTCTTTTTGTCGTTAATGTATTTGTAAAAACATTTTTTGTTGTCTCTAACGACAGCAGMCAGRTTGMGTTCTAGCTGGGCTTTTGCCTTTCTGATTTYCTCTCTGCATGACCTAACGAGATCCCTGTACTCTTCTTGAGTTGCCTGCCCCTTATTCCACAAGTGGTAAACGTTCCTTTTTTTCCTGAGTCCCAGCAAGAGCTCCCGGTTCAGCCAGGCCGGTCGTCTTCCCCGGCCATTCTTCGTACAGCATATGGGGACAGCCTGCTCCTGTGCCTTCAAAACTTCCTTCTTGAAGAACGTCCAGCCTTCCTGGACCCCTTTGCCCTTCAGGACTGTCTCCCAAGGGACTCTCTCGACCAGTGTCCTGACCTGGTCGGCAGACTGGAGGCCGAAGTCTGCCCTCCAGAAGTCCATGGTAGTGGTTTTGCTGGCTCCYCTCCTTACTTCACCAAGAATCGAGAATTCTATCATTTCATGGTCGCTAAGCCCAAGACGGCCTCCGACCACCACGTCTCCCACCAGTCCTTCTCTGTTTGTAAACAGCAGGTCGAGCGAGGCATCTCCCCTGGTAGGCTCCTTCACCAGCTGCATCAGGAGGTTGTCTTCCACACACTCCAGGAACCTCCTGGACTGTTTCCTCTCTGCCGTGTTGTATTTCCAGCAGACRTCCRGRAARYTGAAGTCCCCCAYRAGAACAAGGGCTAGCAATCGCGAGACTTCTGCCARCCRCTTGTAGAATKYTTCATCGGCCTCTTCATCCTGGTTGGGTGGCCTATAACAGACTCCCAGCAGGATATCTGCCTTGTTGGCCTTCCCCCTCATCCTTACCCATAAGCACTTGACCCTGTCATCTCCACAGTCGTTAAGCTCAAGACAGTCGAAACACTCCCTAACATACAGAGCCACCCCACCGCCTCTCCTTCCTCTCCTGTCTCTTCTGAAGAGCTTATAGCCATCCATTGCAGCACTCCAGTCGTGAGAGTCACCCCACCATGTTTCTATGATGGCGACTAAGTCATAGCTATCCTGCTGCACAATGGCTTCCAGCTCCTSCTGTTTGCCGCCCACGCTGTGTGCATTGGTGTAGATGCACTTGAGCTGGGCTATCGATTTCACCCCCAACATTGGCATGTCACCCCTACGCTCGTCTCTAGTGAGCCTGGTTTTATCCCCTTCCCCCTGCGAACCTAGGTTAAAGCCCTCTCGATGAGCCCCGCCAGCTCATGAGCAAGAATCCTTTTCCCCCTGTGAGACAGCTGACCTCCATCTGTCACCAGCAGGCCTGGTGCTGTGTAAACCTCCCCATGATCAAAAAAGCCAAGATTCTGCCAACAGCACCAGCCCCTGAGCCAYGTGTTGATCAGGCGTGTTTTCCTGTCCCTGTCAGTAYTCWTCCCTGCCACTGAAGGGATTGAGGAAAACACTACCTGTGCTCCTGATCCTTCAACCAATCGCCCCAGTGCCCTGAAGTCCTTTTTGACCGCTTCTGGGCTTCTCTCTGCAACCTCGTCGCTGCCAGCCTGTATAACCAGTAGCGGGTAGTAGTCAGAAAGTCGTACCAGACCGGGGAGTTTCCTAGTAATGTCTCTAACCCGGGCCCCAGGGAGGCAGCAGACTTCCCTGTGGGATGGGTCTGGTCGGCATATTGGGCCCTCTGTTCCCCTCAGAAGGGAATCGCCTATGACAATTACCCTCCTTTTTTTCTTAGCAGAGGCAGTCATGATGCGTGGGGCTGGCCGCCTCACCCTAGGCAACCCCCCGGATAGACCTTCATCTACATCCTCATTTGCCTGGCCCTCAAGTTCCAGAGCCCCATATCTGTTGTGTAAAGGCAACTGGGAAGGTGAGGGAGGCTGGGCGGGGGTTCGMCTGGCACCCTGAGCAGGGAGCTGTTACTTGCATTTTATATCAATCTCTCACCTTTCTTGGGCAGATCCAACCAGATTATTAGAGAGAAGATGAAAAATAATGTTTTACTTTTTGAAAGGAATTAATCCCATGGAAATTGTAATAGCATCGCAGATATATGTCAATTACTGTCACCATCATTTTACTGGGAAGGGAGAACCAAAGTTAGGTAATGGATAGTTCTAGCTAACCATCTGCACAAGAAACCTTTAGGCTAAAATCTGCATCTTTCTTTCTTTGGGACATAACGTTTTGCTGTGCTTCACAGACTCTAGCAGAAGCAGGGATTCCTATCAAGGAGGGCATATAAGAAAAAAAGCAGGGTTGCATCTGGAGTTTGAGAGCCATTTTGTTTGACAACAAAATATTTCAAAAGGCTGTGTGTTGTTTAGAGTCAGGACAAAGCTCTAGAAGATAAGATCTTTTCTGTCATACTGGTATTTGCCAGAAGCTGAAGCCTATTACTATCCAATTTTGAAAATAAATTTTGCACAAATCTCCATACTCTGTAAGTTGGACGCATTGATTGTAATATTGGACTGGGTGTTTTCAACATCAGGAGGTTTGTCTGGAATAAAATTCTGCTTCACTCTTTTTTCTAAAAAGCGTTCCCTTCCTGCAATTAGCTTGTGCCTCCAATTTCTGCACTGCAGTGGTACTGGTTTGAGAAATACCAATATATTGATACTTTGAGAATCAATTTGATACAAGAAGAATAGTCTTTAAATATGTGACTTAGCTGTTTGGACTGAACGTATGTTTGATGGGTGAGTAAAGGCTCACCCTTCATACTTACAATTTCTTTATACAAAATTATTGACAGGTAAAATATAATATTGCTGTTTTTTGAAAATTGCTGACTGTCTTTCAGGTGAAGGAAGAAATGAAAAGTCTTGTTCAAAACAAAGGTGTCAACTCCTTCAAGATGTTTATGGCCTATAAAGATCTATATATGGTCAATGATGAGGAGTTATATGCAGCCTTTTCCTGCTGTAAGGAACTTGGAGCAGTTGCTCAAGTCCATGCGGAGAATGGGGAGCTAATTGCACAGGTAGGCATTTGACATTTTGCCCATCAAAGTCAGGAATATAAATGGTCCTGTTATCTAAGCACTTCAATAGATGTATTAGTACCATCATTGTATCATAGGGAAAGGCTTTTCTACCCTATTTTACTTGCATGGAACTGAAGACAAACATCTTGTCCAAGATCCTAAAGGATGCTTGTGGTGGGCTAAGAAATTGTAACCTGGAGTCCTGGGTTCAGGGTAGACAGAAGGCAAATATAATGAGAGTTGTACTTGCAGTATAATATATATACTTGCAATATAATATGTATACTTGACTGACAAAGAAAGCATCAGTCAGAGTCTGACCATCGACCAGGTCAAAGGGGGAGCACTCGGCCAAGTATTTAGACGTCAGGTGTGTGATGCCTAACCCTAGGTCTCTCCAAACATAGTCAGCTCATCTAACAGGAACGAATCCAGGAGTACAGAGGAAGCTTCACTGACTGGGTACAAAAGTCTCAGCAACCCTATATGCATAGTTAGCCTCACTTCACACTTGCTACTGCCATCTTAGTGCTGTGTGGAGGCACTGGGAGTATAACTAAACTGATGTCTTTGAGTTTCTTCAGCTATTCTAGTCAACAGTGCTTTGACTCTGTCCCAGGTCCCATAATGGAAATGAATTTATTGCTAAGTAATCTAAAATCAGCAAAGCATAAGTTTCTGGAATACAGTGAGGACAAAATCTTATGCCTCTTAAAACCTTGGAGCCTCGTTCAGAGGCTCTGGATGTGTATCTTGGTGCTTAGTAAGGATCTTTCCATTTTTTTTCCAATGGGGGGTTAGTACTGTTACCTCAGTTACTGGCTGTGATCATTTAAGAGTACATATTGAGAAAAAGGTAGGATTTTCAAAAGTGGTGATTTATCCCTGCAAGCCAGTGGAGCGTGTTCTCTGAAGTCACTTAAGTATTCTGAGACCTGTGTTTATTGAGAGATACACTGGATTTCAGATAACACAACAATAACTTCTCTTGAAAAAAAATCATAACTACGTTGTTTTTTTTTCTCAGACTAGCTGCAGTGGCGGCTTTAGGATCCATTTGGCTGACAGCATGTTCATGACACTATAGTTGCACTTTAACTGACTCATACATGTTTTTGTGTGGTGTTCAGGGTGCAAAGAAGATGCTGGCGATGGGAATAACTGGCCCTGAGGGGCATGAGCTGTGTCGTCCTGAAGAAGTGGAAGCTGAAGCTACGCAGAGAGCAATTACCATAGCAAATGCTGTAAACTGCCCCCTTTTTGTAGTCCATGTAATGAGTAAATCTGCAGCCAGGGTGATAAGTAACGCACGAAGAGAAGGTAAAAGTCCTAATTCTTTTATCTACCAGAATATTTTTTATTAGCACATCTTTTGCTACTGTGCTATATTAGATTCTTCCACTAGATGACAGTGCTGCTGGTAATGTGGATTATATCTGTCAGTGTACGGTTATTTGTACATTCACAGGTGTGGTGTCAACATTAACTACAAGAAGCTGTAACAACAGTTAAAGTACCCAGATTAAAGATGAAACACTGGCTGTGAACATAAAAGAGCTAAGATAGGAGGTGGTGTTTTATAACACAGTATTCAAGTACAAAATTCTATGCTGATAGTAAATACTGTAAAATATTGTTAGGCATGTGTTGTAAGAATAGTCTGCAGTGCCAGTATGATAACTGACTTGATAACAGTATGCTTCTTCGATGTGTAAAAAGAAGAAATTGGTACAACTTACGCTTATCGTGGTGCAAACTGGATTTTATAGCTTCCTGGGTTCATGCAGTCAGAATCATCAATGCTTGCCTTTGTGCACAGCAACGTATAAYATCTCTCTGTAATTAATTTCTATTTGCATGGAAGTATACTGTTTAGGAAGCAGAAATCTAGGGTTGATTAAGAAATTTCAAAAGATAGCTAGTGTACCACAAAGACGGGTACAATTATAGTTTTTAATGAGACTGATCTGTATAAATTCTGGCAATTAGAAATTCATTGTTGTTAGTTTCAGTAGAAGTTATTTTCCATTCTTCAATTAGAAGTGGTAATACAAAACAAGGATTTCCAGACAAAAAAAAAAAAAAATTCTCAAAGTATTGTATGAATGACATAAATAAAACCCAAATATTTTGCTGAGAGATATTCAACTTGGACAGGTTAAAACCAYTCTGATGTGAAAGCTGTGTAAACTCTTAAATACAGGAAGGCTGTGAAGCATTTGAAATAGTCACTCTAATGCAGTTTATTCATCTTTTCAAGATTATTTCTCCATTTCTTGGTGCTAGCTTCCTGCTATTTACAGTTGTGAAATTTTTCATGTTCCTCTCCAAGCACTTAGCATGAAGTACAGTGTGTGGGTGCATATTCCTCCCTGCCCATGTCGGGGGAAGATTGATATCCCCTCCTATTCCATCACTGACCTCAAAAGGGGAGAGACTAATCTTCAGTGAGCGTAATCTATTTTCTGGGTGACAGTGTGATACCAGAGTTGACGCATTGCTTCTCAAATTCTGTGGGATGGTGATTTTCCTAGTCAAAAATGTAAGTCAGAGCCCAGTTCTTCTTTGTCCCTCATTTAGCTATACAAGGTAAACAACAATATTAGAGCTAGAGACCAAAGGCCTGATGCAGTTTGCTGAAGACAGTAGGCATAATTCTGTTGTCTTCAGTGAGCTATGGCTCAGACCTTAAAGGCTAAAATCAATCATACAGACTGTAAAAGGATACTAGTTCTTACACTAGAATAAGCAAACTCTAGGGGAATCACGAGTGACCATCTTTCCTTCTCCCCTCCATGCCAAAGTCCACCATCTATGTCTGCCTTGATCTTCAGCCATACTGGTCACCAAAGGAAATCTCCAGATTGTACCAGCATGTTTTTCATGTACGTCGGCAACAGCTACAGTGCTACTGAATATTCAACAGGAAATCCAAGATTTCCACATTGTGACTGTGTTGAAGAGGGAGAGGTTAAGTCATGCCCCATTCTGTTCTTTTTTGGGCCCTACCAGCCTGTTTGCCAACAAAGCAATGGTTCACCATTTCTCCATTTAAGAGGGTCAAAGACAGCATCTCTCTGTGAGAACTGTTCTTTCGTCTCAGTGGGCTGTTTCTTCATCTCTGGGCAGAACATGATCTTGAATCTTGCTAGAATAGGTAGAGGAACTGTCTGCTTCCACAGAAGGGCAGTCTGGTTATCTCTGTGTGCTCAGTCTCATTCCCTTGAGTGGGAAGTCAAAGAGGATCCTCTTTCTGCTATTGTGTGTCTTCCCTACAATGAGAAGACAAGGCTCTAGAGTGCTGGTGTCAAGCAGTGCAGCTCTCTCTCCTCATTAGGACTACCTGATGTGAACTTACTGGGGAAAACTAATGTGGCCCTGTCACCCATTCCTTCGGCCAGTAACACCTAYGGGGAAGCAAGGCTAATAAAATGTGATGTAGGGATATATGACTTATACTGCCTCCCACTTAAAAATGCTTTCATTCTAAGTGTACAAAAGATTAGAGATCATGTCCCTTTGCCCATTTAACTGTGCTGTTACAGCTAAGGAAATAAGACTTCCTAGTGCAGATTATAACCGAAGAGCAGCATCTTAACTAAAAAGTCAGTTTTTAAAAGGTTTCTCCCTTTTAAAAAAACACATACAAAAAATATGTACTCGGTCAGATTACAAGAAGCTTGCTTAGACTTATAAACTCGGTACCTCCTACCATGAGTCACGGGTTAGGTCTGCTCTTAGTGAGAGGAAGGGCATGTCCATAGCTGTGGGTATACAGACTCTCAAGCTGATTCTGAGCACAGGAGTGCAACTAAAAATGCCAACTTTTTAGCTGGCTTACGCAGGACAGCTCAGGTCCAGACTGTAGATGATAGCCTAATTGATGCAATGCTATGCCTGAGTCAATAAACCCTGCCTTGCAGTTCTGATTCTTTCAGATCATAGCTAGTCAGTGAGTATCTTTGCCCCATATGACTTTATCTTAAGTGCTTCTGAAACTTCTACTAGAATAAGCACACAGGGACCAGTTTTTCAAGCCTGTAAATGTTAGTTGGTGTTTCTCAAGATTATCACTCTCTTTGAGTTCTGATAGGTGGTAAAATGAATTGCAGTTGCATGTTCTTCTTTGTAATAAAGTAATTCATGTGAAATTAGCTCTTGCCAGCCACTTTGGGCATCTGATGAAGAAGTCACAAAATCCACAGCTATTTTCCAGCAGCTCAGAGATGTCAGAAAGACCAAACAGCAGAGCATTTTCTTCTTACTATTTTTATTTAATGCAGGAAAACATAACAAATGGAAAGACCTGATTTATTACCGCATTACTGCAGTTTTATGCCTATAGGCAGAAGCCAATCAAGCTAAAAGAACCTTAATGCAGAATTTACTTGTTGCCAATCGAGCTAAAAGAGCCTTAATGCAGAATTTCCTTGTTACTTAGATTAAAGCAGAATCTTGATATTATTGCACCCTTCAGTCTGGCTAGTCACAGTCCAAATGAAATGCAAGAAATTGCACAGTCATCAGAAGTGTCCAGATGTAGTCCGTTGAAGCTGTAGTGTTCAGTCACAAAATCACTTGAGGAAATGGCTTGTACTCCTTCCCACTCATGGGAACAAGGGGAGCTGCTCAGGTCRAATTCTGATTGCAGAAATACTGTCATCAGCTGCGGTACATGAGTTAGAATCAACTCAGCATATACAACTGTGAGCTTGGAGACTTCTTTTCATTTTATGTTGTGAAACTGAGATAAGAAAATTATTTATGGAAGCTAAACATTTATTCCTTTCCTACCATTTTAACTTTTATCATTTATAGCTATGTCCTAATGATTCATTGTTTAGGTTTGGATGGAAGTTTCTTTAGCATGTTTAGATGCAGTAGGAAAGACACACACCATACCACACTTCCTTCTCCCCTGATTTCCACTGACTTTGCTCATGAAAAATCTGTCAAAAGCCTAATAGGTAAGTATAGGAGATTGGTTATATATGCAGGACTTTTTCTGTATATATCTAGGTTTGTGGCAGCCTGCCCTCAAATACTGTGTTTGGAGTTGCCCAAGGAAGGCCAAGATCCCCCTAACTCCTGCAGCAGCTCTGAATTAGGAAAACACTAATCTGACTCAAACCTCCTCATTCACTGAGTGGACATATCACTTACATGGGTGGCCTCACATGCAGTGCTTTAGGTTTTGAAAATAAGATGCAAAAAACAGGAAATAACTGCTTAAGTCATGATTTCCAGTCCAAAAAATGTTGGTGGTCTCCCCCTGAGCCCAAGTGTAAACCTATAAATATGTAGATAAGTGGGACTGGGAGCTTAGAATGCTCCAAGCCAAAGTGTCAGTATGAGACAAGCACGTGCAGCATGTCAGAGCATGCTGAGATGGTTATAACAAATTAATAATGCTAACAGGGAGTCTTTAGGTTGTGGCAGAAGTTAAACTACTTGGAGTAAATCTACAGTATAGTAATGTCAGAGCAGGTCTTGAAACCTTGTAGAAATAACCGTAGAACTATGGGTTTTAAATGGTATGAGGCCTTTTTGCAAGTCTAGCACAGAAAATTTAAGGAGTGGCACTACTGCCGTGGGAAACATATTTCGAAAAGAATTGAGCTCCTCAGTAGCTACATATGCTAGTGTAGCAGTTATAATCCAGTAGCTCACAGAAGTACCAGAATCTAATGTACAGAGAGAAATCTGCAAAGGTTTGCTTTGCTGTTTTCCAACAGTACAGTGAATGCCTGACTTACATGCAGAAAGCCAGAGAAAGGTCACTGTCTTGTATCACTGAGACATTACCAGCTGAGCCCTTGCTGGGGTAATGTAGTGATAGTTCTAATAAAAATTGTCCCTGGAGTGAAATCTGAGATCTGTAGCAAGATACCCACTCTCTGTAGGGAGCAGCRGAGGGAGAAGGCTCTTGCTGGGATCCAGCAGAGGCTGCCTTTAACCAGCATCAAGCAGCCTGTGAGTGGGTGTGTGGGGTCCCAGCTTGCTCTCGTTCTCTGGTGACCATCACAGTCAGGGGCATTTCCAACTGTCACCTACAGGACTGCAAAGTGGCTGGACCACCTCCTCAGGGAGTGAAACATCTTGTTTCATCTCCCATTTTGTTCTGGTGAGTTTCAAACCCACGTTTCCTAGGAGGAAAAAATAGTTAAAATATGTTAGCTCTCTCCAAAGGCTAACAGCCAGTCTGGGTTGGCATCCTCTTCTGAGGAATCTGGAATACTGTGCAGCAAAGAATTAAAGATTAAAATTTGGGAAATAACTTTTAAAATTAAATTGTTTATAGTTTTTTATTTGGGAAATGTTTTTACACTCTTTAAATTTATGTCTGGTGCCATATTCTTCCTGGAACAATTATAGCCTGACAATTAAAAGTACCACCCTGCAAAGTCTGTACGCTGTATATATTAACTTATATTGTTACACAGTCAATAATTTCAGAGGACCAAACAGGTGCCACCAAGAAATATATGGATCTTGAACATAATTAATGCAACTGAGGACTGTATTCCTTTTGAAATCTCAATCACATGCCTGGTAAACAATATGTAAAACCCATTATAATATATCTGTCAACAACTTAATTAAAAAACTTGCCCAAGCAGTGTTCTTACGAGGAAATATATTGGGAGATCACCAGCAGAATATTCAGAACAGAGATGCTGTGTTACAGCTTAGTTTATTATGTCCTTCCATATGTTGGTGTTTAATTTGAAACACTCATTCAAATTTAAATCCATTGCCACCAAAAAGATCCAGAACAGAGAAAATAGAAGACAGACATGCATTTTTATGTTGTTTGATGATGATGCTATGGCTTTACATTTTTCAGGAAAAGTGGTTTATGGGGAGCCTATTGCTGCTAGTCTTGGCACTGATGGCACCAACTATTGGAATAAAGACTGGGCTCATGCTGCAGCATATGTCATGGGACCTCCACTGAGACCAGATCCATCTACTCCTGGTTTCCTCATGAACTTACTGGCCAAGTAAGCAGATGAACAAACAGTGACAACTGATGCCCAAATACACAGCAAATTCTGTCTGGATGATACAACAACAGGTTGATGCCCTGGAGATTTTCTAATTACAGAATGTTATATTATCGGGAAGGAGAAATGGAAGGTGAAACCATAGATGAAAAACATTTTTTGTTACAGAAATTAGAAAGTGTTTAGATTTTGTTTCTCTGAACTCTTGTGGCCTTCTGTCCCCATTTGATTTTAGTCAATAAGCCTTGCCTTGCTAATACCGCAGCAAAAATTGAAACATGACCAGGGGGACAATAAGGCTGTAAGTTGGTYAGAAACGTGTAAAAAGTGGGGTCATAGCTAAGAGTTCTGGGTTTTGTTGTCAGCTGCCCTTTTCACTTGAAATTTGGATGCTGCATAAAAACTAAGCCTGCTGACTTCTGAAGGTAGATATAAGTTGTCCACTTTATAACATCTCCTTCAGAAGAAAGTAGGAACAGAAGTATCCTCCAGATACTTGCAGTTAACAAAATGGGTAGTTTATTGGTATTTCATTAGCAATACAGCTTAACTCCACAAAAGGGTTGAATTTGACCGAAGAGTCTGCGAAGGTATGCCTTAACACTGACTGATGGTTGTGCAGATCCATAGTAATTTCACAGGGTATATGGAGTGACACAGTCTAAAATTGCTCTAAGTGAGGATGGAACCAAGCTCTTTGCTCTGGGCAAAGTGGGACAGTCCTCCATTTGTGGGACACCTTTGACATATCCAAAGTAAAAGTGTTATTTTTGGTGCTTGGTTTCTTCTGAGGGGTTTCTGAAGAGGAAACTGCTTCATAGGGGAACTGGCTGTTACTGTGGAGCTACTCTTGGAGGATGGGACTGAAGACAGGCTGGCAGGGCATATCAGTTTTTCCTTGCAGAAGGGATAGCTGGATCTACCCAGCCTTGCAACAGATTTTCCTATGTGGCACTGTCTGGTACATGCTCTGATTCATAATGAACTTTGTTTCTCCATAGTGATGACCTATCTGTGACAGGGACTGACAACTGTACCTTTGACATGTGCCAGAAAGCTCTGGGGAAGGATGACTTCACAAAAATCCCTAATGGAGTGAATGGTGTGGAAGACAGGATGTCAGTCATATGGGAAAAAGGCGTTGTAAGTATATCAAGATGTCTGAACATGGAGATAATTGATTTCTCTAACAAAATATAATCTCTCAGCAGTATCAACTCTCCAGTTTTATCAAGTGTATTTATCACAGGATAACTCCTTTGATCAAATACCATAACAGAGTCCTTACTAACTGTCACTTTATAGTCGTGGGAGATAGAAGAAGATTCTTAGGGCTTAAAAAATAGCACTAGAGAATCATTTCCATCGTTTAGCAGCAAAGGACTGCCATTGTTTCAGCGGTAGTGCACAGTACATTTACTTGCAGCATTTTTTTCAACAGGTGAAAGGAAAGTAAAAGAAAAGAGGTGCCTACAGTTTTGACTTGGTCAGTTCTGTATTTTTTCCTCTTTGATCTCTCTCAAACGTAGCTGTTGGAGGAGCTTCTACACTGGGTGTATGCCTGTCAACTTCTAATTTTTGTTTTCAGCCAGAGGAAGCAAGCTAGAGATGAGAAATGCTTCTCTAATGCATGGCTCAGTCCTGTGATACGGTGAGATGAGCACCTTCAAGTCCCATTGACTTCAGATTCTCAGTGCCATCACAAGAATGCTCAGTGCTTTTCAGGACAATGCCCTTCAGGCTCTAAACAAATATAAATATGAAAGCTAGTGGCCAGGCTTTTTGGATATGGGGTGGTCTGATGAGGGGGGAGGTGAGGCAATCTGGTGAGGGATCTGCTGCTTACTGGGTGTTACGATTGCTCTGGCTAATAAAATACTGTTAAGTTGTGGAGGCTCTAGTTCAACCTTCTAATGAATATTAAGTTCTCTTGCAGTAGTGAAGTCTTGTTGAGAATGCACTGTGAAGCATATTTGTTTGTCACGGTAGAATTATCTACCTCACACACTTGGTAAGGATGTGGTTCAGAATCTCTCTTGTTTATCTGTATTTGGGATTCAGCTCCAGTTGGTGTGTACAAAGCAGACTTCTGCCTATATTCACCTGTGGCATAGCTCTAGTGTGATTATTGATGGTGTAAACTGGAATATAATCTAGTTTGTGGTTAGTATGAAAGGGAGACATGAATATGTACATCAGTGGTGCTTTTGAACAGTGTATCCTGTTGGGCAAGATAATTTTTCAAAAGGTTCTTCAATCAGTGATATCCTTCCTTGTTTTACTCGTAAAATATTACACAGCTGTGAGAGTTTGTCTGGAAAGCTTCCCTCCCTTCCCACACACCATTATTTAGAAGAGCAGCATTCACTACTTCCGTTATGCTTTTCTTCTCAGATGACTGCTCACAGGACACCATGCAAACATGTTTTTATGACATTCTGATTCCTAGACTGACCTATGCACAATATTACTGCCAGTGTAGCTGGCTTTTCAAGCAAACAACAGTCACGGAGGCTGGATTAAATTATTTAGGTGGCAGTGGGCAGTCCCAAGACACATGTGTATCCATTATTGTTTGTAATACATTGATGTGTCACATCAACAAATCTGTTTTTTACTGCAAATCTGTTACTACTTGATCTCAAATATTTACTGAACAGTACTATCCTCTGTGTTATTGCTGAAGAGATTTGCAAATCACCTTTCCCATATTACACATTGTGCCTTGCCTCTCCTTTATCATCTTCTAGGCTCTCCTTAACACTGTCTCACCGATTTCCAAAACTTAGATACTTGAGAGATGTTATGTCTCCTGAGGAAACTGCTGAGCAGGACTACAGATTCAAAGCCAGCTAAAAATTTGATTTCAGTTGACTTGGGACTGGATCCACAGAGTGTTTGGCTTTAAAGTTGTCTTTTTGTCCCTTTGCTGTGGGATAAAGTAAGATAAAGTTATTGTATTCAGTGAATGTACGTTGCAGTATGTGCATCTGAGACAAATAGTTATTTTTATTTCTTTTAAACTCTTCAGTATGACATTTTAAAAAAATACTGATGTGATGTTGTCAGAGAGCTGTCACTAATCCTAGCCTTTTAAACAACAGGAACATTTTTTTTATTCCTTGTTTAGACAAGTAATGAGTTTGCTTTTGTGTACTCTTCTGCAGTACAGTGGAAAAATGGATGAAAACAGATTTGTAGCTGTTACCAGCACAAATGCAGCAAAAATCTTTAACCTTTACCCAAAGAAGGGGAGAATTGCTGTAGGTTCTGATGCTGACATCGTAATTTGGGATCCCAAAGCTACAAGGTATGTATGGGTAGGTATTTCCTCCCATCCAGCCTCTCTGCAGGAAAAAATGTCTCAAAGCCTCTGTATAGCAATAAGCCTTCGGGGTGAGATTTTGGTGTTTTTCAACAGCACTTCACATGAATTATTTACAGGCTATTTGTCTCCTACAATAGTGTATGTAAGCAGAGATCTTTGATCTCTAGATGGACTTAAAAAAAATTCTCCTAGATTGCTGACCAAGTGCAAAAATAACAAGGTCTGTACATTATGCCAGCAGGCCTTGGTATCCTAAGAGTAAAAATAACCACTCTGGGATCTTAGAGTAACTCTGTTAAGTGCTAGAGTATGTTTACCTTCCTCCCACTGCAAAGAGAAGGGAGAGGAGCCTGTGTTCCTGCAGGATGACCCACTGCAAGCTTGTGTTTTGAACTTACAGCTACTTCAAACATATTCAAAGGTGGTCAGGATGGGTGGTGAAAGTGTGGGGTCTTGCCCTCCTAATGTTTTCTTCCTAGCTGATAGAGCAAATATAGTGGTAGAGCCAGGAGTGAGCTTAGTTCTGAAGCTCAAACTGTGCATGCTTATGCTTTTATTTAAAAAGTTTTCTGATTTTGTGCACAGTAAGTCTGCTAGAACAGAGCTTGTCACACCAACAATAGATGCACAAAAGGTGTGCTTATGTCTCACCCTGCATGACTTGATGCCATGCTACATTTTTGCTACAAAGGGCATGCAGTGTCCTTCTGGGAGCCCCAACTCACACAGCATTCTGTGCATTACAGCTGATTCCTGTCTTCAGGTATATTCACACCATCAGCCAGCTCCATACTCAGGCCAATATAAACTTCTCAAGAATTATACGTCTTGAGTCTTGCTCTGGCTCTTGTGCCAATCCTGGTCTTGTTTAAACTGCCTGGAAATGGTCTGGCAGCCAGCTGTCATGGAGCCAGCTCACCTGGGGAATTGTCTTTCTCAGCTGAGATGCCTATGGGCTGTGTGAGTGCATCTCCACTGTTCCAGTGCTGAGCAGGTTAGCTTAAATCTCCAGGCACTTTAACAGCTGAGTCTTGCATCTGACCACATCCAGCCCTGCACATAGCAGCAGCAGCAGCAGGTCAGGAGGTGTGCTGGGATGGTGCTTTTGTCTTGGGCTCAGCTCTAGTGAGCAGTGTGAGCATACAACTGCCCTGAAGGCACACATTGACCCTCCTTGAAGTCTCTTCATCAGTGTCATCCAAATAGTAAATCCATAGAGGATAGCAATCACTAACACTAGATGAGTTTTGTGGGGTGTTGGGCATGATGACAGTATGGCCAGCTTTCATCAAGATATCACAGTGTTTGGTGTTCCTAAAGCCTAAGCTGTTGTAACTCAGATGGCATTAGATTTTCAGCCTTTGTTTTTTTAAAAAAAAGAGTTGAAGACTCCCCTCGTGGTAGAGGAAAGTTTTGAAACATAACTGGGCAAATCTGATTTTGGAAGCCAAATGGAGGAAAAAAAGCCCTAATCCTAGATTTACCTTACACAAACAAAATTTTCTTGACCAGTCTTCTGGTTTTTGAATTTTTGATAATGCAATTCTCACTCATTTCAGTATATTCATGAGTACAAAAAACGTGTGAGATGATTGAGAGGAAGAGCATTCTGTGTTTTAAGGTGCAAAGCTTGAGGATATGGAGGTTGCTATTCAGAAGTCCCACAAAAAACTGGCAGCACCAGCAAAAGAAGTTTTAGGAGTGTCAACCCCAATAAACAGAGGCCTGCCCAGTGGTGGGTCAGAGAGATTTTCACGTGCATTATGCCTTCTGGCATGTTGAGCAAGCATATTTTGAGATACTAGCAAAGAGTTATTTCAGGACAGTGGAGCTATGAACTCTGATTAAAAAAACCTGAAGGATTCTTTTCTGAGCTCACTTCTGCTCTGCCTGGGGACAAATGAATCTAGAAGGATAGCAGAGTTCTGACATTGTCCTCAAGGTGCTTTGTCAGCTCCTGAAATTATTTATCCTTTTGCCTCCCAAACATTCCTTCTGCCTCCCTTCACTCTCTCCTGAGTACTCTAATTGCCTTTTTGCCCACTGCAGCTCTGAAGGTGCAATTTTTCTTCAAATATGCTTTTTAAACATTAAACTGTATTTTCTTACTGAGCAAGCTGATTTTAAGTTCAGCCAATACTTTTTTTTCTGATCTGGTACTGTTGCCATTGTTTATCCCTTTGGCTTTGCTGGGAACAAGCCTCTCTGCAGGTACAATTCTGTGAACTACCTGAGCAGGTATAAATAAATCTCACTAGTGCTTGTCTATTCATTTCACTACAAATCCTGAAGAGGGCACAAACAGCCCAGCAGAAAAAAAGGATCTAGCTAATGGACTTCGACCATTTAAGATATTACACAAGGTGCAGTCTCATGTGCTTTTGTTGACTCTGGGGAGTGATTTTCAATTTCACAATAGGCTTGTTCCTCTTTCTTGCAAAGTCCTTCCTCTTTTGAGCATGACTTTTTTTCCTGTTTGTAAATCTAAATCTTGTAAGAGGAAAATGCAATTTTCCAGTTCTGATTTGATGCTGTGTTGCTGTAGTCTTAAAATACTGGCTGATACTAGCCTAAAGAGTTAGACAATTGCTGAAGTATTGCTGTGAGGAACTGGTATTATCACAATCTGTCAGATGTAGTCTATAGGGAAGATTCTGAAGTCATTCTGAAAGGTAGTGAAGCTCTTCAAAATACAAAAACTTACATCCCTACAAAATCGGCTGCATTTCCCCTCCCACATCATTGCACAATAGCAACATGTTGGGTGCTATCCAGGCATTCAGGATTTTATCTTTCTAGGTTGCAAAAACCTAGTGAATTCAACGTGACAGCTCTGCAAGCTGGGAGCAATTGCAATTCAAGGTTCCACTTCCAGCACTCTGCCACTTTAGCTGAGGCTTTCCTTCTACGGGTCAGCTTCATTGACTGGCCTATTTCTGTAGCATTTTCTGGTAATTTCTGCAGAAAATATTATATGAACAGTTATCAGATTTGCTACTGTATTTAAAGGCTTCTAAATACTGGGTTTAGCGGGTCTGCATGAAAGCAAGCAGTATTGGGAAGAAACACATTAAATGTATAAATTTGTTAGAAACTGCATGAGAAAAGATGGGTTGTGAGTTCTGCTAGGTTAGGTCTATTTCTTAGCTTCCTTATACTAATTGCATATTCATTAAAGAGCACACAAATACCAAAGGGACCTCTTGGTTTATTGCAGCCATGGAATCATAGAATCATAGAATAGTTTGTGTTGGAAGGGACCTTTAAAAGTCATCTAGTCCAATCCCCCTGCTGTGGGCAGGGACATCTTCAACTAGATCAGGTTGCTCAGAGCCCCGTCCAACCTGACCTTGAATGTTTCCAGGGATGGGGCATCTACCACCTCTAAACCATGTGCTACCAAACATCATCTTGCAGACCTCAACACCCTCAGCATCCCAAGTGCAGCCTGTGCACACAGGATTGTTTTGTGAGAACTTGGAAAAACTCATGTAGGCAGCAAATGTGTACTCATTGTACCATCTTATTTTAATCTGTGCTTTGATCAAGAATGTTCACTGACTTCATTCAGCTGCACACAAATAATATAACAGCTCCAAGTCTGTGAAACAAAAGCAACTGTAAAGACTGTTCCAGAAGAAGAGGGCAGAGTAAGCAAGGAAAAGGGAATGTCACCTGTCAGCAAGTCAGTGTCCTCTATAGCTGATGCCTTTAGCTATTTGAAAGAAAGCAAGAATACAAAATCTCTAGGGCTTGTTTCAGAAATGCTCAGCAAGGAATCTAAATACTGCAGTACCCAATTCAGACTGTGGAAAGAGCTGAGCATCCCTTGTAAAGTAGGGGCAGAAGGTGCTAAGGATCTCATAAGAGACATTCAGCTCCTGGCAGATATTTGGGCGCAGTAAACTCACTGTAGCCTGTTGGAGCCTTGCAAATAAGCCCTGGATCAGGCCCGAAAGGCAAGATCAAACACATGTAGGGACAAAAAACCCATCTCGAAAGGAGTTTAACTTTCTAAGTCCAGCCACTTTATTATAACAACATGCAGTCTGGGAAGCCTCACGGACCAGTTTTTTCCCACTCACCAAATATAGCCTAAAAGTTAGCTACTTTTGAATGCAGAGGCAGAGCTGGCTGTGCAGGTAGCAGTCTCTCACCCCATCCTCCTTGGGCTCCAGTGGAGTGGCCCTCTTTGGCAGGCCCAGCGTGTGCCCCACGTGTGCCAGTGGAGCTGGGCTCAACCCTGAGCACAGCAGTGATGGCTGCAGCCCCAAGCATACAGCTGCTGGAGCAGGGTCCCTGATTAGTAGGGAAGGCAGGAGTCCTGAGGTAAGGAGGAGAGGGAGGAAAAGGACATGTTACTCTGTAATCTACCTGCTATGACATGACTAGGGAAGACGTGGTTTCTAGCCCGTTTCCGGTGTTGTTTATGCATTTTAGGGGAAACAGTCACTGGATGGAAATCAGTGAGAAGTCAGAGTGCCCCAGTCTGCTGGCATATGTTCCCTCAGTGCCTTTGCTTGCATGTAGACATGTTCATGGATAAATCTTTTGCATTTGTTAGAAGCAAAATCTGCAGCCTATGTCTGTCTCATTTGTAGTCAAGTCTTCAGCCTCAGAGGCTTAAGTGGTGACAAGTTACAACATTTAAGCACTCTTTGCCAAGCAACTGCCTGTAATTTTTCATAACATGAAAGAGGAAGGAACTAAGATGTTAGAACATGATTAGAATAAATAATGCTGCAACTGTCTTACTCTTTTGATGAATGAGCATAATTTTGAATAGTGAGTATATGGATAACTGCATCTAGACACAATGAGGCAAAATGAAGTAGTGTGGCATACAAATATGTATGCATATTACAAGTATGTTCTGGCATTTTCAATAGCCCCATATTCTTTTGGACAAGTGCAAGCCTATGCATATATGAATGTACACTAATTCACTAGAATCAGTGTTCCTGTCAAAGGCCTGTTATCTGAAATTAAGGGGACATGGAGAAAGAAACAACAGGCACAAATTAAAAAACAGGAAATTCCATTTAAATATAAGAAAGAACTTTTTTTTGCTGTGAGGGTGATCAAACACTGGCACAGGTTGCCCAAAGAGATTGTGGAGTCTCCATCTTTGGAGGTATTTAAAACCCAACTGGACACAGCTCTGAGAAACCTACTTTGGCTGACCCCAATCAGAGCAGAGGGCTTGGAATAGATGATCTCCAGAGATGCTTTCCAAACTCAATGACTCTGTGGTTCTGTGAACTGTAACAAAATAAGCCTCTCTGAGAGAGCATGATGTACGTTTCCGTAGTAACTTGCTGTCTCACAAAATGTCAGCTGCTCTCTTTAGATAACTGAATCTTAGAAATGTTACAAAAAAAAAAAAAAATCTGTCTTATTTTCTCCTTATATAACCTTGCCTTTTTCTCCCTGGTAATCACTACCAGATCTTCTTCAGACATTGAATAGACTCATTTGTATTTTCCTCTCTTTTTATGCTTTTCTGCAAGCTTAATTTCTCATTACTGTTTCCCTCCTGCCCCTTATACAGTTTGACAATTTTCATTTCCATCCTGTATCAGCTTGGAGTGATTGATAGGACCAGACTGATGGTATTGTTGACAAATGAGTTACTTACCATAATCAGAAAAATAATTTTGTTGTCATTCTCTACCCATCTTAAAATGATGAATTTTAGGAGATATGATTGCATGAAGTAAAGATCCCATCCCTCAGATAAGTCACTTTGACTTGGAGCTCCCAAACATTAACTTCCTACCTCTTCTTGCATCTGTTATTTTATCCACAAATCTCCTCACTTCATACAGCTACTCAAAGGCAATGCTTATTTAAAGATATTTTTAAGAGGCTAGGAATACAACTTTACGAATAGTTGCTTGCATATATTTGCATGTGCAGTTATTGCAATTCCTTAATATAAAATAGGCCATGGGGTTTTTAATCCATGTTATAGGCTGTCGTGGTTTAACCCCACCTGGCAACACAGCCACTCGCTCACTGCCCCCCCCTGCAGTGGGATGGGGGAGAGAATCAGAAGCGTAAAAGTGAGAACACTTATGGGTTGAGATAAGAACAGTTTAATAATTGAAATAAAATATAATAATAATAATAATATTGTAATGAAAAGGAAAATAACAAAAAGAGAAATAAAACCCAAGAAAGACAAGTGATGCAAATGAAAAACAATTGCTCACCACCAACCGACCAATACCCAGCCTGTCCCCGAGCAGCAGCCGCCCCGGCCAGCTTTCCCCTAGTTTATATACTGAGCATGATGTCATATGGTATGGAATATCCCTTTGGCCAGTTTGGGTCAGCCATCCTGGCTGTGCCCCCTCCCAGCTTCTTGTGCATCTCCAGCCTTCTCAGTCGGTAGAGCATGAGAAGCTGTAAAGTCCTTGATTAGTGTACATGCTACATAGCAACAACTAAAACATCAGTGTGTTATCAACATTATTCTCATACTAAATCCAAAACACAGCACTATACCATCTACTAGGAAGAAAATTAACTCTATCCCAGCGAAAACCAGGACAATATCCACCCCTTATTCTATACCATCTATGTCATGCCCAGGTCCCACACTTTCCGATACATCCCAATTAATCACCACAACCTTTCCTGTATTTTGATATACACACAGAGATATCATTCCCTTAGTCTATGGGCCATCCCTCTCAAATGTCCGTTTGAGTTCATTTAGTCCATGACTTTGGGCTCCCATCTGTCATAATAGTCCTTCAGGGCAGGAGAGATGGTGTGTAGTGTTGGATTGTTGCATGCTGAAGCCAGTTCTGGTTCCATTATCACTGMGCTTATCCAGTTCTATCATTGCTGCACTTTGCTCGGTTTCATCTAAGTTCATTCTTTATTAATCTCGGTGATTTTTACTGTAATACTGTTGATATGGCATATCGTGACCATCGTAGTGATGACATACAGTATTATATAGCAATTACCATCATACAATTCAAATCATTGGCTATCTATCTCACCCAAAATTAAATCCCCTTGAGGTACACATTGGACTTCCCATTGTTCTGCATGGAAGGATGCACGCAGGTCAACCAAATGCACCCAGGTCCTTGAGCAAAAGCAATYCCACGGATGGGTTTGCCTTTGCCCGAAGCAGGAATCACCCAGACTGTCTTCCCCAGCATATTTTTTATGTGCACTACAGGGACTTTATCCCCTTCTACAGTGCATGAAAGTTTTGATTGGCAGGGCCGGCCCGATTTGCAGATCCCCTAGTATTGACTAACCAGGTGGCTTTTGCTAAATGTGTATCCCAATGTTTGAATGTCCCACCACCCATTGCTCTCGGTGTGGTCTTTAACAGTCCATTGTATCATTCGATTTTCCCGGAGGCTGGTGCATGATAGGGGATGTGATACACCCACTCAATGCCATGCTCTTTGGCCCAGGTGTCTATGAGGTTGTTTCAGAAATGAGTCCCATTTTCTGACTCAATTCTTTCTGGCGTGCCACGTCACCATAAGACTTGTTTTTCAAGGCCCAGGATAGTGTTCTGGATAGTGGCATGGGGCACGGGATATGTTTCCAGCCATCCGGTRGTTGCTTCCACCATGGTGAGCACATAGCGCTTGCCTTGGCAGGTTTGTGGGAGTGTGATATAATCAATCTACCAGGCCTCCCCATATTTATATTTCAACCATCGTCCTCCATACCAGAGAGGCTTTATTCGCTTGGCTTGCTTGACTGCAGCGCATGTTTCACATTCATGGATAATCTGTGCAATAGCATCCATGGTCAAGTCCACCCCTTGATCACGAGCCCATCTATATGTTGCATCTCTCCTTGATGGCCTGAGGTGTCATGGGCCCACCGAGCTATAAATAATTCACCCTTAATATTGCCAGTCGAGATCCACCTGAGCCATTTCAATCTTAGCAGCCTGGTCCACCTGCTGGTTGCTTTGATGTTCTTCAGTGGCCCGACTCTTGGGTACGTGAGCATCTACGTGATGCACTTTTACAACCAGGTTCTCTACCCGGGCAGTGATATCTTGCCACAATGCGGCAGCCCAGATAGGTTTACCTCTGCGCTGCCAGTTGCTCTGCTTCCATTGCTGCAACCACCCCCACAGGGCATTTGCCACCATCCATGAGTCAGTGTAGAGATAAAGTAGTGACCATTTTTCTCGTTCAGCAATATCCAAAGCCAGCTGGATGGCTTTCACCTCTGCAAACTGACTTGATTCACTTTCTCCTTCAAGCAGTTTCTGTGACTTGTCGTGTAGGACTCCATCCAGCTTCAAAGTTTTCCCACAAGACGACAGGACCCATCAGTGAACAGGGCATATTGCTTCTCATTTTCTGGTAGTTTATTATACAGTGGGGCCTCCTCAGCACGCATCACCTCCTCCTCTGGGGATATTCCAAAATCTTTGCCTTCTGGCCAGTTTGTGATCACTTCCACGATTCCTGGGCGACTGGGGTTTCCTATTCGGGCCCGTTGTGTGATCAGTGCGACCCACTTACTCCACGTAGCATCAGTTGCATGATGTGTACAGGGGACCCTCCCTTTGAACATCCAGCCCAGCACCGGCAGTCRGRRTGCCAGGAGGAGCTGTGCTTCAGTACCAACCACTTCYGAAGCAGCTCRAACCCCTTCATATGCTGCCAATATCTCTTTTTCAGTTGGAGTGTAGCGGGCCTCGGATCCTCTGTATCCCCGACTCCAAAACCCCAGGGGTCGACCTCAAGTCTCCCCTGGTGCTCTCTGCCAGAGGCTCCAGGTAGGGCCATTCTCCCTGGCTGCGGTGTAGAGCACGTTCTTTACATCTCGTCCTGCCCGGACTGGCCCAAGGGCTACTGCATGAACAATAGTTGAATTTGTTCAAAGGCTTGTCATTGCTCAGGGCCCCACTTGAAATCGTTCTTCTTCCTGGTCACTTGATACAGAGGGCTTACAATCAGACTGTAATTTGGAATATGCATTCTCCAAAAACCCACAATGCCTAAGAAAGCTTGTGTTTCCTTTTTGCTAGTTGGTGGAGACATAGCTGCTGTCTTGTTGATCATATCCGTTGGAATCTGATGACATCCATCTTGCCATTTTATTCCTAAAAACTGGATCTCTTGTGCAGGTCCCTTGACCTTACTTTGTTTTGTGGCAAAACCAGCTTTCAGAAGGATTTGGACTATTTTCTGCCCTTTCTCAAAAACTTCTTCTGCTGTGTTGCCCCATACGACGATGTTATCAATGTATTGCAGGTGTTCTGGAGCTTCACTCTGTTCCAGTGCAGTCTGGATCAGTCCATGGCAAATAGCAGGGCTGTGTTTCCACCCCTGGGGCAGTCGATTCCAGGTGTACTGAACGCCCCTCCAAGTGAAAGCAAACTCTGCTTTCAAGTGGCCTGCACTCTGCCGCCAAAGGGATTGAGAAAAACGCATTAGCGATATCAGTGGTGGCATACCACTTGGCTGCCTTTGACTCCAGTTCGTATTGAAGTTCTAGCATGTCTGGCACGGCAGTGCTCAACAATGGCGTGACTTCATTCAGGCCATGATAGTCTACTGTTAGTCTCCACTCTCCATTAGACTTTCGCACTGGCCATATGGGACTGTTAAAGGGTGAGCGAGTGTTGCTGATCACTCCCTGGCCCTCCAGTCGATGAATCGGCATATAGATGGGAATCAGGGAGTCTCGGTTGGTGCGATATTGCCGCCGGTGCACCGTTGTGGTAGCGATCGGCACCTGTTGTTCTTTGACCCTCAGCAACCCCACAACAGAGGGGTTCTCCGAGAGACTGGGCAAAGTAGACAACTGTTTAATTTCCTCCGTCTCCAAGGCAGCTATACCAAAAGCCCACCGGTACCCTTTTGGGTCCTTGAAATACTCTCTCCTGAGGTAGTCTATGCCAAGGATGCACGRAGCCTCTGGGCCAGTCACAATGGGGTGCTTTTGCCACTCATTCCCGGTTAGGCTCACTTCGGCCTCCAATACAGTTAGCTGTTGGGATCCCCCTGTCACTCCAGAAATACAAATGGGTTCTGCCCCTTTATAGCTTGATGGCATCAGGGTACACTGTGCACTGGTGTCCCTGAGAGCCTTATACTCCTGTGGGTCTGATGTGCCAGGCCATTGAATCCACACAGTCCAGTAAACCCGGTTGTCCCTTTCCTCCACCTGGCTGGAGGCAGGGCCCCTTAGTCCTGGTCATAGTATTCGCTACTCACTTCTTGTAAATACGAATCAGAAGTTCCTTCATTAAGATCAGCCTCCCTTCTGCTCTGTCTGGGGAATTGCCCACTGGAGGCTGGAGCAGCAGTTTTCCTGGAAGAACCCCCTTTTGTGATTGTTTTCCCTTGCAACTCACATACCCATGCCTCTAGGGTTGAGGTAGGTTTTCCATCCCACTCCCTCATGTCCTGTCCATGGTCACGCAGGTAAAACCACAGGGTGGCCCATGGTGTGTATCCACTATGTCCTCCCTCTTGAGCAGAGGAACACTTACTCCTAATAGGTGAGATACTGGTCCGAACAGGTGGGGAGTAGGATCTATCCTCTTGGAGTTGCTGGACCAGTTTCTCCACAGCCGAGATGAGGGAGGAAGAGAGACTTTCTTCGTATTGCTGGAATTAGCCAGCCAATTCATCCACCATTTGTTCCTCTCCGTCTTTCCAGGTCATTACTGCCAATGAGTTGGCATACAACGATGGTGCACTCTGTACAAACTTCCGCCACGTAGGTCGGGTGCACTTGACTTCATCTGGATCTTTGGATAACTGCTCGCTGCCCAGGTCATCATAAATCACCTCCAGCATGGCCARTTCCCTCAGGTACTGGCTACCTCTCTCCATGGTCATCCACTTGCCTGGGTGACATAAAACATCTTCCTTGAAGGGATACCTTTCCTTCACGCCTGACAGGAGTCGCCTCCAGAGGCTGAGGGCTTGTGCCCCTTTTCCAATCGCTTTGTCAATGCCCCCATCCCTAGAAAGGGATCCCAGCTGCTTGGCTTCCCTACCCTCTAATTCCAGACTACTGGCCCCATTATCCCAGCATCGGAGCAGCCAGGTAACAATATGCTTGCCTGGACGACAGCTGAAATCTTTTCACATAT
This sequence comes from Phoebastria nigripes, assembly GCA_035582835.1. NCBI lineage: Eukaryota > Metazoa > Chordata > Aves > Procellariiformes > Diomedeidae > Phoebastria > Phoebastria nigripes. The sequence goes on from JAYKAV010002783.1 coordinate 109,174, forward strand.
CTCGCAGCTCACTCAGGGATAGGGATCGGGTGGTTACCAACTCATTTATGAGTTCTTCCTCTCCTTCCGAGGAAGAGGAGGAACCCTCCCGCCGAGTTCTTCCTCAGGGGGAAGTGGGGAAATCTTCCTCTTCCTCCTCCTGTTCTCGCGATGGCCCTGTTTTAGAGTAGTCTGCCTCCTCGCTGGCGGGACAGTATGCTTCTTCCTCCTGTTCCCTCTTAGGAGGAGCTTCTTCATCCCTGTCTAAATGAGCTGACTTGCACTTCCAACATTACTTCTTGTGTACAGGGGTGATTGATACCGGCACAGATTCATTCTCTGGTTCAGCTGCAGTGCCTGTCGCCGGGGTTTGAGTAGCCACAGTGCTTGTTGTGGGGGTTGGAGTAGCCACAGTGCCTGTCATTTTGTCATCAGATCCAGAGACCCTCTTCCGCTTGAGGGTTCTGAATAGTGTTGAACAGGGCTTGGTAGGCATGGGCCAGGCCCCAGCACATTGCAGTGATTTGTGTCTCTCTGGAGTTGCCAGCATGACAGCATGCTTTTTCCAAATATTTTACTAGTTTTTCAGGATTCTGCACTCGTTCAGGGGTGAAGTTCCAAAACATTGGAGGTGCCCACTGTCCTAGGTACTTGCCCATACTGTCCCACACACCCTGCCACTCATAACTATCCAGCCTCAGGGCAGATCTCTGGGTGGTGTTCTTAAATAGTTGTTTAACTTTAAACAAGGCCTGAAATACATTCAAGAGACATAGCAATAGGAACATGGTGGTTTGAACTCCCAAGGATATTAAAAATTCTCAAGAGCTATTGTAATCAGCCTGGAGGAGAAGGGGAAGATGAAGGAAGGTGTCGCCCCCGTAGATTGGCTCTCTGAGGAGAAGAGGTAAAAAGTGTAATTAGCAATAGTTTCCAAGAGATGGTTCCTGAAGCACAGGGATGATGGCAATGCTGAGTACAATCTCACGACCAATAATTTTATCATACCATAAGCCAGTGTTACACAGTACAGCAAAGCGATAACTTTAATCCGACTCCCAGAGGTGATAAACAGCACCACAGGGAGTGCGTGCGGCAAGTAAGGTGTTACATAGCACAGCTCTGAGAACAAGCACAACAACTCTGAGAGCAAATGAATCAACATTGTGACCAGCAGCTATTAAACTAATATAATGAATGCTTATCACAAATTTGTTTTAACATGCTCTGGTCAGTTCTGTCGTTATCTCAACCCTTCGAGCCCCACACTGGGCGCCATAAAGGACTGTTGTGGTTTAATCCCAGCCAGCAACTAAGCACCACACAGCTGCTCGCTCACTCACCCCCGCAGTGGGATGAGGGAGAGAATCGGAAGAGTAAAAGTGAGAACACTTATGGGTTGAGATAAGAACAGTTTAATAATTGAAATTAATAATAATAATAATAATAATAATAATAATGAAAATAACAAAAAGAGAGAGAAATAAAATCCAAGAAAGACAAGTGATGCAAATGGAAAACAATTGCTCACCACCAACCAACTGATGCCCAGCCTGTCCCTCAGCAGCTTTCCTCTAGTTTATGTACTGAGCATGACATCATATGGTATGGAATATCCCTTTGGCCAGTTTGGGTCAGCTGTCCTGGCTGAGCTCCCTCCCAGCTTCTTGTGTATTTCCAGCCTTCTCAGTCGGTAGAGCATGAGAAGCTGAGAAGTCCTTGACTAGTGTAAACACCACTTAGCAACAACTAAAACATCAGTGTGTTATCAACATTAATCTCATACTAAATCCAAAACACAGCGCTATACCAGCTACTAGGAGGAAAATTAACTATCCCAGCCGAAACCAGGACATAGGCTTATAGCTAGCATTTTTGCACATAGATTTTAAGACTTTCTCTTTCTTCTTTTTCTTCTGTTTTTTCCCCCTCCTTTGCTCTTCTTTTTAATAAAACTAACTTTTTAACATTAACAAAGTTGAACTTAATTATCATTATAAATGAGTGGTGGCTCAGGGCAGCACAGAAAGGTGAACCATCAATTTATTTTTTTCTAGATTTTAGAAAAGCAGCTTAACAATATGGAGAGTTCAAAGGCATCTGAAAGTGATGTGAAGAGGCAACTCACAAAGGCTGATACTATCCTCAGCAAACTGGCATTTCTCACCTGCCCCCAGCTCCAAAAAGCTTAGAGGTACTGCAGTGTAAGCACCGAGAGAAGTTGCTTACAGCTCAGATGATAGTCACTCTTACATAAGTTGGTTTTCCATGGCAGCTGTCAACGAAGCAGTTGTTTTCAACAATGGACTCGGGTCATTTTAGCTGCCTTTATTACTATGTTTTAAATTAATTAAGTAATTATAAAATAGGTGTCCTCCCTTTACCGAGATGTTGAACAGCTATTCTTGCCTAAGGGCTGTCGACTACAGAATTCCTTCATATTCCTGTGCCTAGAATTTTTTAAGAAAACTGTGACGTATGCATCCAATTTCCATTGAAAGTAATTAAATTCTTCATTTTCTTATGCCCCTCTTGAAAATTAAAGTGATAATCCTCACAGCAGTCAAAGTTTAGGTTCTAGAGCTCACTCTAGTCCGACATCCACCTTCACTGGGCTGATGTAGCTTCGTGTCCTATGCATTATGAGGGGTAGAAGATTAGTCTAATGGTTTCCCTTCATCCAGTTCCCCCTCCTGCCTGACTGTAACTCACTATTTAGTATTTCAGGCTCTGACTGAGATGTAGACATGTTTATGATGCTCCTGAGTTGTGTTTGACTTGAAATGAAAACTGGTACCTCTTAACTCCTTAATAAAACTTCAGGGCATAACTTTTGAGCTGACCACCTGTACAGTCTTGAATTTCACCCTACAGCTTGCTGCATTATTCTAATCTGATGCTCTTTTCTAAAATTCAAACTTCAGTTTGTAGTTTATTTAGATCTAATATTCTAGGAGTGGCAGTAAAGCCCTTTCTCACATAGAGCATAAATAAATACAGGATTACTAGTCACTGAATCCTCACACAGTCAGAGAAAACCTGGTAATTGCTCTTAGACTAAAATAATTGCTATTTGACTGTAACTTAGTTGGATAGAAGCGCTGGATTGAAAAAAGACCATTTCAGAAGCAGTCTTCCTCTTTGGTACTAGAGGAATATCAATTTTTATACTGATAGCCTAAAACCTCTTTGCAAGACAGGTGTATCAAAAGCAGCTGAAGTGAATTACATGGAAACACTGATGTAAGTAGGAACAAAATAGGGTCTGATGTCTTTGCAGTATCCTCTTTGTAGAGGAGAATGTTCTTTTAAATGTTGAAGTAATCATTCTGATCTCAGTCTCCATTTGAGAAAGGGTTGTCTGAAACAAGAGCCACTGTAATTTCTGACTAGAATTAGAGAATTTTACAAATTTTATAAAAAAATTCCAATTCACGTTTTTGAAGCCTGGGGTCAGAATCTGCTTTCTCATGTTTAGTAATCCCTTATGTATGTCAGACATCACTTAGGATGCTGGAGACAGCTGTTATGCTATACTTCACTATGGTGGCAGTCTTGGTTTCTTGGATTTTAAGTGGGTTACAGCCGTTCTTGCCATCAGCCAAGTGGTCAGTAGTGTTCAGACATTCGGAGCAAACATTGGAATTTCACTAAGATTCCCTGCAAGCTGCCTGCTACTGAAATGGCTGATATAGCAGTAAATAGTCTGTTGCATAAGGTTGCTGAGTTGTGAGCTTCAGACTCAAGCATACTGGCTAATTCTGTTTTAATTGGTTGCTCACTTGCTACCTGAAACTTTCATTGCCATTGATGATAATGTCAAAGAGTTAAATCTAAACATAGATGAATTTTGGTGATCTCCATCAGGGAGAACACGCTTCACCTTCAGAAAGGGCAGTGTGATCTAAGTCTTGTTTCAACAGAAGAGTTATAAATGAGTTCTATACAAGTTTTTTGTTGAGACAAGCTCTGGGAAATGTGTTTTGTCATATTGTAAGGTTTATCTGTACAAATGGATATTTCTTTTAAATGTGCTAACTTCCATTCATTTTGTGTCTTTTTATGAAGGACGTACTTACCTCTGGGGTATGTTTACCTCTAGTGATCCTGCTCTAGAACATTTAAACAGCTCACATGTTGAGTTGAAGGATCTTGCTTATTTTTCTGTTCATTTGCTCAAATTACCTTTTCCATTCTTCTTTTCGTGTCCCAGTGCTATTGTACAAATAGGTATGATGTATACCCAGAGAATGCTAAAGTTAATTATATTACAGTTATTCTTACTTACTGTTCTAGCAATTGGACCCATAAGGGTAATGAAATAAGCTAGAGGAATATGTTCACAAACTCTTTGTAGGGCTATTATAACACCACGGATAAACTTGTTCAGCAGTATTCATAGGATCGGTGAATACGAGAGGTCTGACTTCTATTGCTCGCTCTTTCCACTGTGAATGTACAAGATGATGCTGATACTGGTGAGCAGGCATGTGTAAGTTTTCTGTCCAAGGTGTGCTGAATAAGGAAGAGTTTTTATTCCTATGGGCAGATGGGCCATAGAGAGTATTTCTATATATACAGCCTTTGAAAAGTCAGTTGCCACAAAGATTTAAATGTAGCCCTTAGTAGAACCAATTTCTCTTAGTTCAACAGAACGATATGAAAGGAAAACWAAGTATCCTTCCACATATTCTTTTTTCCTCTGTATAAGTATTAATTTGAAATATTTCATAAGGGATTACTTTTGAAAATGGTTATACTTCAAGAAAGATACAGATTTTGTTGGGGTTTTCTCATTTTGATAAGGATGTTAACTAAAGTTTAAAAATTTCTTCTCCAAATAGATCAGTATTTTAATCTATTAATATTTCATATTAGTTTTGACTTTGATAATTCTTTTGCAAAAGATGTAGTCTCTGCAATCATGTTAATGCTATATATGCATGATAGGTTTTTGATTGTGTGAGCACCCATTCTGGAAAACTCTGACTGCTAGCCAAAAGCATGGAGCTTCCTTCCTTTCAGAAATTACAGATGACAATAAAATTATAAAGTCTCCAAATTGTTAAAAAAAAAAAAAATTATAGAGAGGAAAGATTGGAAAAAGGAACTTAATAAAATAAGTAACTAAAATTCTATTCTATAGAATCATAGAATAGTTTGGGTTGGAAGGGACCTTTAAAGGTCATCTAGTCCAACCCCTCTGCCATGGGCAGGGACATCTTCAACTAGATCAGTTTGCTCAGAGCCCCGTCCAACCTGACCTTGAATGTTTCCAGGGATGGGGCATCTACTACCTCTCTGGGCAACCTGTGCCAGTGTTTCACCACCCTCAGTGTAAAAAATTTCTTCCTTATATCTAGTCTAAATCTACCCTCTTTTAGTTTAAAGCCATTCCCCCTTGTCCTGTCGCAACAGGCCCTGCTAAAGAGTTTRCCACCATCTTTCTTACAAGCCCCCTTTARGTACTGATAGGCTGCAATAAGGTCTCCCCGAAGCCTTCTCTTCTCCAGGCTGGATAACCCCAACTCTCTCAGCCTTTCTTCATAGGAGAGGCRTTCCATCCCCCTGATCATTTTTGTGACCCTCCTCTGGACCCGCTCCATTCCAACAGGTCCKTGYCTTTCTTGTGCTGAGGGCTCCAGAGCTGGATGCAGTACTCCAGGTGGGGTCTCACCAGAGCAGAGGAGAGGGGCAGAATCACCTCCCTCGACCTGCTGGCCACGCTTCTTTTGATGCAGCCCAGGATACGGTTGGCCTTCTGGGCTGCAAGCGCACATTGCTGGCTCATGTCCAGCTTTTCATCGACCAGTACACCCACCAAGTCCTTCTCGGCAGGGCTGCTCTCAATCCCTTCATCCCCCAGCCTGTATTGATACCGGAGGTTGCCCCGACCCAGGTGCAGGACCTTGCACTTGGCCTTGTTAAACCTCATGAAGTTCACATGGGCCCACTTCTCGAGCTTGTCCAGGTCCCTCTGGATGGCATCCCATCCCACAGGCGTGTTGACCGCACCACTCAGCTTGGTGTCATCTGCAAACTTGCTGAGAGTGCGCTCAATCCCACCGTCTATGTCATTGATGAAGATGTTAAACAGTACCGGTCCCAATACAGACCCCTGTGGGATGCCACTCGTCACCGACCTCCATCTGGACATTGAGCTGTTGACCACTATCCTCTGGATGCGACCATCCAACCAATTCCTCACCCATCAAATCCATACCTCTCCAGTTTAGAGAGAAGGATGTTGTGGGGAATCATGTCAAAGGCCTTACGGAGGTCCAGGTAGACGACATCTGTAGCCCTTCCCATGTCCACTGATGTAGTCACTCCATTGTAGAAGGCCACTAGGTTGGTCAGGCAGGACTTGCCCTTGGTGAAGCCRTGCTGGCTGTCTCGAATCACCTCCCTGTCCTCCATGTGCCTTAGYATAGCTTCCAGGARGATCTGTTCCATGATCTTCCCAGGCACAGAGGTGAGACTGACTGGCCTGTAGTTCCCCAGGTCTTCCTTTTTTCCCTTTTTAAAAATGGGGGTTATGTTTCCCCTTTTCCAGTCAGTGGGAACTTCACYGSACTGCCAYRACTTCTCARATAYRATGGATAGTGGCTTAGCAACTTCATCCGCCAGTTCCTTCAGCACCCGTGGATGGATCTCATCAGGTCCCATGGACTTGTACACCTTCAGGCTCCTTAGATGGTCTCGAACCTGATCTTCTCCTACAGTGGGCGGCTCTTCATTCTCCCAGTCCCCGCCTTTGCCTTCTGCAGCTTGGGCGGTGAGGCTCGAGCACTTGCCGGTGAAGACCGAGGCAAAAAAGTCATTGAGTACCTCCGCCTTCTCCGTATCCCGGGTAACCAGGTCTCATGTTTTGTTCTGGAGAGGGCCCACATTTTCCCTTGGAGAGGGCCCACATTTTCCCTAGCCTTCCTTTTATCCCCAACGTAACTGTAGAAGCTTTTCTTGTTGCCCTTGATGTCCCTGGCCAGATTTAATTCTATCAGGGCTTTAGCTTTCCTAACCTGATTATGGCTGCTCAGACAATTTCTCTGTATTCCTCCCAGGCTACCTGTCCTTGCTTCCACCCTCTGTAGGCTTCCTTTTTGTGTTTGAGTGTGTCCAGGAGCTCMTTGTTCATCCRTGCAGGCCTCCTGGCATTTTTGCCCAATTTCCTCTTTGTTGGGATGCATTGCTCCTGAGCWTGGAGGAGGTGATCCTGGAATATTAACCAGCTTTCTTGGGCCCCTCTTCCCTCCAGGGCTTTGTCCCATGGCACTCTACCAAGCAGATCCCTGAGGAGGCCCAAGTCTGCTCTCCTGAAGTCCAGGGTAGTGAGCTTGCTGTGCACCCTCCTTGGTGCCCTAAGGATCTTGAACTCCACCATTTCATGGTCACTGCAGCCCCCAGGCTGCCCTTGAGCTTCACATTCTCCACCAGCCCCTCCTTTACCATTTGGAGAAGGAAGTTACCATCGACGCACTCTAGGAACCTCCCGGATTGCTTATGCCCTGCTGTGTTGTCCCTCCAACAGATATCGGGGTGTTTGGAGTCCCCCATGAGGACCAGAGCTTGTGGCTCATATCTGTCTATAGAGGGCCTCATCCGCTCGGTCTTCCTGGACGGGTGGCCTGTAGCAGACCCCCACCATAATGTCACCTGTCCCTGCCCTCCCTTTAATCCTGACCCATAAGCTCTCGGTCGGCTCCTCATCCATCCGCAGGCAGAGCTCCATGCACTCCAGCTGGTCAYTGACATAGAGGGYRACACCCCCTYCTCRTCTCCCCTGCCTGTCCTTCCTAAAGAGCCTGTATCCCTCCATCCCAACACTCCAATCATAGGAGCCGTCCCACCACGTCTCCGTGATGCCAATAAGGTAGTAGCCCTGCAGGCGTGCACACGTCTCTCCTCTTGTTTATTCCCCATGCTGCGTGCGTTTGCATAGAGGCATTTAAGTTGGGCCCGATGAAGCTGTCTTACTGGCTGGGGTTCCTTTGTGCTGCTCTTCAGGTGCTTTCCTGCTGACCCGTTTTAGATACAGTAGATAGTAAGTAGCTCCGTAGGGAAAATAGATAGTAAAGGAAGTATACACAGCCTGCACTTCCAGATGCTAATGTCCGCTCTAGCATTGGCTCTGCCTTTAATGTAGCCAGTTTAGGGTTGGAGAAATTGGCTAGAAAAATGGTGATCATAAAGAATGAGGTCTATGCATAAAGAAAGCAATAATACCGTAGCTCAAATTAGTGCTGCTGAGGTCTAAAATTATAATTTGCTAATACCCTTGGAGGAAAGGTACATATAAGTGTCATGTTGTCATTATTTAGCATCATGGAGATATTTGGGCTGTCAGTCACTGGATCAATCCAGCTCACATTAAGAGTTACCAAAATTCATTACCATCTACTGACTTTCCAGTGAAATAGTCTTCGTCTTATTCGTGAGTCTCAATCTTTGAAACATTGCAGCCGTACTTTTCAAACTTGAAATTGCAAGTCATTCTAGCTAAAAGGTCAGGGCTTTTTCTGACCTTATCGTGCATAGATATTGGCTTGACAAGGCAGAATGAAATCGTGTTATCCAAATAAAATATTACAACCTGATTTTTTTCCCACTAATCTCTTTCTAGTGGAAAATTTTGCGTTTCAAGGCCGCAAAGTTCTGTCCTTTTGACTCCCTCTTCATTCTTTTGAAATGCAATTGCTGTTCAATGAAATGTTAATGCTCTACCCTATTTTTAACAGCTGTTCCATCATGTACTGTACAATGTCATAGTTTAATAATGCTGCTAAATTTTCTTCCTTTATCAATTTCTCAAAATTTTATAATGAAGTAAAATGCAAGGATCATAGTCATTTTGGGTGTTGTTTTGTTTTGTAAACACAGGACAATATCTGCAAAGACACATCACCAGGCCAACAACTTCAATATATTTGAAGGAATGATCTGCCACGGAGTAGCAGTTGCGACAGTTTCAAGAGGCAAAGTGGTTTATGAAGGTGGAGCTTTCAATGTCACAGCAGGAGAAGGCAAATATGTCTCCCGTCCACCATTCCCTCCATATGTCTACAAACGAGTCAGGCAGCGGGAGCAGGTTAATTAAACTAATAAATCTCTGTAAAGCTTTGCACAACATGAGGATAACTAGCTCTTGGGAAGAGAGGTTTGGGGATTCAACAGTAATTTCCCTTACTAATCAAAATCTGCCAAGGTGGGAGGAAATGAAACTGAAGACTCAATTTTTATTGCTCTTTATCTTACAGAAAAATACCATAGACTAGTTCCTGCTCTTAGGGTAGTCTGTACAGCTCATAGACTAAGCCTGGGTACTTTTTAAAATAAACACGTCCCACCTGCAATAAAAGTGGACAAAGTTTTGCTCACGGATAATCTGACTAACTGCTAGATTTCATCACTGATTTAACTGAAAATCAGAGAGGCTTAACATCATATGCAGAAAGAAATCTTATACTGAGGAAGAGATCAATAATTTTCTAACTCTTTCATGGATCAGATGTTTGGAGCTAAACCCTGTAGAATATTGAACACTTGGCTCTGTTCCAGCAAGAATGTGTTAAAAGCTGAACATGTGCAAATTGCACTGCTGGACCAAGCAAGATAGCTCTGCTCAAGCTCTTGTTCTGTATTTTTTTTAAAGAGAAATATTGCAAAATACATGAAGATTGAATTTTCAGTGCCTATTTACCATGCAAGCATTTATGAAGAATGCTTTTGAGTCCTTAGTGTTACTTATTGTGGGTAGGATTTTCAAAAGCACCCAGACTAAGTATATTTGAAAATCACAGCCTGAATCAGTGAGATTCACTGCAGGATCTAAAAGTTGAATCAGACTAGCATCCATGTCAGATATGGCCCATTGAAATGCTTCCAAGATAATTCTGTGTATTTCTTCCTGCTATTGTCTTGATGGTCTGAGAAAGGCATGTAAAAGTGGCTGAGTGAGGCTTTCCTCCAAAGACCACACTTTCACAGGAGCTGGTGGGCTGTCTGCAAGTTGATATGCATAATACAGTGGATAGGCAGGGAAGTCCCCTCATAAGCATACAATTTTTCCCTGGGAACTAAGAACAGAAAACAGATTATTGCATTTTGGGGTTTTCCAAACATAAAGGAACACGTTTTTTTTTTTTTTTACCAGTACGAGTCAGTGTAAATTAGATAAACTACAGATATTTTCACTTGCATTTTGTTAGCATCTAACTATGCTGTTTCTACTTTGCTTTTTATTTTGAAACCAGATTCCTCATTTAAATCTGTCCACAAAATTTATATATTCTATTCACCTTTTCAATGTGAATGAAGATTAATGTTTCTAGGGGAAAGGAAGGGCAAAGAAAATAATCTCTGCCTGGACTTCCCAGACCTAGTAGAAAAGTGAACCAGTAGTCCTAACTGTGAATTTGTCCCGAGAAAAGATCTTCCCTTTCCACTGAACATTTAACTGAATTTGAACAATTGCTCCAAAGGTCATGCAATTCCATGGCCAGCTGCAGATAAGATTGTCTCACAGGCTAAATAGTGAGAACTGCTTACCTACGGTAGACTCATTCTGCATTTTTGGTCTAGATAGATTCTCTCTGCAGTGTTCCTCTTAGAAATCGTAGTCCTTTGGATCTATCTTCAGTGGGATATGTATCATGCACAAAGTTGTATATGCCTGTAAGTCTGTCTAATCCACGGGACATTGAAGATATTTGGTACTTTGTTAATGAGGGCTGCTTATTGTTATAGCACTTTCTTTGTTGTGCAATGTTGATCCCATTGACTTTTAATGCAAAATAAATGCCAGGTAGTGGTAATAGAAACGAGCTATTGAAGCCAGGTTTGTACTGGCATTACACCAGCAAAAACTTGGAGCATTCCTTTTCATGTAAGAGAACATGCTGCAGTTATTAAATGCTCCTGATGAAAGCTGAGAACTGAACAGTTTAATCCCAGTGTAAGGGACCTTTTCAAGAGAAAGGTTTGATGAAAGTTTTGGGATGCATAACGTACAAAGCTGGGTTATCATAGGACTGCTATTTTCATTGTGTACAATTAGCAATTGCAAGGGCAAGACAAATGAAAGATTTGAAATACTTTATTGCAGGTCTGTCAGCCTGTTCCTGTTAAGAGAGCACCATATACAGACATTGTCTCAGAAACATCCATCACACCAAAATGATAGGCTCATTCCCCAGTTYTGGCTTTTGCAGGTAACTGTCTCTTTTGATTAGTGAAAACTACTTTACTTAATGCTTCTCTGAAATTTCAAGAAAACAAAAGTGCAGCAGGCCATCTAGCTTGTGACAGGCTTGTCTGAAATAAGCCCTCTCAGAAGCTGAGTTGTCTTGGTATCTTTAAGTTTGATGAAAATGTATGGCAGCTCAGGTATGGAGGACCTCTTTCTGATTGGAGCCTCATTTAGAAAGTTCAGTTGAGAGAAGCAAATAGAGTTTAACTGCTAGACTGATACATGGGTATGAAGGCCCATAGAAAACCTGAGTTCAGTTAGCACCAGGAGTACAAACAAAGCATAAATGTTTGGCTTGCAAATTTACAGAAAAAAAAAAAAAAAAAAAAAAAAAATCAAAAATAAAAAAATTTAAAAAAAAAAAAAAAAAAAAAAAAAAATCAAAATCAGCTTGATGTGAAAAATTTAATTCTCTAGTGTCCCTGTGTTACAGACAATAACTCTCCACCAACTGTGCTGTTTGGGTTAAGCTGATAGATCTGTTTTGCAAGGACAACAGCTGTCTTCGTGCAATAGGGGTGCTGCAGTCAGTGCCAGCAGTGGTCTAATGGATGGTTGAGCTGCTGTAAGGCTCAATGCTGCTAACAGGGGAATAACACCCGGCATCTCCCCTTTCCTCCTCTCCAGTGTCCACAGTGCATAGCTTGGTTATTGACACTCCCTCACCTATATAAGCCCTGGTGCTTGGTAAATCTTTCTGTGAGCTGATTTACTTGCTAAGCCAGCAGAAAACAATTAGCTTTCTTTTTCTGGGTTAGTTTTCTGTTAGCTTAGTGAGTTGAACTGTCTCTCAAAAGAACCTAGCAAGGATCAATGCAGTGCAACATATGGGTGGGATAAGGCAGCTGGGGAGAAGGACTAGGCAACACTACCTCACTCTTCAACTTAACAAGCAGAAGAAATGCTTCAGGAAAAACTAAAAGAACTAGGTAAGACCTTCAGCAAGCACAACTGAGACATGATACTGCTGTATGCCAACTGTAGCTGAAATGTTGTCTGCTACAGCAGGGGAGTTGATTAATATGGGTCGGGAGGACAGTGAGTGGCAGTAAACATGACAAAATCCAGGCTACATTTTTGGGTGCATATGTGTACCAGCAATGAGATCAGCTAGTTTGAGAAATGATTTCCCAATAGATGGATGTAAAGGCCCAGTTCGCACCTCACATAAAACGGGTCTGTTCTTAGTGCTAATTAATATGAGGACAGAAACAAACCTTCAATGGTGGGAGGGTGAAGTTAGCTTTTCCACATTTCATTGTATCATTCCTTTCAAGCTCCCTCACAGTGAACCTCATCCAGGGCATCAGTAGCAGCAACAGAGTGCAGCATGCTATTTGTTTTCCTCTGTCATAAGGGAGAAAGCTTTAGTAATAGAGAGGACTAAAGGCTAAAGCTGCAATAGAGTGAGGGAGCAATCATCATTCTTTCTAGCTCCTACCACTCTTTCTCCATTATTACCTCTCTGAGTGACAAATTGCAAAGAAGAGGTTTCCTTTTGAAAGATTATATCATATTGTCTTTTTCTTCTCTGTAGGTAAAAGCAAATGAAAATGACCCTGCTGTCCTCACCAAAGCAGTGCATTCTGGGTCCAATAATCAGTCCACAATCAACTTCTCAAGAGCCAACATGAAACGACAGTAACCAATAAACATTATACTGGGCTTCTGCAGGAAAGTTGTCATTGCAATTTCTCTTTAAAAGGAATTTTGTTATTAGAACTGGAAAATTCTTTTTAGAAAATGGAGTAATAATAAAGTAATAACTACAATTATAATGTGGCAGCAACTCTGTAGGTTCTTAAAAGTAGGTAAGTTTGGGGATGGTATTTCTTAATATTTAACTTTAGAAGGTATCAGCTAACCTGTAGAGTCAAAGCAATGAGCAATGGCCTTTAAGCACATTTTCTATATTCTTGGTCTGTTAGGTCACAGGAGATAAATCCTAATTCTCTAATTTCATGTGTTAGGAAGATCTCTGTTGTGTTTAGCAATACAGAGAATTCTGATAGCAGATGCTGAATTTGATTTTTTGTTTTTCCCTTCCTGGAAGGGGTCAGGTACAGAAAAATGCTGATTCAGGGGAACTGTCACTATTTTAGAGCTGCTGCTACATCTCCCTGTCCCTGTCTTTAAAGGAGTTTATACATTTTGTCCCTGCCAATTACACAGCCAAGCGTTTATTGGTGTGTTCAAGTGTTTCCTTTGTTACACCCTAGGCAAACCTATGCTAACCATACTGGTGAACTCACCTACAATACTGTTTTGTGTTCTGGCTTTATGGAGAGAYGCATACCCGTAACTTGAAAGCTTATGAAGTGGGATGACCAGAGCAAGAGCATAATGCATTAATTTCAAAAAACTTTTTTTACTGAAAATGTGAGTTTTTTCCCAATGTAACTAATACTTTGGGTTTTTTTGTAGGATAGGATTCCTAATTTAAAAAAAATCTCATTTGCTCAATTTATCTGATTTCCCATTTGAGAGGTAATTGTATTCTTAAAAGCATGACTCTGTTACCATGTCTAGACAAGTTTTGCCTCGGAAACCTAGAATGTTGTTTAAAGTTGCATTTTCACATGATAGCCCTTCTTTTTAAGCAACTGGGGAATATTTAAGAGAGAAATGAGGCCAACACAAAAACACCTGTACAGTGAGATTATTGTCCTATATGTAGAAACAGTATAACCTGTGCTTCTGTGCAACCCATGGGCCAAACCGGCAGAGAAAGACATTCATATTTTAAGACAGACATAGAAAGCATATGATTACTGTTATTTTTAATTTGACAGTGGAAGGCAGACTTGTAGTTCCTGTTATATTCATAGACATACAGTGATGTATGAACTTGTATGAGAAACAAACTCCTACTAGGTCTGTAGTTCTTGTGAGAATTTTTCTTTGTAAGATGATGGAGGATAATCATGGGGATGTTCAGGAAGAGCTAGCACAGATTCCCATTTCTGAGGTTGCCTTTGGGGTGGCAGAACAGCAGAACCAGGCATCTAGCACTATTACGATGACTATTACAAGGGAATGGGGTTCATTGTTCAATGTAGACTTCTATACTGCAGTGGTCTGCATCTGAGTTTGTTGTCTAGTCTCCCTCTGTAATCAACAGAGAGAAAGGTGCTTCTGGAACATTACTCATCTCTGCATCAAGATCTAAAACAGGCTAGATGAACTGTCCAGAGTTGTTCTCCTTTGGGATGAGATGAGTACTTTTCTTGCAATGCCAGTTTGGCTCCATTGACTACAAAGAGAATACAGTGTGACTAACTATGGTGCAGATGTCTGCTCTGCAGCCGCCTTCCACCTACCCCATCTTTGCCTCTCAGAACTGGAACTTTCTGGTAGGAAGGATGCCTGTCTTTTCTTATGTTTCGTCTCATCAAAAGTGCATGTCAACCATGAATCCATTCTTTTTAATTAATCTTTTGCTACCTTGGAAGAAGAGCAGAAATTTGGGAAGAGTAGGGGGAAAAGCAGGGGGGAGAAAGGACCTATTTCTACTTTTAACAATAACTTAAATTTTTGTGGAGTCTTTCGTCTGAGGCTTCAGGTTTTAACAATTATTAGAGCCTTGCAATTGCATGATATACCTGTGAGACAAGTAAATAGAGTAAGTTTACAGTTGTGAGGTGCTCAGAGCTCTGAAATCACTCAAGTGATTGAATATATGTAGTTGCCTGATGTTTAACATCCACTGTTGGCTTAAGTGAGTTGCTCAAGGCCAAACTGACTCAATTATGACAGAAATGAAACCCAGGAGTAAAGGCTGCCAGTCCTTTGGATTCTGTGGACATGCCCAGGACTTTCAAATATCCTTTGGGCTCTTGGGACACCTACTGAGATCAAAATGATACAAAAGACTGCAGATCATGAAAGCCCAAAGGAACAAAGTTAGTGATTTTTCTAAAAACAGATGTTTTCACAGTATGACAGCACGTAGTTTTATGAGTTATATAAACACCCATTTTGTGAACTGAGCTCTCCAAACCATGAAAGTGTATTATCTGTGGAAAAATGTATAATCTTTTTAGGTTCCCTACAGATTTTTATTAGATTAGAAATGAGGAAGCTTCTCCCTGTACAATTAGCAAAGAGTTCCTGATTGTTATGTTGGTATTTACTGCTCTGTACCATGGATTATACTCCTCACAGAGGGTATCCTTTGGATTTTGTTCTTAACAAATGCCTACTTTTTAATTCCAATGACTGTTTTAACTATTGTGCAGGTGTCATGGAAAAAATTAGCTGCATATTGTGAACTGGGATTTACACCTAAGCATCTGCTGTATTTTTACGTCCTTGACTGCAACAAGTTATTGAGCCTGTCAGGTTTGTGAAATTTATGAGTATTTGTTTTGCCATGACACATGCGGGCCCTAGTACCTGAATCCTGCCTCTAGCCGCAAGGTGCCAAGTAATAGCCCTTGAGAAACTGTGTGACATCAGAAGTATTTCAGCTGTGCTATTCAGGCACTACTATTGAAGTTGAGACTGTCAGGCTCCAAATCTCTGCAGTCCTTGTTCTTTTTCCAGTTATGTGGGGCATGCTATAGTGGTGGGATCTTCACGGGGATATAATTTTGGAACTGCCCAGGTCCCTATTCCAAAACACCAGTAATGAGTGATAGCAGAGCCAAACAGAGTAGGATGGGTTTTTTTAGTAGGCATGTAGTTAATTTGGGATGAAATGGAATTATAAAACGCATTTATGTCAGCACAGGTCCTGAACTGGAGCACTGGAAGGAGCACTGAGGGGTCTCTCACTCCTGCCTCAGTCTCTAGACCCTGAATTTGTCTAGACTTCTGAATTTGTCGTACAACCTCATTCCAGCTATTGCTTGCTCATTACATTCTCACAAAGTTGTTGCTGGGGCTGTGCTATAACTGTAGTCCTAAGACAACAGGTACCCCACACTAGGTTGGAAAGCTGGTTTAGAGATGACTTTTGCAGCACAGTTTCCTTGAGYCTTTCACAGGGAAGTAGGACAACAATTGCTTTCCTAGATGTTTGAATCCTACCTCATTTAGCCACATTCCTCAGGCTTCTCCAGCGCCTGCTGAGAAAAATGTTTGCTTTCTTTGATTTTTCCTTCTGTCTGTTGGTCACTCAGCAAGAGTAGACTATCTCTGATTGCTTTGAGAGGTGGCATTGCTGCATTAAAACCCTTTTTCTCTGAAGCAATACATCTCAGTACAGAGGAGCCGAGGATCTGTTTTGTCAAGGCTGAAACGCAGAACAGCCTTTCCTTGCTTAGCACTTCTCATTGGGATTCTGCTGGTTTCCTCTCTGCTCTTGTATGGAAAGGTGAAAACTCAAATACATTGTTAAAGTAAGGAAAAAACTCTGTTAACCATATTTTTATCACTCTCCCCAGCCAGACAGAAATTCAGGATCTTTAGTACCCCATTGACCCTGGTGACGTGGATTCCAGGGGCARGAGCAGAGAAGGAATTTGGGGGATCTGATCCTGGCATACCTAACATTGCTTTCATCCCCATCATTTACCAGAAGAATCCTCATATGGCCAGTATGTGTTTACTGTGCGGTTGTCTGATGGCTGTCATTTCACTGCCTGTGAAGAGCTCATGGCTATGGTGCAAGCACCTACACCTGCAGTGCTTCTCTCTTCAGCCTGAAGTACCAGGGGATCTCTGCAGAGAGTAGCAATACTGGGGTATGTAGCTTTACTGGGCCACTGGAGGGCAGGGCTGGTATTATGTATCAGGAATGAGATGAGAAGGAAGCTACTCTCATGCACAGCAGCACCCATGAAGCATGATGACATATTTTGAAGTCTGTGCGCATAAAGTCGACAATAACATCCCCGTTTTCAGGCTTTATTTCATCATCAGCAAAGAGTGATCCTTTGATCCTTACTTTCCACTTTTGCGATGTAAAACAGAACTAGAGGAAAGGCTTTGCCTGTTCATTTCTTCTTTTAACTGCAAGCATCTCTGGGCTATTTAAACTGTGATGAAAACAAAGTGAGTCAGTGTGACAATATTGACAGAGCAGGGATCAGGGTGAAAGCAGTTTGTAAACCCAGCATCCTCTGACTTTGCACATCCAGCTGCCCACATGAAAACAAAACTAGCACAGAGAAAAAAAAGCCTTTAGCTTAGCTATGAAGAAAGCCAAGTTCAGGGGTACGGGGTGGTGATGAGGAGAGTTCCATAAACACGGTTGTTGAAAGGAAATGGCCTCGTTTGTATTGTGCTTCAGGAGGGTGAGGAGCTCTAGCATGTCTCTCTGAATTATCTTCACAAGACAATCAGGTCAGCCTTTCATTAATTTTGCAAACCAGATTTGATCCAATTGGGGGATTTTCCACAGTAAATCAAACAGCTTCTACACTAGTGAAGGACGTTTAAAGAGGAAGTTGAGCTCTGCTGTGAGCTGGGGGAAGGAAAGGGATGAATGGGTCAAAAGCCAAATCCAGACTTCTCAGACTCTTGTTCTGAGTGCTGGTGGTATATGAATACATTTCTGAGAAGCCGTAGAGAGGCAGTTAGAGACAATGGCCAGTAACGTGAAAGATACTAAAAATTTCCATTAAGCCAATAAATGAATAAAACCCTTAATTTCAACTGTACCTGTAGTTCACTTGTGCTCAGCAGAAAGAAAAAATACATGCTTTTATGTATGGGGAGGAATGATCTATTGGAGCAGAAGAAAACATACTGAAAGAGGAAAGAAGACTTTGAATGACAAAGACAGGGAAAAAGAGCCAAAATAAAATGTAGGAAATGTGACGAGAGGGTAGGCAAGAAGAGGAACAGAAATAATTGTGGATGGAATACTGTTTTTTTATTGTAACTTCTAGACTTTAAAAAAAAAAAAAGGGAAGCAAAAAGAACAATGTAATCATGTGGTTGAGGGTTATGGTAAACAGAGAGGCCAAAGGGAATAGCTGAACAACTTGCAGAGGAGACAGCTGAAGATAAACAAACCCCCAGACGTCCCCAGCTCACAGGACAGAAACAAATGGGAGAAAACAGAAACCAAGTAAGGTCTGCAGAGAATGAGAGGCATGTCTCCGTGTAATGCCAGGGGAGAGACAGACCTGCCTTTTCATCTGTACAATTAAAGAGGACCTCAGTCTACTGGGTATTTCTTCTACTCTCTTCTCAACCACAGGGCAGCTGAAGGAATAGCCCTAATACTGTAGATCGGGGTGAAAACTGTTCTACCACTGAGATAAACTTCAATGTCTTTAGAATTTTAAAAAAATGTGCAGAATGTGCCATTTTCCCTGGTACCCCAGGTTTAGGAAGATGGGGAAGAGCAAACTTACTTCCTTTGCCTGCCATCCAGATCACCTTCAGCATACAGGTATGCATGTGTATAGTCAGGAAAGCAAACAGTGCATTAGTCCACTCAAGTGCATGCCTCCAGTATGAGTGTAATGGCAAAAATATTTGTGAGGTGGCACCCTGGTTCTGGCACAGCACATTCACAAATTAACACAAGCTTT
The DNA here is from genome assembly GCA_035582835.1 of Phoebastria nigripes. Lineage (NCBI taxonomy): Eukaryota > Metazoa > Chordata > Aves > Procellariiformes > Diomedeidae > Phoebastria > Phoebastria nigripes. Next base: position 127,888 of record JAYKAV010002783.1, read on the forward strand.
TGCTGTGCACATCTAATACGTTTTCTGCAATGCTTTCTGTAAAAGTCACCACAGAGTGGCTGAGGCTGGCAGGCACCTCTAGAGATATCTACTCCAACCCTGCTGCTCTGAGTTGCTCAGAGCCATGACTAGTTGGGTTTTGACTATCTCCAAGAATGGAGACTCCATAACCTCTCTGGGCATCCTGTTCCAGTGTTTAACCACCCTCACAGTAAAAAAGTTTTTCTTATGTTTAGGTGATATCCCAGTCAGGTTCCTGGCCTTTATGTTTGGAAATGGCTTCCAGGGGAAATTGCTCCATCACCTTCCCACAGATTGAGGTGAGGCTGACAAACCTGTAGTTTCACAGATCCTCCTTCTCGCCCTTCTTGAAGATGGGAGTGACATTCACTTTCTTCCAGTGCTCAGGAACCTCTCTTGATCACCATAACCTTTCAAAGATAATTGAGAGTCACCTCACAATTAGACCAGCCAGGACCCTCAGCACCCATGGGTGCCTCCCATCATGTCCTATGGGCTTAAGTTTGTCCAGTGTGTTTAAGTGCTTTCTAACCATGTCATCCTTCATGGGGCTAAGTCTTGCTTCAGACTTTCCCTCTGGCCTGAGGGGCCTGGTATGGCTGAAGGTCAGTCTTACCTGTAAAGACCAAGACAAAGAAATACCTTGGGCTTTTCCATGTCCTTTGTCACTGGGAGTGGGGTCAAGCATCTAGGTAGAATGTTTACCAGAGCTGAACATTTTGTACTGAATTACAATTAGCTTCCCAAGAAGGATTGCCTTTCAACACTGCCATGACCCTTGCCAATTTGAGGGAGCAAGCTAAGCAATACTCAGTAAGCTGCCCTGCCAGTTAGTAGTGGGAGTCCCAGTGTTCAGGTTCAACGCTATTCTGTAAACCCTGCAAGGTCTCACCTACCCTACCAAGGACTAATGGCTCTTTTTCATAATCAGTCATTCCCACTAGGCTTAATTTCCTTACGTAAATACAAAGTACAGACATGCTATTGTCCTGAGAGTGTACTCCCAAACTCAAAATCCTAACACATTTAGGTACCTATCCCAACCATTGACCCCCATCTGAGTAATTTCAATGAACCATTTACGTGTGCTGCAAAGCTTTCACTTGCTGCTTGCAGAACAATGGAGAGAAAAGGTATGCTGCGTGGCCACACACCACCAAACAGGAAAGGCAAGAAACTCCAAGACAAATTTTGCCTCCTGATGCCAAGTGAAGCGGGTAGTGTTTTGTGGTAGTGCTGGTGTGGTGTCAATCAGACCTGCCCCCGCCTTTGGGTGCTGTAATCAGTAGGAGATCAGGGCTTCTCACCACCTTGTCCTTTGGGACTGAAAGGAACACATCCAACTCCTACCAGCAATGAACTTGTCAGGACTCAGCCACAAATGCTCAGCTCTTGCTGACATTTAACTCCTTTTCCCTTTTCATCTGCAATGATAACAAGAGTGAAGGAATATATCCTCTTGTCAATAGTACCTGGACAGCTAGTCTGTATTGTGAAAACAAATTTAGAGCACCCTTTATTTTGCTCCTTTTTCACCAGGATGCTTTTTGCTATGGGTCCTTGACAGTAGTGCCTGGGATATAAATGATGTTCTGCTACTCTCCAGGGCTGTCCCACTTTCGCAAAAGAGGACAACTCAGAGACATTCAGCACAACCCTCAATAATGCATGGCATTAATCTAGCATCCCATTTTCTAGAGACAAATTGTTGGCACACTGGCAACCTGAACCACCTGTGTCCATGGAGGAGTGATACTTCATTTGGAAGACCCAAAGAAAAAAAGGCTTGGTGTTTTTCAGTGTTTCAGGTGGAAAATAACTTCTGACACTTGCTACTGGAAAGTTTTACATAAGCCTTTATTCATTCAGATAACAGAGACATCAATCAATGGCTGTCCTGGGACCATGCGCATATTATAGAGGAACAGAGTAGAGTTTGCTGTTCTTATGCAACCTAAGGAAGGAAGTTGGCTGTGACTGAAAACCAAGAGTACAGAGCGTGTTGGGTGGATTTTTGGCTCTACATTAAATCTCTAGTGCCATGTCAGTCAAGCCATTCCTATATCTTTATGCTCTTAGCATTTGTTCTTGTGTCATACGGAGGTCACATCACCAATGTTGAATAGGTGAAGCACTCAGTATTGGCTCAGTTTTGTTTCATTGAAGTCAATGGTGGCTTTAGCAACATAATTAAGCCCATTTTTGCCACTTCTGCAAGCTCCCTTGGACTGCAAGGTTCGAAGCATTGTTCACCTCTGCTCATATGCCCCTACACCTCAAAACCAGCTTGTTTGCACCCACAGCACCTGATTCCTCTGTATTCCAGCTCTCATGAGCGTTCTTACTTCTGCACGTGCTACATTACCTCTCTCATGAGCATCAAAGATACAGGACAATCTGCACTAGCGATACAGTCTACGGATATGTGAAAGTGGGAGACTAAGACCAAGTGACGAATTACGAGTGGGAGACTAGGATTAGAAACTTCTGAGAGACAAATCAGAAAAAGTAAGTGGGGCAGGTCAGGTGGGAGGGAGAGTTCGGCTGGGCTAGAAGACTTACAGGGCATATAGAGCACTGGCCCTGCAGAAGAGACAGCTACAGAGGCAGGAGCAGGTATATGAAGCTAGGGATGGGAAAGAACCAGGCTGAGCGGTTTGGGGCAGTTGAGGGTTGAGCCTGATAGAAATGTCTAGAAACATCTAAGCCCACTAGTCAGGTTCTTGGTTATCTTCAGTGTCTGGCAAATGTGAAGAAGACAAACCTGCTGCTTCCATTATGTCCTCTGTTAGCTTAACCCAAAGAGGTTTGTGCTGTAGTCCTAAAAGCTCCAAGCTGTTTGATTGCTTTTACACAGAAGAACAGACCCTCCATGGCTTTCTAAAGCACCAGACAATGCAGACCCCAAGTTGAAAAATGACTATTAATGCAACCCAGAGCTCTCTGTGAGGAGAGCACACTATCTCCTGTGGCTTCTTTTCCACACATTTCCAAAATACTGCTAATTAGCCATTGATCCTATTTTTAAATTTTAAAATTGAAATTCTGTAGGAAAGATGGGTGCAAAACACAGGTCCCTGTGGAGCTAGAGCATTTCAGCCTTATCTAAAGATTCACTTGGTCTTTTTCACACCATGTTGTCATTTGCCACACTCCTTTCTTTCTTCCTCACTGCCTCTCTTGCCTTGAGTATTGGAAACCAAAAGTTGACCTGAAAAGACAGAAATACGATGCTATGATCATGGTCTTACTGAGTTAGCGATCACCTAGACACTAACATCCTGTATAGTCAGTACTGAAGGCTATTTAAAAAAACAAACCAAAACAAATGATATGTGTCTGCAGCTATCTATCTGGATTTGCCATAAATATGTGCATGTGCGTTTGTTTTTCCATTAGTGCATATATACATACATATGCAGGGCAAATGTTTTTGCAAGCAAAAAGTTCTGTTTCCTAACGGTATTTGCAGTTGCACTCCCACTGTGTTTTAAAACAGAAATACATCACCTTCCATTTTGCTAAGCAACAACTGAACAGCTTTCTCAACATTAAGAGGCTGCTCACAAATGTGTAATATTTGCTGTCTAGATTTCAGGAATACCTGTTATGCTGGAGGTACTTTTCATACATTCATGAAAACCAAGTTTCTTCTCTGGAGAGCTCTAAGTCTGAGGAGTATTTTCTTGCCAGAACATAGACATTTGGGTCTACCCGTGTCATGTCTGATGCATGTGTGTTGAAGGAACAATTATATGATCTAATCTTGCCAATGGGCAACTTGTCTCCGTCCCCTGTGCAGGATAGCACTGGGGAAAGTCTATTAGCACATAATTGAAATTAACAAGTGTTTAAGTATTTCCTGGATCTGGCTACTAACCTGAGAGAAGGAGATTTTTTTTTCCCCTAGGACTGATGTCTTACCGTTCTAGCAAACATGTTCTTCCCAGTTTTCTCTTGTAGCTTTGCTCTTTTCTTGAGTAATTTAGCATGCAAATAATGTATCCGTTTCATCTCAGTGTCAGGATAAAATGCAGTTGACACGAGTATTTTAAGTTGGGTCAGGAGGCCAGAGAATAACCCAAAAATGATTAAGAAGAAGATGATGACTCCAAGCTGGATCCATGTCGTGGAGAGAGTGAGCTCTGGCTGAGGGATGCAGTCATGCTTAAACAAAGAGATCTTGAAAGGATCAGTCTTTGCAATATGCTCTCTCATACCAATGATAAAGCTGTTCTCATTCCTCTGCACAAGAAAAGGGGAAAAAAAGAGTTGATTCCCTCCTTTCTTAATATTTGTCCCATTGGACATTCAGATTTACAAAGGACCATAAATCATCTAGTCTATCCAGTGTCTCTATAAGCTATGCTCATAACAACATATTTATTGGCTATTTATAAATGTTTCAGACAGCATTTTCACCATTTCTCTTGGGAGACTGTCTCACAATTTGGACTGTTAAGAACTTACCTTCTCAGTGGCTCTGACAGACAAATATTTAGCTAATCTGGCTATAATGGTTTAATATATTCCCACTCCCATGAATCTGCTCAGATCCTCTGCTGGAGGGTCCTTCCTTCAGAGTAAACCAGCAGAGCAGAGTGCGTCCGTCCCTTTGGTTGTGGCTCAGTACATGCAGCAGTGCTTCCACACCCACCCAGGCAGGTGCTCTGACCACAAGGTTCTCACGCAAACAAAGCCACCTCTCCTCCTCTAGTAGGTGCCTTTGCTGAGAAGAGCTAATGTCTTGCGCCGCTTGTGGATTGAAATGCTGAATGAAAGGGACTGAATTAGACATGCTGCTGGGACCAGTATTTCATACTGGCAGGCAACTTTCTGCTCTGCGTGTAGGAACACTGTAGGAAGACTGAATCACCCAGCCCTCTTTTCTGACCATGTCAGGGGGATATGTAGCTCTTCCTTGTGGCTCTTCTAACCACCTTACAGAGGCCAGGCACTTCTGTTAGATGCTTATTGGAAAAATCAGGTGCCCAAAGTATGCCACCCATTTTCAGCCTGTTAGCCTTTCCTTGACATTATCCTGTTCCAATCTATCCCAGTACATTTTATCCCTAAACTGAACCGATGTATAAGCAAGGAAAAACTGCATTAGGAACTCAGTATGAAACAGTGGCACAAGTCATGAAGAACTTTACTGTTCATACCAAGAATAAACATCTCAAGAAGTTGTTGAGTCTGTTCTGCTCACCCAGTCAGCTTTCTAGACTCCCTGAGGTCAGCAGCCCTGAGGCTTGTTATGACAAATCTGTTGAGGTTAGATTTTACATTTTAATGTGACTAGCCTTCCTTGGAGAACTAGAAACAATCTGATGACAGCATAATTTTCTGTTTTGGGATAGTCAACCAGCTCTCCACAGGAGTGAACACTGCACATAAAGAGAGCAAATTCACAGTACAGGACTCATGAATCAGCCAGACAGGGTCAGGCTCAGGCCCTCTGTCCTTGGATGGTGGGACTAAGCTCCTTCTTTGCCCTGACTTGGGTCACACCCAAGGCAGGTCATGATAAGGGGCTGTCCTCAAGGTACGAAGGATAGAAACACAGGAAAAACCACACACAGCAGTACACAGAGAATAGCTGAGGCTATAGCAAGTTGCTTAGGGCTGTGTTCACTTGGGGTTTTAATATCTCCAAGGATGGAGCGCTGAGCAGAGGGGAAGGATCACCTCCCTCAGCCTGCTGGCAATACTCTGCCTAATGCAGCCCAGGATAGCCCTTTCTTTGCCATAAGGGCACATTGCAGGCTTGTGGTTAACTTGGTCTCCATCAGAACTCCCAGGGCCTTTTTCTGCAGAGCCACCTTCCAGCCGGTTGACCCCCAACACGTATAGCACATGGGGTTATTTCTCCCCAAGGACTGCAAGACATGGCATTTTCCTTTGCTGAACATTGTGAGGTTCCTGTCAGCCCAATTCTCTAGCCTTTTCAAGACCCTCTGAAAGGCAGCACAATCCCCTGGTGTTTCAGCCGCTCTTCCCAGTTTTATATTATCTGCAGACTTGTATGGCTGCAATCTGTTCCTCTGTTCAGGTCATTAATGAGAGGTTAAACAGTACAGGTTCCAGTATGTACTCCCGGGGGACACTGAAAGTGACTGTGTGCCACTAATCAGAACCTTTTGGGTCCAGCAGTTCAGCCAGTTTTCAGTTCACGTCACTCTCCATTTATCTAGCCCATGCTTCATCAGTTTGTCAATGAGGATGTTGTGGAAGACAGCGTTGGAAGCCTTAATAAATGCACAACCAGCATCCACTGTTCTCCCTTCATCCAACAATCCAGTGATCATATCATAGAAGGCTGTTAGGTTGGTCAAGCGTGATTTAGCCTTTGTAAATCCATGCTGAATACTACTAATAGCCTTCTTGGCCTTCACAAATTTGGAAATGGCTTCCACAATGATATTCTCTATCACCTTCCCAGGGATCAAGGTGAGGCTGATCAGACTGTAGTTCCCTGGGTCCTCCTCCTTGCCCTTCTTGAAGATRGGAGTGACAGTAGCTTTCTTCCACTCTTCAGGAACGTCTCCCAGGCACCATGACCTTTCAAAGATAATCAAGAGCGGCCTCACAATGACATCAGCCAGCCCCCTCAGCACCCATAGGTGGCTCCCATCAGGTCCCATGGACTTACTTTGTTTAAATGTTCCCTGACCTGATCTTCCTCAAGTCTTCCTTGCTCCAGATTTGCCCTCTGGTCTCAGAGGCTTGGGATTCCTGAAGGGTGGTCTTCCTAGTAAAGGCAGAGCTGAAGGTGACATTGAGTACTTTGGGCTTCTCCATGCCCTTTGTCACCAGGACCCCTACTGCACTTAGCAGCGGACCCGCATTTCCCCATGTCTTTCTTTTGCTGCTGATACACCTGTAGAAGCCCTTTGTGCTGCCCTTTGCCTGCCTCACCTGATTCAGTTCCAGGTGGGCTTTGGCTTTCCTGACCCCACCCCTATACAATCAGACAGTGTCTCTATATTCCTCCTGGGCCACCAGTCCCTGCTTCCACCTCCTCTGTGGTTCTTTTTTATGTTTGAGTTTTGTCAGGAGCTCCTTGCTCATCCATGCTGGCCTCCTGCTGCCTTTGCTTGATTTAGTTGGGATGAACCATTCTTGGGCTTTGAGGAGGTGAGTTTTGCATATCAACCAGCTCTCCTGAACCCTTCTTCTCTGAAGGACTATATCCCAGGACCATTTTGCTTGCTGGTTTGGTAATGCTAGATGTGCAGCAGCAGGGTTTATATGAGGCGTAAAGCCCCCTTATCCTGCATAGCAATCTCCTCCTCAACATATCTCACATTAGACTGACTGACCAGACGATGAAAGCCTCTCTGCTTTTGCACAGGAATCTGACCTCTCCAGGATGGGTCTGACTTGTTATACATGTGCTGATGGCACAGTTACAGTGAATCCAATGGCTTTTGAACCTACCTTCCTAAAAGAAAGTTCAGGTAACAATTAGAAAGGTAACAATTACAAGTTGGCAGCCTCCATCCTTTAGGAAAAGGGGTTTTCCACTGACACAATCTGGAAACCTTTGGCTTATGTCTGCCATACAGATTCTGAATTTCTCTAGTCTTTTTTAAGATAAAACTGGACAATAATTTAATTTTTATCCCTTGGAAGAGTTTGATATTTTGATATACAATACAAAATATGATCATCTGAAGTATGACAGAATTTGACCAGCAGCTTGACTTTATTTCAGCTAATTTCATTAGTAGTTTACATTTGCCTGAAGTGCTCTCATGCATCAAGCATGCTATGCACTACGTCTTCCTTCTCCTTTATGGTTCAGTCCCAACCAGATGAATATCCCATGACACACTGGGACCGCCAGTCTGCCACAACACGGTCTAAGCTGAACCTGCAATGGTTCAGTAGCGTGTCATAGAAAATGTGGTCTGGCTGAAGAAGCCAGCTCAGAGGTTTAATATGTCATGTATGCAAAAGTGAGAATGAGAATCTGCCAAAGATTGTATGTCCTGTTCTGTTTGCTTGTAATTTCAAGCAATGCACTTATTGCATTGCTCACCTTAATAAACTTAATCTATGGAATTGCTTTGGGCTAGATGAATTTTGGCGGGGTGGGGAGAAATGGGAGTGAATTCTTGTTATTATGAACTCTAAGAGGAAGTAATAGAAAATGCTGAGTAAGAAAAAATTGACAGGAGAAAGAGCATATATCATATAGTACTAACAGTCAAGCATCCCTTTGAAATCTTTTTATCTTGAAAGTATCAAAGGGTTATATGCTTTCAGGAAATGTTTTAAGCCTGATGTTGCAAGCTATCAAACCGGCCAGCTTTCCTGTGCCTGCACAGCATCACATGGGTCACACACTCCAGAGGTGGAATCTCCAGTCTTAGAAGTATTCACAGAGAAGACTCTGAGCAATCTGATCTGACTCTGGTTGGCCCTGTTTTGACCATGAGGTTGGTCTAGATGGCCTCCTGACGTCCCTTCCAACCTGATTACTGTGTGGTTCTGTACGCCACTGCTGCTCCTGCTAGAAGAACCCTGAGATTTCGGCAACGTGTTATTTTGTGTGTACGCAGCCATGCTTTTTTATATGATGAGCTCCTCACATACTCAGCTAAAGAAAGGTAGGCATCTCTTACTTCAGTGTCACAGTGGCATTTGACTATAAAAGTGGTGCTTCATAAATGTCAGCACTGTTAGTTTCCAATTTTAAGCTTCTGGTCTTCTCCACATATATAAATGGAATGAATGAAAGTCCTTCTTCCTATATTTACTATTCTCTAGAAATATGATGACACTTTGGAAAGTGCAGAGAACTGTCTGGTTCCATCCAACATATGTATCTGTAAAGGCAATGGCCCTTTTTGAAAGAAAATGAATGATAATGCCGTGAAAGAACTGATGGCTCATTGGCTGTATGTCTGCTCCTGCAGCTGCTGAAGATGAAGGGAAATTTTTCAACACTAAACTAAGAACTGATAAGTACTTACTTGCTGAAAGAGGCTGAGTTGAATTTCTAGATCCGGTACTTCTTGGAGATGTTTATTCACAGAAATAATTAACCAATAAAACAAATAATCTACTGCAGCAAACAGAAGCCAGATGCAAAGATGAATAATTACAGGGAGAAAAAAATATTGCATGTTTTTTCTGTCCTTCCTTGTGAGGCAGAAAGATGGGATTGTCACATAAACTTTTCTTTCTTTTCTGTTAAGTGGCAGAAGGCAGGGTCTTTGCTGCTGCTTTTGGTGCTCATCAAATGCAATGAACTGTTTAGTGATATAAGTATTCTTAAATTTGGCACTGTGAGAGCCCACAAATTTTTTGATAAAGAAGCCAGTTCCAAAAGAAGCTAGAAAAATCCCCACTATAGGCAATACTTTCTGGCCTATATAGGGCAGTATAGTCAGCATAAAAGATATCTGGTTAGCAACTCTCTGGATTTCTTGCTTTGTGTCATTTAGCTCTTGTTTTAATGCATCATCTGAAATTGAATAAGATGGTGTGAATTCATGCTTTAGGAACACTATATGTTTAGATAGTTCAGTGGAAAGCTTGGCTGCCTCGTAAATCCATTTTACTGCCTCAACATAATATTTTATCAAGGCAAATTGCTCAAACTGCAAATGACAGGTTATACTGTCTGCCAGAACCTTTAGGTTGTGAAAAATATTTTGGATGTTGCCGGCCACCACGACGCCTGTGCCAGCAGTAATAAGAGCATTCCTGCCATTTTGCAGTCCGCAAGAGAGAAGGAACAGGACACTAAAACAGCGCAGGTGCTTGAAACAGGAGAGCGCAATAGAAAGTGAGATCCAGATGAATCCAGAAATCAATAAGGGACCCAAAGGGTGRTGTGCCAGGGAGAAGTGCAGGCCAAGAAATAAGAGAAAGCTTGAGAGGAAGCCAACTGCAGAGCAAACTGCAAAAAGCTGCATCAGATACTTCCAGCCAGCCTTTCTTTCAGATGTAAAAATTCCCCAGGCATTCCGGGCTATTGAGACAAATGTTTGCATTTTCTTCTGATTGTTGCTGACACTGCAATCGCTCAAACTAAAAGGAAGGGAAAATAAAAATACTGTTAGTTACAGGGTCACACTATTGACAATTATGTGCTTTTAACTGGCTGATCAATAGTACTTCACATCATTGCAAAAAATGCAGGTCTGACTCACACGGGGGCTGAACCGCCCCATGTGAGACCCAAATCTTCATCCCCAATATCACACATATAAACATGGAAGAGATGACTCTGAAAGGTGTTCTATCTTTTTTTCTAAGTATTTTTGTCCTTTTACTTTTTGTACACTTTGATTTCTCATTTGCTGTATAGACACAGTGGTTCATATGTACATATATGTGTTTGTGTATGTATGAGGCGAGAATGAGAGGGACACAAGCCTCCCGTAGCACCCAGTGCTTCCCCACAGGCGCTAGTTTTGCCTTACAGGGGCACCGGGAAGGGAAAGAGGGGTGCATGGAAACTTCCCATTGGTACCCCGATGCAGGGGAGCGTGGCTCGACCCGCGGGGAGCAGCCAGAGCAGCTGCCAGGGAAGGAGGAACGGGTGGAGCAGCACCTGCATGCTGCCCGGGGATGGGGAATGAAGCTCTCCTCTTTCAGCTGGAGGTAGGTCAGTACAGAGGGAAGAAAGCGTGTCTCAGAGGCATCATTCCTTCTTTGGGTCTCTCCTGGGATAGCACAGCTACAAACTGGCCCACATACACTTTTAATGCTAATTGCTTGTACTTGTCACCATCTCTCCTGCCTACCAGCATGCCCGTACTGCAAATTGCAGAGTAGTCCTGTGAGATTCAATTCAGTCTGATGGGAGATGGTCCAGTGCTCACATCTTTCCTTCTTCTTTTACAATATAATATTTATAGTGCAATTTGTCCAAAGATGCAAGATCAATTTATATGCATATTAGCCTTTTAACATACTAGAACAAATGAGATACTAATTAAATAAAACAAACTCTTGCAATTTTATCCCATAATAGGGAACAGTTGTCTTCGCAAATACATCCTGAAGGTATTATTTTGTCTTTTGTTTAGCTTGAACACAGCAGGTAGCCAGCAACTAAACTACTATTTTGTACACATACTGTATTTTACTGGCATTTGACTTTATGAATTCTCCTAGCATTCACTGCACCATTTTCCCCTTCCTCTCGTTATAATTAGTTATGTCACTATCAGCTTTGCATGCAGCAGGAGTTGCAGGTGATTGGAGCAGGCATCTGACCCCAGCTGGGACCTTCTTGGACTGCTGTGCTGGGTGTGCTGCTTTTCCTTGGCCTCACTTGGGCCTGATCCTTTCTAGTGCTGAGGGCTATCCTGAAAGATGCTGAGTGTTTTCAGTGCTTAATAGCTTCAGCAGGGATTAACGGTGGGCAACAGCTCTCAGGGTGGGCTCAGTCCCGGGCACTCTCACTCTGCTTGGGAAGGCTGAGGAAATTGCTTCCCTCCAGGGCCTCAGTGAAGTCAGCTGTAAAGGGAGTATAACAGCAATTAGCAGCTCCTTCACAGGAGCGAAATCAGTTAATTAACGTCCGCGAAGTATTCAGGGAGCTGTAGGTAGAACAGGGAGGAGAGGTAGCACACAAGCCACTGGACTCCAGCTTTGCTGTGAGCAGAGCTATCCTTCGCTTACGTGGACAGTCTGCTTTGCCCTCTTCCTACTGAACTAGAAATTAACGAGGCATTTTTGGGAAACATGATTAAAAGGGAGATGTTCATCATCCTGGAGTCAAGCAGAACCAGACCTAACAGCCAGCAAACGCTGCCAGAGCATCCTGAACTTCCTAGGTTGGATCCTTGAAGAGTACGTGCTGCCACATCTTCTTGGTAGATCTAAGCAAAATTGCCCTGTACAGTGAATAGATCGGGAGTTCTGTTCTTGATTTAAGAAGCCATGAAAAATCAAATGCTAAAAAGCTAGCATTTACGTAATATTCTGCAAAAACTTCCATGTGAGAAAATAACACATTTGGAGTTTTCTTTTGCAGCGCTGATTTCACAGCTGTTCTCAAGCATAGTTTCTGCATGGTTTTGTGTGTTTGTATGTATGGGTATAGTGTAATTCCCGTTAATGTTTATAAGCATTCGGTAAATGGCTGCAATATGTGACTGGGAGTTTGGCATGACTGCATCTAAGTATTGGAGAAAGAGTCAAGAATGAAGCCTTAGGATTAACAAAAACTGTACTTCTGGACCAGGAGGCTGGAGACTTGCAAAATACGGACAGAATTTGAAAATAATCAAATAGTCTCCTTTACTGGGCAGATTCAATGCTGTTATGTGAGATCACTGCACTACTCCTCCTGTACGTGGCAGGTTTGTCCCTAACCTGCATGAACCCCGAGTTTTAAGGCAGGAAAGGCATCATAAGGAGTCACTGGTTTTTGGAGTCGGTGGCACGGATGCTCAGGTGTCTCTGCGTGATGGCTGAAGGTTGGGAAGGGAGTGTCCCCGTCCCCTGCAGAGCCTGTCTCTGAGCTCAGCCACCACCGGGGTCAGAGTCAGGCTCACAGAGTGCATCTCTGTGGGCTTGTCTGACACCTCCATTTTCCCCCATAAGACAGCAGCAACAGAAGTAGATATTCAGCACAGGAGAATCATGCAAAGGATGAAAACTCTAAACCTAAAAAAATGTGGAGGCTGAGAATTCTTATATCAGCAGGCACTTAAACAGCTGCAAATGCTTGGGAAGGGAAAATAACACTCTGGCTCAGAGGTAGAGTCTTTGGCTCGACTGAAGGGGCTAATTCAGTCCTTAAAGAAATAGTAAACCTTGAGAGCTTTCTGGGATGATTCGTCTTGAAAACATAAATCACAAAAGCTCTCCTGAAGCTGTTAGGTGCAGATATGAATTCTAACAAGAGGCTGACAAGAACAAAGCCTTCATTTCAGTTGCAGTCTGAAGCAAAACATTTTTTCTTCTGTCCTGTAACATGAACTAACGTGGGGGCTGCTACCATTATTTATGGAGCATAGGGAAAGAATTATTCTTGGAAAGCAGTTTCTTGCTCTGAAGTGCCAATTACTTTCCACCACAGTTTCTCGTGATGTATGCCACAGAGGGGAGCTGGAAACTCTTGTGCTCTAGCTCTGCCTTTGAACCTGATTTTTCTGTAGGGTCCAAGGGGAACCTCTCTATGCCTTAGTTTCCCTCTCTAGGAAATACTTACTCAGATCTGGAAGTGTGATATTCATCTACCATATGGCATGCTGGCAGGAGTAATTATGAGAACAAATTCTCAAAAGGAGCTTCTCCAGCAAGGAGTTTGGGCCATATTTCTTAAGGCTTGTGATGTACTGAAATAGTGCACTATAATTAAGAGGTATTTTTCTAGTTTAATTTTAAAATAAAAGAGGAAAATTTTAAAGAGTTTTTAAAATCCTGCTTGTGATATTTCAGATATTGGCTACAGCTTTTAAGTAAGCAGAGGATAAGTACATAGCATTGAGAGTCCCTAGAAAATGTCTTTCCAGCTCAGCCATGAGCCCTGTGCTAGAACTATGTCATTTTTATACAGTACATATTCACACCGTGTATGATTTCTTCCCTACTTGCTATGGCGACTCCTCCATATTCATTGTCCAAGAAGTTGTGGCCATCTTCACGACCAATTTGGTCCTGTCCTAGTCCCTTGCTCACCCTGTATCTGATGATGGCTTGCTACAGTTAGATTAGAATAGAATAGAATAGAATTAGTTCAGTTGGAAGGGACCTACAATGATCATCTAGTCCAACTGCAATAGATTGAAACTCCTTATATTTGCAGGGAGTATTTCTGAAACCTTCTCTACCCTGGCTACTGCTTGCTTAGAGGTGATCACCAGGCCTACATTTCTAGCATATGGATTAGCCACCCATGCAAACTCTTTGCCAATTTTTAATACAATGGAAGAAGCAGATGTCTCCTAAAAACGTATAGTGAGAAAAAGAATGGGATTCACTAAATAATTAGCTTTTTTAGTAGAGACACAGCTGATTGGCAAAGCATGACAAAGAGTCAGATCTTGAAGTCCACTTTCTATTTTGACACAGACCTAACTCGGACAAAGCCTGGGGACTACAAGACCCATTGAGTTGGGACTGACTAGTACCACCCAGTTTTTGCACCCGCACACAAAGTCTGATACAACTTTTCTCTGTGCAGCACTGTTGTTTGAGCTGATCTCAGGAGGAGCATGGCAGTTTGGCAGGCCCTTTGCCCCGTGCAGTGCACAGGATCCTCATGCATAAAAGTAAAGTCTTATTAAGAGAGACATCAGGTTAAATGGGAAACTTATATCCCATTGATGCTAAAGCTTCAGCTACATAGTGATCTTTGCCTCATAAATCCTGTTTGGATCTTATACAGGAATTAAGGAAGAGAAAGCACACRATAAGAATATAAAAACAAATATTTCCTTTTTTGGCAGTTTCAGCAGCCTTCTCTCCTAGCCTGGATCAGTTTTACATTGAAATGTAAGAGAATTACTTCCCTTTTTTGGACACCGTCAAAAAATACAATGCTGAACTATGGTTTAGTAAGAGGCAAAAATACAGGAGGGAGTCCCGCATTATTTCCTTCGGTCAATGCAGGGCATTCAGCAAAGAAATAAAAGCCCAATCAAAAATCCAGCAACGTTACTGTAGCTATCCCCAGGGCTTCGTTGAGACCCCTGTCATTTCTCATGTTCACATTATTTGCTTTTAACTGCAGGGAGAAGGAGAGTAAATGGTACTAAACACAGCAAACACAGGGGAGGACTAAAATATCTAATCAAATATGTGCACATAGGAACCTGAAATACTAAACAACACAGCAATGCAAATAAAACAACAATTTATATATATGCAAAAACAAACAAACAACTATAAAAACTGATCAAGATCTCTTTTTCTTCATGTATTTAAAATACATGGCTCAGGAAAATTCTGAACACTGCAAGATATTATCAAGCCTTTAGGATGCCACAAATTGGTTAAATGTCATCTAATATCAGATGTCTGTAGTGTAATGTTCACATCTGAGCTATCAGCCTTCATGTCAATGAGGAGAAAAGGGCAGTTACCCAGAGTCATACTCCAGACCTGTTTTAGAAGGCCACCCTCACATGAGATGGATTGCATCCTATGAGAGCTTTTTCTCTGTCTCGACTATGAAAAGAGTCTGGATTACTCAGACAGAGCTATCCAAAGTCAGGTGAGATGAACCTCTCCCTGTGTTTCTCCATTGCAGGCACAGGTTATATTTGACTGAGCTGGGCACTCAGAGCAGGACACAGAAAACGTGTCGTGGGCAGCCATAGAAAATGGACAGCTATGGAAGGAACATGAACAAGAAATCAAATTTTCTCACTTATACCGCTATGGGCCTTGTTACGTTTGGAAGCTCTGATGCAGCAGACCCACAGACATATTCTTCCCTTAAAGCGCAGGCAGGAATGGAGGCACAGTTTGGGAAATGCAAATGGTAGTTTGCCTATTGACAAAAACAACTCTACAAAACACAGAAGATTCCAGTATGAGGGATGGAAGGGAACATGGGAGATTACTTAGTCCCTTCTCCTACACATAATATCACTATACATAGTTTTTGGAGAGCTTAGGACTAAATTGTTTCATGAACCTTAGGAATAGACCCTCCAATCAGTAAGGTGACAACAATAAACTTAAAGCCAGTTCTTTTACCTTAGAACAGCTAACTCAGTCCATGATTACTATCCACAGTTCCTTGATATTAACCCTAAAGCATTACTTACAGGCCCTCCTGTAAAGCACATGAAGGATCTTCACAGTGCTGTGTGTCTCCTGATTTTGGTGAGGAACTGAGATAGGCACTAGTAAAAAATTTCCCATGAGTAATTTGTTTCCCATACCCTCCCTCAATGAGTCAGGCACACTACAATTTTGAAATTATTCTGGTTTTGACAAAGATTCATGAGGAAGTAAGTTATGCACAAGACCAAAATAGTATATAATTTGCAAGTGCCACTTTCCACCTTTTTTCTGGCAGAGTAATAGATATCAGCAAATGAGTTCTGGGCCCAGATTTCAAAGACTTAATTTTATGTTGAATAATGCCTTAGGTCTAGAACATCTAAGTTATTTTGGCACTTCCCATTGAAACTAGCAGCAATTCAGTGCCCAAATAACTTTGAAGCTCTAATCGGTTTTACCCTACAAATGTTCCTACTGAGATGTGTGTAAATATTTGTGTAGACGATCTGTCAGAATATGGTCCTTAGAATGGTACCCACCTTAAATATCCAACAGACATTCAAATTATGTACAACAAGTCCTTGGTTAATAAAGATAATTGATATACAGGAGGGTAGAACTGCTATTCAGAGGAGTTTTGACAGGCTGGAGAAATGGATTGACAGGAATCTCATGAAGTTCACCAGAGGAAAATGCAAAGTCCTGCCCCCAGGGAGGAATAACCCCAGGCACCAGTACAGGCTGCAGCTGACTGGCTGGGAAGCAGCTTTGCTGAAAAAGATCTGGACTTCTTTGTGGAAAACAAGTTGAACATAAGCCAGCAATGCGCCCTCGTGGCAAAGGCGGCCGATGGCATCCTGAGCTTATTAGCAAGAGTCTTGCCCACAAGTCAGGGGAAGTGATTCTTCCCCTCGACTCAGCACTAGCAAGACCACATGTGGAGTGCTGTGTCCAGCAAAGAAATCCCAGCACAACAGAGCAACGTGATCTAGCTGGACCTGCTTGGAGTGGGGAATTGAACAAGATGGCTTCCAGGAGTCTCTTCCAACCTAAATTATTTCATTCTTCACCACATGCTTTACCAGTCAAGACTGAGATGTCAAATCCATTTAAACTTGCTTCTGATCTCTACTGGCACCGTACCATGTATATGTGCCGTGTTCATATTCTACATTTGCTCTAGATAAGTTTAATTAATATTACATAACTATCAAAAGTAAAACATTCTACCTCAGTAATAAAACAAATCCACAACAAAATATTATTACCTTAGTAGCTTTGAGGTCCTAAAGAAAGGGTGAAATCAGTCTGTCTTCCAGGAGTTTATCTGCATAAAGGACTGCAGAGTAACTTAGGGATTGATGTTGGCATCTTACATACCCTACAGCTTTTGTAACTTGAATAAGCAGACATATGATCTCTTATTTTTTCAAGACAGTAGTTTTCCTGCAGACAAATGAAAAGTTCATTTATTGGATGTGGCAAATGGATTTGCTTCTTGCTCATGGTACTGAGAAAAAAATGGTGAGAAGTGCTAATTTGTGTTCAAACATGAAAAGAGTTGAAAATCTGGGAGAGATCTCATTATCACAGTAATATGGGAACACAACACACAGTAGAGACTTTTAATAACTTCTGATTCATTCAGTAGCCAAATCAGATCATCTTTCTTACAACTTTCTGGAAAATACATAAGAACCTTATTTTGCTTTAACTTTGGCACTTAAAATTTTACTTTAAATAAACTATTGGTTTCTGCAGACACTACAGTTTGTATGCATATTTGTGTGTATGGGAGAGAAAGAAGATCATTCCAGACGCCTATCCTCTCCACTGGAAATGGGTCACATGGATCCTACCTGCCAATTATTGGATTGATCCATTGAACCAGTCAGTCCTTTCATTCAGTTGTGATCAGGGCCATCTGATAAAGAGGACTACAGGTATACTTTAAAGGAAATGAAAGGCTGATAACGCTGCTTTACAAGGACAACAGCAACAGAAAGAGTAAGAGGAGTCTTATCCACAGTCTATTAAGTACCTATGATACCTTTCCAATAACATCCTCCATACACTGTCTCTTACAGCCACTTTCAGAACTAGCAATTATGGTTTTACTGTTTATGTTTAAACTTCCAGATTCATTTTTGGAATAAAGTGTATATCCATTGCTTTTCTCAGAAACGTCGTAGGCGGTTAGGTCCATTGCAGAGATGCTACCTACTACACCTAAGGAATTCTAAATGGGAGATTAACTCTCGTTTAGACTCTGATTTCAAAGTGCCAGGGCTGTACATCAGGCTCAGTTCTGTCCTCGGTCTCTTTGTAGAGTCCAGTCCAATCACCAACTACTGAAGTGCTGGCATGAACATTATCTATTTGCCCTTGTGTGAAATGTCCCTGCATGTAATTTTTCAGACAGCTGGTTTTCCAGCAGGTACTGATAGCACTGAAGTAGCAGGCCTCACTGGCTCACCATAAGACCAGGTTTCCCCTCCACAGAGCAGCCATACCCCTGCTGTTTCAAAAGCAGCTACTGAACAAGTTCAGAAAGCTGGCAGGCAGCAAGATGAACATAGCATAATGTTCATAGCATCTAAATTATGCATAATGTAAGGGTATAATTAGATACAGTGGACCATCTATAACTGGAGAAAGTCTCTGTTCATTATAGGACGAACGAATGAAATGATCTTTTAGCAGAACATATCCTTCATAGTATTATATAGGGGAAAAATCTGTAAAGTGATCCAGGTAAGTGCATATTAAGTCAGACCAAGTGTCCATTGAGCCCAGTATCTCAGCCTCGATAGCAGCATGTAGCAGATGTTTACAGAATCACAGAATGGTGATTCTGGACCATCGGGACATGGTCTAAGTGACACTGCTTGAGTGGAGGGGGGTTTGGACCAGATGACCTCCAGAGGTCCCTTCCAACCTCAGCYATTCTGTGATTCTGTGACAATTGAGATCCCTGTTGGTCCATTTCTCCGGCCTCTGAGGCCACTCCGAACGGCAGCACAACCATCTGGTGTATCAGTCACTCCTCCTAGTTTTGTATCATCTGCAAACTTGCTGAGGGTGCACTCTTTCCAGGTCATTAATGAAGAAAATGATCAGAGGGATGGAACACCTCTCCTATGAAGAAAGGCTGAGAGAGTTGGGGTTGTGCAGCCTAGAGAAGAGAAGGCTCCGGGGAGACCTTATTGCGGCCTTTCAGTACTTAAAGGGGGCTTATAAGAAAGATGGGGACAGACGTTTTAGCAGGGCCTGTTGCGATAGGACAAGGGGTAATGGTTTTAAACTAAAAGAGGGTAGATTTAGTCTAGGTATAAGGAAGAAATTTTTTATGCTGAGGGTGGTGAAACACTGGCAYAGGTTGCCCAGAGAGGTGGTAGATGCCCCATCCCTGGTAACATTTAAGGTCAGGTTGGACAGGGCTCTGAGCAACCTGATCTAGTTGAAGATGTCCCTGCTCATTGCAGCAGGGTTGGACTAGATGACCTTTAAAGGTCTGTTCCAACCCAAACTAGTCTGTGATTCTATGATTCTGTGTTATACAGTATTGGCCCCAGTATCAACCCCTGGGACACACCACTAGTGAACTTTGCCCAGCTGGACTTTGTGCTGCTGATCAAAACCCCCTGAGCCCAGCAGTTCAGCCAGTTTTCAGTCCACTTCATTGTCCATTTATCTAACCCATAGTTTGTCAGCTTGTCTATGAGGGCATTATGGCAGACATTGTTGAAAGCCTTTTTGAAATCGAGGTAAAGAGCATCCACTGCTCTCCCTTCATCCACCAAGCCAGTCACCTCATTGTAGGCTGTCAGGTTGGGTAAGCACGTCTTCCTCTTTGTAAATCCATGCTGAATACTCTCTGCAAATGGTTTCCAGGATTAGTTGCCCTGTCACCTTCCCAGGGATCAAGGGAGGCTGATCAGACTGTAGTTCCCTGGGTCCTCCTCCTTGCCCTTCTTGAAGATGGGAGTGACAGTAGCTTTCTTCCACTCTTCAGGAACGTCTMC